>VZRO01003376.1:894987-907538 GCA_013397915.1 Daphoenositta chrysoptera | reverse complement strand
CGTGCTGGAGGGAAGGGGTGACACCCAGAGGGACCTGCACAGGCCTGGGGGGTGGGTCTGTGCAAACCTCGTGGAGCTCAGCGAGGCCAAGTGCAAGGTCCTGCACCTGGGTCAGGGCAGTCCCAAGCACGAGTACAGGATGGGCAGAGAATGGATTGAGAGCAGGCCTGAGGAGAAGGACTTGGGGGTTTTAGTGATGAGAAGCTCAACATGGCCTGGCAATGTGCACTCACAACCCAGAAAGCCAAACGTGTCCTGGGCTGCGTGAAAGCAGCGTGGCCAGCAGATCGAGGGAAGGGATTCTGCCCCTCTACACCACTCTGGTGAGACCAACTCCAACTCCAGGGCCCCCAGGATAGGAAGGACATGGACCTGTTGGAGAGAGCCCAGAGGAAGGCTAGGAAGATGAGAGGACTGGAGCATCTCTTCTATGAAGACAGGCTGAGAGAGCTGGGGTTGTTCAGCCTGGAACAGAGACGCCTTGAGGGAAACCTTATAGCAGCCTTCCAGTGCCTTCAAGAAAGCTGGAAGGGACTTTCTACAAGGGCAGGTAGTGATAGGACAAGGGGCATTGGATTTGAAATGAACAAGGGTAGCTTTAGAGCAGGTATTAGGAAGAAATCCATTATTGTGAAGGTGGTGAGACACCAGAACAAGTTGTCAAGAAAAGCTGTGGATGCCTCATCCCCAGAAGTATTCCAGGCCAGGTTGAAGGGGCCTTTGAGCAGCTGCTGTAGTGGGAGATGTCCCTGCCCCATCAGCAGGGGGTTGGAACTAGATGATTTTTAAGGTCCCTTCCAACCCAAACCCCTCTATGACAACTTGTCAACTTTTTGTTCAGCTCTACATTAGGCCACCAGCACACGCCACACCAACTCCATGGTTGCAACTCTGTTGCACCTCCCCTGGCAAGGAGATAACAGCACAGGGCCTTTTTCCCACCAGAACTGTGAGGCCTGCTCTGGACATTATTAGCAGCCAGCGCCCTAAAACCAAAGGCTGAGCCTTCCACACCCCACCAGTTAACTAGTACATCTTCTGCCACCTTTGAGTCTGTCCTTGGTGTTTGCCTGACCAGACTTGGCTGCTACCCTCCCAGTTGCAACACCCTGCCCTTCCCTGGAGTCACCAGCTGCAAGAGAGACAAGGCAGGCACTGTCACACCAGTCTGGTTTTCTTTGCAGAACCAGAAGTGTAGTTACAACCCAGGCCCTATATTTTAGTGTTTAAGTGAAAATGTCCAGGACTGTCCATTAATTCTGCATACATTTCATCTATGCAATTCCAAGGTGACTTTTCTCAAGCATTTTTCCTGCAGACAGCTGTCACAGCACTGACTTGATAACCACGTACACCTCAGATTGGTATGCTCTGCCCTCCATGCTGGTAAAGCACCTTTCAGTGTTGGCTTAACAGCTACAGAAACACTTCAGCTCTGGAGATGTGGATCTCAAGATTCCTTATATATGTCTGCCTGGTGTACATCTATGGTGGTACAGGTTCAGCATGTGCACACATGATCATATGTTTTCCAAAATGTTTCTTAAGGACAAAATTCATAGCTGTGTGTGTAATGGGGTCAAATTTAGACACAAATGTTTTGCAGTGTATCCTCCTGATACTTACTTTGTTTCATAAGGTATCACAGAACAAGCTAATTTGAAAGTGAGAGCTGGAACTGCTCCACGGGAAAGAAAACTGAGGCTACCAGAATGCTGCTAAGATACCAATGTTAAAAAACTGTCTTTAAATAGCACTTTTGGAAGGATGTCAAGAAATACATATTTTCTATGCACTCTTCCACAGGATACCAATTTTTAACCATTTTTACTTTCCTTAAACAGGACTCAGATAAAAACTTGGAGCCTCCTGACATTATTTAAAATATTGCTTTACTTCCTCACCACACACACTTTTGTCCTTAACAAATGCATATTCTTAAAGAGCTTTGAACACTTTCTTACAGTGTATACCACGACATGGAGCCGTAACTGAATAGAAGGATTAATCTACTCAGACTTCTGATCCCATACACTTTTGCTTTCTGCCACAAAAGACATGGATGCCAAGCATCCATCTGAGGCCTTGTCACAAAGCTTCTCTGTGAAAAAAGATAGCTTTTAAAGATGGCTGGAATAGGCAGTGATCTATTCAGTAGTCATAAGCAGTCATAGCTTATAGCATACCTACATACAAATCAAGACTGCAAGCAAATGGCTTTGGAATTATTTACTAGAAGGACTGATTTCTAAGATTTACCTTGGGCTTATTGCAGGTTCCAGAACAGATTTCTGTCTTGCAGAAGCATTGCACCATCAGCTCTGTATTTTGTGGTGATAACTCTTCAAAACTGCCCATAAACAAATTCAAGCTCTGGATCCCCCAAAGCATCTCCATTTCCTGATGTCAAGTCTTACATCACCAGTTTCACAACGGGCAGAAAGTCCTAAATTTCTTCAGAGCCTTTAAGTCATCAACTTGATTACACGCTACTATCTTTGATTTGTTGTTAACCACTACAACTAATGACAGAGCCAGAAGCATGCTCTTCTATTCCCATATCTTTTCCAATAGAAGCCACTTCATCCATAAAACTGATAAGGTGCTTCGTAAGATTTCAGTCTTTCTGCAAGCTTGCTGTATATACCAACCTATATTAGAGACTCATTTTCCTACAGTCTCATATTCTAACCACAGCTCCTTTTGTTTTCCTTGTACCTAAAAATGACTTGCACACCAGACTTTATGCTTTGAAAATACTAGCAAAAGTAGCTTCTGTTCCAGACATGCATTACAGCCTCCACAATTGTAACTCTCAGAAGAGCTTAAAAATGCCCCCAAAATGGTATGACAGAATGAGTCTTAAAACCATGAGAATAAACATGAGTAAAGGCTGTCACCAAGAAGACCATCTCTGCACTGGAAGGCTGTCAGTTCCCTACTCCACAACACAGACTGCTCGATCTAACAAAGCTGGGAAGTATCCAGCTTCCAGTATTGAATTGATAAGCACATGTATCCCTATCACTCACCTTTCTCTGCCCCCACCACTCCTCACACCAGTTGTAGACAAGCACTACCGCCCGTGACCACAGCAGCTCACAGCAGCAGTGAACACCACTTCTTGGTCTCCACCATGCCACCTCACTGTCTGACAGCTGTACTTCAAAAATGACATAGTTAAAGCTACAATGAACTTACGATGACAAACCATTTCTCTGTGGTAAGTCATGCAAAACCTAGCAGGGACAAGGAATCATTCACTACTGGAATTAATAACTGTAGTCAAGGGGTCAGAAGCCAGTTCTGCATCACTTCTGTGTCTGGGAAGCCACACTGAACATCGAGATCTGCATCACTGCTACCCAGTGCAGCACAGCAAACTTCTGTTTCATCTGCTGTCCCTGATACATAAGGCCACCACTCAACTAGCTAGGCAACCTCTTGACCTTTTGGGGGGCTGGTGGACTAAAACGGAAGGGGAAAGTTTAACAACTGAACAGGTAAACACCTTAGGGTTTTTACCCTCATCATAATAACACTAGAGATAAAATTTAAGGGATATACTAAGTCTACCACAGATTTAAAGAGACTCTCCTGTGAACACCTGTGATTTGCTACTCAAGCAGAAAACAAAAATTCAAATACGGCAATAAATTTACTCCAAGTCTGAATACATTACAAGAGCCAACTATTTCATGGGCATTTTTTAAACTATAGAATGAGGCAGTCAAAGCAATGTTTCAGTTAGGTAGAGAAGGTTGCATTAATTTCAAAAACTAAATAGAGGTAAAGTTGGAGTCTGTTGCACTGGTTAATGAATGAGGTGACTGTTCTCAAAGATATCCACACATGTACAGATCACAGCTACCATGAACAGTTTTTACAGCACTGCTGTATAATCTCATTCAGTTATTCGACTACTGATGGTAATTAAGGACCATAATCCATTGCCAAAAAATAAACAAATGTGAACAACCACCAAAACTTGGGCAATAGAAAAAATTGTGTGTGGATATTCCAGACTTCTTGCAAAGTACTTCTCTGTTCAGAGAAAATTTGAAGTTATAGTAAGTTCTTAAGCATGTACAAAATGTAAGAATGGAGCTGAACACAAGCACAGAAAAAACAACAGTAACTAAGAAAGTATTGTTTATACAGAATTAGTATTTTGAACCTGGATAATAAGGAACAAGATTCACAGATTAGAACTACTAAAGCAATAGAAAACCACAAAGAAAGGTTAAGTTGTAGAGATAGAGCCAATCCAGCCTTCTTTCCTTTGGCGCCTGCACGGGAATACAGCTATACTCCAGACTTTTTTCAGGATCTGACTCCAGTAAGGTAAGTACTTTACCATACAGATTACTTATTATGTACCAAAATTGACGTAGAAGTACCAAGGTATTAAATTAAAGACATGTGCATCCTGATTAGGGGTACTAGCTGTGATGTATTATATATGAAAATGAAACATTATGTACAAAAAGTAACAAGCATAGTAACTGATATCTACAAACCAAAGTCACAGTGGCACATTGAACAATTTTAGGTTAACCAGACTCACTTAAAAATAGAAACCAGAGGCTGGGCTCTTCTCTCACCCCATTTTACATGTCTTTACCTCCATTGATTTCAAGTGGAGTTCTTCACAATTTATGCCATTGTGAGAGGAGAATCAAGCCTTGTGTGCTTGAAAGGAAACAGCAGACATGTTTCCCACCAGAGTGCAGAGGGAGATTTTAAAAAAACACAAGTATATGAACTGTGAAACCGATAGAGTACACAGGCAAAGGCAGGCAAAGAGGCTCTAGCTGGGGGTGGGGAAGAAGAGAACTTGCAGCTTACCCAGGGGTTTTGAGTTGTTTTTTTTTTTTGTAAGACTTGGGACTGATATTAGTAAGTCAGAAGCCCAGTCACTAAACTGGCTTCTAAAAAAAAAAAGTTTGGAGATAAATATTGTATTTTTATTCAGACAGACATCATTGATTTACATTTTCCTACAGATACTCTATAAAATGAGGAGCAGGCCATTTGTTTGTGAAAGACACAGACTTTCCATTCCTAGAAACTGGGAAGTGAGAGTGGAGATCTGACATATTTGCATCACCAGAAACAGTGCCTAATGATCATTTACACCCAAGGCCAAGCAGATGAACTTCCAAAACTCTTCAGGATCATCTGGACAACTAATACTACAGTGGTTAGAAAGAGTAACACTTGAGACTGGAAGTAAGTCAGACAAAGTACTGGATGTGACATAGGTGGCAAAATCACTTCATGGTTTGGAGGTATAGCAGAACAGAACTACAGCTTTATAGTTTATGTGTTTTTTAGACTTCTTTTTTTCTTGGTAGCAGCATGTGGTTACAAAGCTCCTCTTTCACCACCCCACTGTGCACAAACATAATCATTGTACTGTTCTGTATTGATTGGGCTGATTTGGGAAGTTCACTTAAAATAAAAAAGCAAGAAAAACCCTCAAATATTTTCAAAATATCTCTATATCCCCACTTGACATGTGTCTGCACAATTATGTAACAGTGCAAGGGAAACAGCTGGAGTATTTTACAGAGGGAAAACAGACTTAATTCATTGTTTTATCAGGTTTTATATACCATAGAAATGCAAGATTGAAGTAATTCATACTTATTCAGAGTCCAACAGTGAGAGAATATTACTGTAACTGTTTGGAAATGCTTTTCCCCCACTTTCACTCACTTGCACAACCCCTGTCACAGCTCACATAGCAGATTTTAAGTCACCCCCCAGCACGCCAATAGGACAATGTGCCAACGGCTTCCTTTTAAAAACAAGTCTAGATTATCTGCTCAAAATTGCATTAGATATCAGCTGATTTTGTACACAACAAAGCAGGATGAAGGTAAATGCAGAGAATTGCACTTCTACCTGCAGAAAAAAGTGTTGCATAATTGAAGGTGTACCTGCTGATTTTCATGAGACATGTTCTTTCAAAGTGTAAGTCTCCTTCCAGAGGCACTCAGCAGGTGGAAAGAGGCTCAGGAACAAATACATGTCCTTGAATATCCAGCCTGGAGTGTTTTGCAGTTAGCATTTAGACGTTGAACACTGACTTATGCATCAAAGTAAAAAAAAACCAAAAAACCAAAAAAAGCCTTAAATGAACAGGAGCCTGGTATCATCTCAGTTCCTAGAATAAGGCCACCAAGTATACCTTTGTGAAGGAGCCATCATAATATCAGTACCTCTTGTCAGCCTCAGCTCCAGGCTAATACGACATCCACTAATAGGTTAGAAATGTTTATGAACAGCCACAGCACAATATGAGACAGACAGGGAGACATTAAAAAAGCAATCTTCCAAAATTACAGCCTAAGAGGTGGCAGATTGAGAACTAGACAATAGAGCTCTGAGTGTCAGGGGACATTTTGCAAAGAAATCTGAAAAGCAATAAATCTGCAGCAATGAAACAGGTGCCTGCTTGTCTATGTGGTCACTTCAGTTCAATCAAATACATGCATTGTTCAATTTCAGTATATTAACAGCTACTCTAAAACCACACAAGCTGTTCGTGCATGAAATCAACAGTTTTATATAACTGGAAAATCATGTATTGAGAACAAAATGGGCTATTAGCCCGGACCACTGCACTTCAGCTTCACACCACCTGAAGCCCCCTGTGCATACTGTCTAAGAAAGGCTGGGTGTAAAGCTCGACATTTACCAGATTCACAAACAGCTAAAGGAGTCACTGAGCTCAATAATCTACTCAGCAGCATCCTTTGCTGAGAGCGCTTCTACAGCTTTTTGGCAGCTCATGGTTGAGCACAACAGCAATACATAGGCCTCCCTCTCACCCTGCAGAGGTTCTCTCCAGACTTACTCTGATACACTGCTTCCTTCCCCAGAGCCTCCCAAGGAGAGGCCAATACCCTGTAAAATGAGACCCACACTCTGGGATCTGTCTGTGGAGAGCTGCTGTAACACAGCTGCTTGCTTTTTTAGGCAGTCACATTTCTCCTGAATAATAGTGGTACCTCCTAGCAGATACCTGCTGAAATCCAAACCTACACTGAGCTGCTGAGAGAGCAGAGCAAAGCTGCACCCTGGGCAAACAACATCCTTATGAGGCTGGAAGATACATACTTTTTTGGTACCTCATAACAGATGAGAGCCTGGTCTGCTTTCTACATGTTTGGCAGTACTCTAAGACATGCGCTGGCTATTGGCCTGCCAAGCTGTTTAGGCTTGTAAGTTTCTTTGCACTTGCTTTACTATTAATTTTATTAAATATAAACATATCCTTTGTATATATTTTTCTCATATTCCATATGCACAGAATGAGCTCATTTCAGCCTGAGGACAAATGAAAACTCAATATTTACCACACAGATCCACTATGCTTTGCAAACAAGACTGGAAAAATGCCCTCTCACAATGAAGTTATCCATACCATCTTTCTGATGAGCAAAGCATGAGGAAACAGTTCAAAGCTCTCAGAAAGCCATATGTACACTTTTACAAAAGACATCTGCAATTCACCAGTGAGGTTCTAGACCTAGCATAATTTATTTAGCAGTCTGTATATAGAGATGCAAATATGCGAGGTTCAGACATTTCTTTAGCGCCTCCATAAAATTCATTTTAAAGTATATAAATATTCATATTTCGCATAGTCATCTCAGCATGTGAAGCTTTTATTTTTATATGAAAATACCAATTCCTGCAAAGAGTCTGAAATAAAGTAAAAATATATTAGTCCTAAAGTATGCACACAAACACATGCAATTTCTTTACATAAACACTTTTCAACTCCTGGGTGATTACCACTTGATTACAAAAAGAGATCCTTAAAAAATATCTTCAATCACGCACTAATTTTTAACATACTTGAAAACAAGTCAGGTTTTACTGCTGTTAGACAAGTTGATCCACATCTGAAAGCACAAGGAGGCTTTCAATTTGTGCCATGGTTATTGTGTGTCTCTGCTGCTACTGAAATGGGCCATGGGTGAGGGCAGTGTCCGACAAGCCCAAGGGCTCGACGGGTTGAGCAAGAGTGCCTGGGTGGCTCGGCAGAGGCTCTTGCTGAGCCAGCAGTGCCACTGTCACAGGAGCACTTTGCTAGGGACGAGGTCAGGGGACGGCAAAAAGGGTAGAGCTGAACAGCTCCAGCGCCCGTGTCAGAGGCGCCTTACACGGCCCCAGCAGGGCTGTGTGCTTTCAGGAATGGTGTAGAAGTGTTTGTCTAGGTATGCTTACAGATTCAGAGGCAAGTCTTTTATGTCAGTCTTTTTAAGACTAGTGAGAGAGGATGCAGCTTTCCTACAGAACAAGTCCTACCATACAGCACGATCCAAGGCCTACGTTCATATTCATAACTGCATACATGTTCTTATTTTCTCTTTTAAACACTCAAACATTCAGAAATGAAGATGTTTGGAGAATGAAGACTCAGCGAAAATTTAAGGGACTAACATCACCCTGCTTAGAAAAAAATCTGTAAGTTTTATTATAAGCATCATGATATTGGCATGCAGATTTTCAATCACGCTGGTTGCAATTATACAAATCAGTGTTCCAATCCACAGAGAAGTCAGTTTTCATATACACCACATTAACACAGACATTAAACAGGATTTGGCATGCTGCCCACAGAGAAGCCTAGTTTTGGAATCATGTAATATTAAGACTGGGGTTACTTCATGCAAGATTAGAAGGCAACAAGCTCAAAAAGGTGGTTACAAAAATATCACAGGAAACAAGATTGTTTTAAATAAAAGCAAACAATTATATTTCAGTATTTGGATGGCAGTTGAAAATGCTTTTTTGGCATGCAACCACTCCACAAAGCTAATATTGTGTATAACTGGAAATATTTTTTAAAAAATTCTTGCTAAAGTCAAAGACTAAACTCAAATTTCAAACTGTGGGATCTGTGCTTAGATAAAAGGGGGGCAACTGAATAAAACTTGTTATATCTGTTACAGATACAAACCTACAAGCCCACTCCATAATAGTCATATATCTTAGGCAGGAAGAGAGGAGAAGAGAAAGAAAAGGAAGGAGAGAGTACACAAGACAGAACAGCAAGAGCTATCAGGTGTTATAAATCAGTGTTTCAAACACAGACCTTAGACAGGAATACATGACTTTGGTACAGAACAACTGAAATAACAGAGTTCCAGCATTTGTTGATGTGTAATCCTCTGGAAATGAAAGCCTACCTGAGAGACTGTCTACTCCAGGTTTACTAGCTAGCAAAATATTGGGCTTGATAGGTTCAAAATGATCTTGAAAAGCAACTCTCCAACCTTATGGCTATATTTAAGAACTTTTAAGGAGCCTTCCAGGCAGAGTTCCAAGAAAAGGTAAACTAGCAAAAATCTGTCATTTACAGACATTTTAAAAATACTGAAAATGTTTGTGTTGGCTCTTCCTTCTTGTATATGAGCACTTCATTCATTTTGTACATTTAAAAAAACCTCCTTGTACAAGAACATGCTTGAGGAGTATTGTCAGTTTGTGCTGAGAAGTCACATGCTCTTTTAGTTCTGCTAAAAATATATAATGTATTTTGTGAATATTATAAACAACTAAAATACAAAGAGGAAGAGTTGTAGTAGACCACCTGTGAAATTTTCTTCAGTAGCTGGAAATATCCTTTGTCAATGAACCAGCAGCAAAAAAGCTGTTTCTGAAAAAAGCATATAATTTTGGCAAACTGATCTGATAGTCTATCTGGGAATTTCTGCCAGAAATGCCACGACTTCAGTGTGCTATTACTTGCAAAACATGTTTCTTCCCATCATTCTTCAGCCATAAGGTGGGAGGAGGAAAAGATGAGCAATAGCTGTGCTGTGTCCTTCCAAGCTGGTTCTCCCCATTATACAACTCCTAATCCAAACAATTTAAGCACACAAGTAAAAGCTACTCATTTCTGTAAACATTTCCAGGAGCAAGACCTTAGCTTGCATGGCTTACACCAAGCATATACTAATGGCTAGAGCTAACCTCAAGTTTACTTATGTTTAAACAGCATAAGCAAAAACCAGTGCTAGCCAAACTGAAGTTTAAACCTTAATACAGGGGGGTAAACTGAATATTGATATAAGCCACTTGGTCACTAGGGACCCATCTCAATCCAGCATTCTTAGTGCAATACTGTATCATACAAGTTTTCCCAGAAATACAAATGAAGCTGCTCAACTGTTAAAAAATAGAAAGTAATGTTTCAGAGCATGTTTTTATACCCCAGCATCAGGGATCTCTACTTTAGGATAAGGTAGTCACAGAAAACAGAAACACAACCCAGCTTGTTTGTTTGTTTTAAATGAAATTCATCACTGCACATCCAATTAACTCTGGAATGCACAAGACACAGCACCCAAGCAAACAGAGGCTTTAAATTTCAGAGCAACTTTCAGTCTGCTCTGTTCGAAGCTGTGTATAGCAGTAATTGACAACATGTTTATTATGCAAGATTCATACAGCAAAGGGGAACGACTTTTAGGCTGTGATACAAAGGCTTTCAGCATTAGAAACGGTCAAACCAATCTGCAAAAGCATAATATGAAGAAAAGCCATTTAAATTACTCTGTAAAATGTAGACATTCATTAGCATAGAAAAGTTTCACGGGAAAACAGTGGCAAAGTAAAAGTCATCCTATTTTCATATGCTAATTAATTAAATATGCCAAATACATTTAATGTCTTATTATAACCATAGGGGGAGACAGACCAAACTCTTGAAGTTCCAAAAAGCCAGGTCATTAGTGTGCCAAGTCATTCTTCAGATCTTCTCCTTATATACAAATTTACATTCCCAATTTACAACATATGTAAGTAAAACTTGACTCCCCCTCCTACCCCCTCCATTTCTCCTTCTTTGGAAGGCACTTGCTATCTCTTGCTCCTGTATTTTAAAGTCTTATTAAATGCTAGAAATAACTCATTTGCTAGGGGAAAAAAAAACCTAAAAGCACAGAAGCCATTTTGCCAAAGGCCTGAGTTAAACACCCCAGTCCCCCTAACACATAGAATAAGCTAGCTGAAAATGAGATTAATAACATTCTTGCACATATGCACGAAAATCCACACATAGTTTGTAGTCTTTAAGTTCAGATGACATTTCTAGCCATTTCTTGCCTTTAAAAACAAGAAAGGGATTCTTATGTTTACGTAAGTTTCTCCTTGCTTAATAAATCTTAAATTGAAACAGATTTTTTTTTAAACAATTACCTTTTTCAGAGTTATCATACTACAGGATATTAGGAAAAACCAGACCCTCCTGTTGCTTTTACCCACATCTGACTCCAATCTTAATAGTTTAGCTATTAACCCTGTAAGGTCCTCACACACACACCTTGCCCAGTTGATGTTAAAAATTTTATATGACTGATCTGGGCTTACTTATTACAAAACCTTTTGTTGTACAGAGAGAGAGCAGCTCCGTGGACCTTGATTTACAGGACACAATTAACTGTGCTGTTGGCAGAACTGCACCAGCCCAGCTCATCCGGGGCTCTGCAGGGAGAAATGAAAGGATCTGTCACTGCATCAGAGTAACGGCTCTCTCCATCTCCTTTCCTTTTCACTCCCTGTCCAAGCTCATTCTGAACTACTCACATCTTGAGATGAAAACCTGGCCACTGTGATATACCTGTCTTGCAAAGAAATAGTACAAATTACCTCAATTCTTCCTAGAAACAATAATTAGAGCTAAAGGGAGGAAAACCCCATACTGCTAGAAAGATCTCAGTACTTACTCCAGAGTTTGCCGTGCAAAACGTGTAGTGTAAAGATCTCAGTTACCAGCTAAACAATGGTTACAGGGAGTTTCGCCACAATACCGCTAGTAATTTATTTTTGCCATTTTTTAAGTTTTAGCATGTTGGGAATATGCATTGTTAACCTTTAAATTTCGCTGTATAAACATTTCTCAGCGAGCTTGTAAAATACCCCCCGCTGCGTTCCCTCGCTCTCCAGCTGATGGCATTTACAAACACTGGGGCTGGCGGGTGCTTTATTTTGCCCTCCTGGGCCACCCCCGCTGGGGTACAGTGAGAGATTCCTGTCAAAGGCCAGACCCAGCCGCCCCAGGCTCGGACCACAGCGAAGGCGTCTGTACTCAGCCCAGCGCGGCCGATTGATGAATGGTGGCTGCTGGAGTTTGAAATCCCGCAGTGGGCATAAATATTCTGGGAGAAGGGACTCGCGGACGGTCCATCGCCCTTCCAGGGCTCTCTTCATTAAGAAAGGAAAGCACAAACACATACTTCAGCGAGGCCCGTGGCTGCAGGGCTGGGGATTACCCCCCAGTTAAAGCGGACAGCGCGGAAGACGCCGCCGGGATGGCAGACCGAGGTTCCCACCCCGCCAGGGTCCCCGCTCGGGGCAGGAGGGCGCCCAGAGGCGGACGCTTCCCTCAGGGTAAGGGAGAGGGCGGAGGCTGCCTGGAAGGGGCCAGTTGTCACGCACTGACAGGCAACAGCTGAGCTCCCGCGTCTGGACCCTCGCTCCGACCGGCGGCCGCGGCGCGCCCCTCGCTCCCCGGGCGCACCGAGCCG
>VZRO01003376.1:676741-885160 GCA_013397915.1 Daphoenositta chrysoptera | reverse complement strand
AGGCATACAAAGTAATGGATATATTTGGTGCACTAGTTGAACCTGGAAATCCTGAAACAACTAGATGCTCTCTCCTTGGTTCACAAAAATATCAGGGGGAGAAACTCCACTCTCAGATACTCACCCATGACTTCTGCTGAGGTCAGTGAAAAGTGGCTGTTTTACTCTGAAAGCAGAATTTTGCCTGGAAAACAGAATCTAGTAGAGACTATACTACTCTCTTCACTGCTAGAAACTTGCTGGCATTGCTTTCTTTACCTGCCTCCCCTCCCAATTCACCATCGGTGTGCAAAATGATACTTCTTCAATGCAGCAGGCTTGCAGAAGATGTGGTTGATGGTGAGACAGTGTGCTAGTAAATACCTTCAAGAGGGGAAATATCAAACAGTGGAAATAAATCTTGCCACTATCATTGACATCAGTCCCATTGTGGATGTTGTTGGAGGTGTTGCACTTCACTCGATTCCTTTGACTGATTCCCTGTTATGTATCAACATGGCAGAGAGCTCTGCTCTCCATGACTCCCCTCCTGAAACTCTGAGATGCATGCAAGTCTTCATGTTCTGCATGCAAGATACAAGTCACAGAGGGGTCCTCTGAGAGGAGTTCCAAAGATGAAAATATGTAAATAACTTAAGTACAATTTCTTTGACAAGTATAGTAGTAATGAAAGACATTAAGGCTGCTAATCTGGTCCCTAGGACCACGTGATTGAAGAAAATATCTAAAGAATAACCTCCAGCATAAAAAGAGCAATCAGAACCTACTGAGTTTCTCAACAACATCCTATCTTTTCCTATTGCTGCTCAATTCAGCAGCAGCAAGCTTCTTAACCATTACTCATATTTCATAGAGAACCTGCTTCACCATTTTCTCTCCCTGCCATTTTCAAGGCAGCTGTCTATAGATTGCTAGGTTTCCTAATTCTGCCAAGTGTTTCAACCTGATTTCATATTTTCCATATTCTTTGCTCTAAATCCTGTGAGAACCCCCCCTGCCTAAATGTTCTTCGTAAGTTCCCAGATACTAAAGTATAAGGATTTGGGATGCAACAACACTCTTCCCCAGCTATTTCCTCTTCAGTCTTACTTGGTAGGCTGAACCTAGTTTTAAAGATACTGCTGTGTGGAAGTATTCATTGTGCTTCATCACACTGACTAGGTAGAATTTATACTCATAAAGACCTAACCATTCTTCTTTCTTACCTATGCAGTGCTGTTGTTTCAGAAAGCAAATAGATCACCTTAAAATAGATATAGAGGAGGAGGGTGCACTGGAAAATGTGGAAAGTCTAACCCCATGTTTACTTCAAACCCAAAGCCAACATTCACTTCTAACCTGAATTCCCATGATGCACATGATCTTTTGTATGGACCCAGTGGTTTGTCTTAACTTATAACACCCATGTCATTCTGTACAGTTGTCATTCGAGGAATTTGATGCATGCTTTATGCCTCTATGCAGGATGAAAAACCATTGTTTTGCATTAGGATTTTCTCAGTAGTACTGTGATAACTCCAATAGCTAATTATAACTGAATAGTATAATGACAATTTCTACTAAGACAAATTTACTAAGACAATTTATACTATGCAAAAATCTGCCTCAGAAACTGAGGCCAAACCTGAATCTTGCCTCTCGTGTGAGTGGTTGATTAGCCAATTTTCCTATTGGAGTGTTGAACTGTGAGTGTAACTGATAGCTGCCTGTTTAAGTACAGCTTGGTCACTAAAAGTAATATGAAATGTGATAAACTGGATATTTTATGAAATGGAGTCCCAGGAAATTTCTAGTTGAAGAAATAAAAGAAATCACTGGAAAGCAGCTTTAGACACAACATCTCATCTCTCCTGCAAGTGTGGTTAAATATAATCAGCCTGACTGGGACTCTGAAGGGACAGGAGGAAAGAAATAGCACCGTCCCATTTTAGGACTCGGTATTAAGAGCACGTGCAGCAAACACTGATGTCCCAGGCGGGTGGGTGACAGGCTGCAGTCCTTGCATGCTTTGCAGTCCTCGTGTAGCTGCCTCTGCCGTGTCCCCAGCAGCCACAGGGAAGACAGCGGGGCTGCTGGGGACAGCCAACAGAACTGTTCCCACTTGTGCACGAGCAGGCAACATTTTCTATAGGAATGTGGAAGAAAGAGAACTCCAAATTAACCCCCCAGGAGAGAAGAAAGAGAGGGTGTCAGGAAAAGACCCAGCAGTTCAGAAGGACTGTGGGTCTTGCTGTCCACTCCCTCCTCATCTTGCTATCTCAGAAGACAGCTCCCTCTTCGGGACAAGGAGGATGGGAAGGGGCTAAATCCTCCCTAGACTGACCCCATGAGATGTGGAGCCTCCAGTGCTGCAAAAGGAGCAGGGGTGATGCTAGGTCAAGAAACAGATGTGAGTCTGGGGGCTGAGCTGACCTATAACTGGAGAGCGTGTGCCTGCTTTTGCTCTCTGGGTTGAGCTGCTTGGAAAGTTAAGTTGTAGATGTAGGGATGAATGTCCCTGAATTTGTGTGGAAGTGGGGGACACATAATGCTGAAACAAAAGTGTAGTGAGCTGACTACAGCTGTGGCTCCCAAGTGGGAGTCTTGTAAAGAACTTACAAAATTACTTTTCAGTAGTCTCAATATTTTGGATCTGGCAGTGCTGTAAACACTATATGGATATATGGCAATGAAATATATGATCTAAACATAATATCTAATCTTTCCAATGAAAAATGAGAGTCAGAAAAAAGCCTCCATATATTTGGAGATCATCATACATTGGCCTAGGGTAGGAGTCACTAGTCTTTTAAATGCTTGAGGTTGACAGGAGTTGGCAAATACTGATTCAAAGCTCCAGGGGGTAACGTGACAGGCAAATGCTCCTTTGTGATCACTAATGCATGTCCTGGGGAAAGAAGCACATGCTATAGTGTTCGGAGAGCAAGTGAGAACATCCACTAATCGTGCTTTCCTTCAGGTTCCTGTAGTAATAGGGTTGGGGGTTTTTTCACAGCTGGTTTCTATAGACAGGCCAGGCATTTAAAAATCTTTATACAATCACAATGCAGATGTAGTTCTGGGAGATATCACTGAACACACTTTTTTTTACTGGTGTTTGAGTTAGACTGGAAACATTATTTTCTTGCACTGCAAAACCCCCCACATTTAAATCCTTGTATATAAGAAGTATCATACACCATCTTCAAAATCACAAAGTTTGGGAGAGGAAGCTTGGTTGGAAGACATTCAGCTGAGAAATGTCTGCAATAAATTTTATTCTCATTTTTTTCTCAGTTTCTCCCTCTCTTCCAACACACAGCTTTGATAAGAAAGTATAGGAGATATAATTACCCATTTCTCTCCTCTTCCTACATTTATACTTATAAGAGCAGTACATTTTGGAAAGCCTGAAGTGTGGGAAAATAATAAAACATTACATCTGTTTAGCCAGAAAAAGACAATATTAAAAATCTCTGAATGCTCAGATGTATTCTCAGCCTGATCTAAAACAGAACAGAGGGGAAAAAAATCACCAGTGTTTCATAAATTCTAGGTACAGCTTTGACAGGAAATGTAGTACAGGGGCCAGATCATGTGCTTTGCATCACAGAGTCAGCAATTTCTGGCCATGGTATGGGCATATCTGTTCCTAAAGAGAAAGAGGCGTGCCTGGGATACTCTTCATAGAATCACAGAATGGTTTGGGTTGGAAAGGACCTTAAACATCAATTAGTTCCAACCCTGCTGCTGTGGGCAGACGCACCGTCCACTAGGCCAGGTTGCTCAAAACCCCATCCAACCTGGCCTTGAATACTGTTCTGGGGAGCTGGTCCCCTGCTGGCCGTTCTGACGTTTTCTGGCTTAAATAAACCTGGAAGTACATTTTCACAATTAAAAGCTACGCTGTTAAAAACCCAGGAGCGCTCAGCTCCTGGTTTCTGAGCAGCTCGAGCTGTTACTAGCCGATGTAAGGCTAAGCCTGCTGGTGTGTGGTCTGTGAACGCAGCCAAGGCTCTGGCCTGGCGCGTCTGCCTGCTCTGAGTTACACCGGTGCATGTGGAGCAGAGCAAAGCTGCCAGCAGAGCTGCAGTAAAGCTGGATCCGACTGCTCTGTGCCAGAGATTCCAGCAGCAGGGGGTTAGAGCAACAAGGAGAAACAGCTTCCTCCGAGTGCGTGTCCCCACCCGGAGTATGATGGTGAGCAGTGTAGGCCCCTGAGCAGAGCTGCCCTGAGCCCCTGGAACACGGACACAGCCGCCTTTGTCGGCCTGGCGTGGTGCTGCAGTTACAAGAGCATCCTCTGTTAAAAGGAGTAATTTCCTCTCTGGTTTGGCTCCTGGGGCTCTTAAGAGTTAATGTCCTGGAATAAGATCAGTTCAAGAAAGAAGTTGATTGATGAGGGGCTTGCACCTTTATGACCCAAAACCAAACCAGGATTTGGTCTTTGGTCAAATGCTACATTTGTTACGGGAGATTTTTTGTTCTCAGGTTTGACCTAACTCTACACTCCTCAGCTAACACAGCAGTTCTAAAGCACAGTAGTGTATCAGCAAGTTCTCAATTCCAGGCAACCTGAAAATAAGAGCTATATGTTGCAGTACAATACCCACATGAAATGTTCATTTTTTAAATACAGGCTCCAGGTCTCTTGTGTTCAATGTCAGAGGAAGATATGTCATACTAGTAGATGCAAAGTATAAACCCTAACAGATGCATATTAGCTGGAAAGTAGGCAAAAAATGTCCCTAACCAAAACCAAACTCCCACAAAAAGCAAGAAACAAGGCAGCACAGAATACCCATTGAGTACAATGGAAAATCCTCACAATAAATCAATTCCCAGATTTCTTCCTTACTGCTGTTAAGAATAAGTGGTCTAAAAGACCAAACTCCCCAAAATCCAGTTGAGAAAAGGCCTATTAAACCAGGGTGGGGAGAACTGAAATCAATCTCCTCAATTAATCCTTCGTTTGGACTCATTTTAAAGCTTTAGCACATGTTATTTTTCTTTAATGGGGGATTTAGTACTTGGACAAATGTTCTCACATATCAACAGAATCTAAAGTCACTTCTTTACTTTTTCCATAGCCTTTCCTGATTAATGAGAAAAGATATTTTTATTTTGAATAAAGGTCTATAACTTCCTGATGATTTTCATGCTTGAACTTGATCTCTGGTAAACTAATATAAATCAGGAGCAACTTGGTTGAGACCAGTGAAGTAAGATTAGCATAGGAGGAGAGCGGTATTCAAAATAGTTGTGCAAGGGATCTCTCTCTTAAATTTCTGTAAAAGTATGCAAGCCAACAGCATGAATCAAGTATAATTAAGAGCAGAATTTAGCCTGAAAGGTTGCATGTAAGATGACACGCATTGCTGTGGCAGCAGATTGTTGTCACACACACAGAAGTTTTTACTTTCTTCCTGCACCACTGAGAAGATCCTTGAGTTGTGAAAAAGAAAACTGTTATTCAGGAGTAAACATTGAAAACAGTGATGGAACAGTTTGGAGAATACACAGTATTACTGAGCAAGTAAATTTTGTTTTACATTACTGGTGCTTTTTGAACCTATTCTTCAATATTGAACTCTTCAAGAAAAATAACATGAAGGACAAAACTGCAGCAAAGAAAATACTTAACTTTTGCAATAGTTTCATGTGTTTTCTTGCTACTTAAAGGTAATGTTTATCTAATAAACAGTATTTCAGTGTTAAACAGTAGCTCTCTGTCCCATATCGAATGTCAGAGCGTCCTTCAGGAGTTGCTATGATGCCTTTGAAAGCAGTTTTTCTCTAATGAAAAGACATACTATGTCCCTGGAACAGGGTCCCAAGGAAGGCTGCACACCACTTTCTGCCTCTGGGTAATCTGGCCTCAAACACAACCCCGTGTCAATCTTTCTTACTTGCTCACTTTCTCCCTGGTCCGGAGTAAACTAAGCAGTATCTTGGAAAGAACGTTTATCAAGACAATGCCACAGCCCAAAGTAAAGCCATTAGTGCATGAATAGGTTTTAAAAAGTAAGTACTTTTCTATTGCTTTTCCTGTGGGGATGAAAATTGAAATTATTTTTTCAGACTTTCAGGTCTTGACCACCGAAGGACAATGTGCAATATTAATTTCTTTACTTCACTAGGGCTACTTGCTTGCTTAAAATTCTGTGTGCTTTAGCATGTTTTTGAATGAATGCTGTACGTGGTACCAACCGCCCCACCTCACAGAAAACAACCCTGAAATAAAATGAAATTACTATTTTACAACAGGGAACTTTTAAAACAAGCTTCTCTCCTAATTCTTAAACAGAGGAAATTAAATTCATACTTTCAAGTACACTAAATCCTGAGCCATTTGACATATTTGAACATTAGCCATTTGCACTGGTGTATAGAGTGAGTGTGGCTTTCAGAAATGCACTGTTCCTGTAGACTGTTGATCCAAATTGACTGTCAAAAGCTATCTGAAGAATTTCAGCAGCTGACCTCCTTTATCATGGCCACCAGCTGCTAAAAGCTGTAGATGGTGATGAGAGCTTAGGTGAGAGAGAAGAATATGGAGAGAAGTTAAAAGACAGGAGGGCAGAGACGCTCTGTGAGCTCAAGACTTTGGCACTTGTTTCTTACTCATTGAAGAGAAGCTGTAGTTCAGTGGTACCTACTGAGTTGGGCCCTTAGGTTTGAGTCATTCAGAGAGAACAGGGAAATGATAAGCTACAATATTTATTTAAAGCAGAAGAAATAAGGGGTTATACAGTTCATGCCTTAATCTGTTCATCATCCAGAAACTGTAAGGATAAAGTTGATTAAATGTAGTGACTCAATTTGGGATTTGTCTCATAGTACTTTAGTACAGATAGCCATGGTGGCCAACCAACTCCCCACAAACCTTCTGAAGAGAAAAAATAGAGTAAGGTTTATCTGGCCTTCCTTAGCTGAGTTGCCTGTTTCTTTCTGTTAACAGTAAAGGGCACATGGATTACTAACTCAGATACAGTCAGTTATGTTTCATTAGGTGAGCCCTGTTCTATTGTGTTTGATTTAACTTGGTTTAGACAAGAGGAGAATAAAGGAGTTAACTGCCCTAGATTCCTCAGCAGATTTGGATTTGAGGTACCCAAGTCCCTGTAGTTTGCAAGACTTGCATAAAAGGTCTCCTTCCCTGCTCACAACATGATTTTTATCACTAGAAAAAGATAATAAGTTAGGGCAACAAAAATTTTTTTAAAAAGCAGCTGTTCCTTTCTGGCATTGCCTCACTGTCTTCCCAAGTTGCATTTTTTTTGGTCTTGAACAGGACAAAAAAGAACGTGAGAGTGAATTAAGACAATGAACAAGCACTTTGCTGAGCACACTGGGGATATGGCTGAATGTTAGCATCTATTTTCTATCTCCACTGTTTCTCTTACTCCTTCATGTTCACTCCAAGCAAGGGAAATGCCATTGGCTTATTATCACAATCCTGAAATAAGTCTCCTAATTTATGTGATTGCAGCACTTCTCTTTTGCATCATAAAATTCCTATAGAAATGTGGCCAAAATGGATAAATATTTTCTGGCAGCAGTGATGGTGTTCTTGTATCTATTGTATGAAATCAAACAGTCCTGGAGATAAAGGTGGCCTGAATTTTATTTTTTATTTTTATTTTCATTTATTTATTTTTTTAATTTTTTTTTTTTTTATGTGGCACAGGGGAGGCAACAGAGCATGGGAATGGGACAGAGGAATTCCTGAGATTGGAGTTCCAGTTGGATGCTGAGTCTGTGGCCTTGGGCTAGTCTGGCATTTCAGTACTTCAGCGACTGACACCCTATAAATACACAAATAATAGATAGGAACAACTTAGGTCTGGATTTCATCCTGGCCTCAGAAGGCATGAACTCTGGAGCTGCAGACTGTAGTCTCCTGACAATCTGTCTTGTGGCCCATGAGCCACAGTACTGAGTGCTGCAGTCACTTTCCATCTTATTTCTAAAATACCTATAATATAATTAAAATACCTAAGCAAGGCTTAGATGTAGTTCATCATGCCTCTGGCCACCTTTTCTTATCTATAAAATGGGTCTAACAGGAATATTTTTCTTTTGCCTGTGCTTATTTACAAGACTGTCAAGATTTAAATCAACGACAGAATAACAAGAAGCCACTATCTCCTGAAAGTGGTCTGAACTCAGAAGTGTCAGTTTGCCAGTGACCAACAGAGCAGCACATGCCAGGTTGTGAAGCTCTTCCATGGGTGAACAGATACTCACACAAGGGGTTACACTGAAATCAGCAGAGGTTCACACATGGGCTACTGTGAGTAAGGAGACCACAGTCTGGGCCTGCATTACTGCTGATGTGAGATCGATGTTAGCAATGAAATATGGCTAATCAGAACCAAAGAACTGTGAGATAAAAAAAAAAGGAAAGAACTATTTAATGACAGATAAAATTTGGAAAGAAATTTAAAAAGTGATACAGGAAAAAAAGGGATAACTTTACATACCTAACAAACAACTGCAAGAGGTATAATTATATAGCAGGTTTAATAATATAAAAACTCTGACGTTCTGTTGGAATTAGTTGATGTAAAGCATCAGTGTGGATTTTTCTCCCCCTCTCTTGCTGATGTTTGTAATTCAGATGAATGAAAGGAGCCTGATTGCTAATTAGGAGAAGTTCAATAGGTTCCATTTTCTGAGGGAGTTGTGCTTCCAGAAATTCTTTGCAGCCAGTTCATCTTATCCCAGCTCTGACAAAATTCCCAACAAAACTTGGCATTTACATGCTCACGGTTGGGTATTGTCTTTGTTACCTGTCTCTGCCTTTGGGGTCACTTAAGGTTGCCTGTAGCCCCAAATGAATGAATTACTTTTAAATAAGAAGTATGTTTCTTTGAAGCTGCAGTGGGAAGGGGGATATATAGTGAATTAGAATACACTACACATAGCATAAAATCACCCAGCACGTACTAAAAGAGCTGACTGTAAACTGCAAAGCTCAGCCTGAGATTTTAAGCTTACCCAGTCTGGGCAGTGTCAGAGCTGGGAGGACTGATTCGGTGTTGTGTTGCTCTTGAGCTTTGTGCAGGAGGCTCAGCCCGGGGAAGAGTCAGGAACAGCTAATTTCAACTCCTCCTTCCATCAGCAAATCTCCTGGTACACAAGGGAGGCCCATGGGATGACATCTCTGGATTTTCTTGTGCAGGTTTCCAGGGCAGCACGGGACAGTGGCATGCTGCTGCCCCAGCACGGGGCTGCACACTCTGGCCGCTTCTCTCCCTGTTCCACAGGAGCCGAGGTCTTCACATCATCCACGCTGCAGACATATTGATTAATCCCCCGACTCCCTGCTCCACGGGAAAAAAACAAGCAAGTCATGATACCATTTTTTCTTTCTGGACTCCTCTCAAGCACATGTCTGTGTCTATTTTGTGTACGTATAAGGGAGCAGGCCTGGCTGCTCTTTGCAGATCTATGCCCATAGTGATTATTGCAAACACAAATTTGCCCTTAATCTTAGAGTTCCATTAGAAGGCCACTGTGACTTTATCTCACATAGCAACATAAACCAATCATATTGGGGACTTAGATCCACTCCAGGTTGCTCTCAAGGACCACTTCTAGTCAAGCAGATCTCTGGAGCTTACAGATGTAAGTAGTTTTCTTCTGTAAGAAGCAGAGGCTGGAGGACGAGATGCTCTGATCCCTGGGAAGCAAATGCAGGACATTTTTTTCCTGAAAGGAGGGCTGCTGGTTTGCCATGTTTGATTTTCAGTGTCCTGCTGAGGCAATAAATGTTCAGGACTGCTGGCATCATTATGTGCAGCAGTGGCTTGAAGTTACTGTATCAGTAGCCATGCAAGGCATCTGAAAAGGCTGACAAAAAAGAGCTTTGCTTCCAGCAGGGAAAAAGATAAATAGTAGAAAGAATTAAAATCTGCTGTCCTGCTCTCAAGTTTTCCAGAAACTGGTGAGGCAAAATAGAGTGGCAAAATATACACTGGCTGCTAGCTCTGGGTGTGAGCAGGAGCTGAATCTGAGCACAGCCCTTTGTGTAGCTTGGCCATGTGCATGGTGGTCCTACTTCATCTGCACCAAGGCAGGGGGGCTTTCTGGTGCTCCTGCATCTCTGACTGACACTGCAGTGCTTCTTCAGGCATCAGGGGAAGCTTGAGATTCTTTTCACACTCAGAGACTGTTATTAAATGAATTTTGCCCTGCATGGTTCAGGAAATGTACAGATTTTAATCACCTAAATATTGTCCAATAAATGCTGAAGCAGAGGTGATAGTCTGTAAGATATGCTAATCTAAGCCTTTCACATCCCATCAGCAATGTGTTTTCTTTGCAGCCCTGGCTTCATGTAGTTCAGGGGGAAAAGGCCTGTTTATACAAATGGGCTTTATTGGAAAAGAAGGATGGTCTGTCACTGTCCAAGCATGCACACCTGAATAATCCATATTGTCCATGATTCATCTTCAGCTGTGAATGCTGCTAGCTAGAGACCATTATTTGGGTTTATGCATACGTTGGATTTATACATACTTTCCATGGATGCAGATCTAGTGTATGTGGGAATGATATGTGTAAGCAAAAGCCTGTGTTGTACTTCTTGCACTGCCTTGCAGTTCACCTGGAGTTTGCTGTGACCTTTGTGTAATACCCTGAGTCATTGAAACAGAAACAGTTTTGAGTATAGATTCACACAGTGTGGATGAGGCCCTCTTCTGACTCCCAAGTCTGCTAGAAGGAATAACACATCCAGGTAACCTGTACATCACCTGTCTAGAATTGGAGTAATGCTTCCCTTCTGTGTTAAGTGTACTGGGACCGCTAGGCTTAGAATAAAGAGAGAAATGCAGTTATAGCTGACATGACTAACATTAGGAAATTATTCTTGAGACTTTTCCTCACTGAAAATTATAAAAAACCCTCAGGCCCTTGAGACAAACACTTTGATGTAGCTTGGAAAATAACAGAAAAGCTGCTCTGAGTGCCGGGCAACCCACCAAGAGTTCATAAGTTAATAAGACTCAAGAAAGCATTACTGTAAGCAGCATTTCAGTTTTGGGCCTTAAATTAAGCATATATTTTCCATAATGAAAGAAATGCATGCCTGGGATTTAAAGAAAATGTGAAGAAGGTTGTGGGAATAGGGCATAGTAGGAAAAATTTCCCTGTTATGCCTTGTGCTTCTCTGCATACTAACAACACCGCAAACATCAACAATAACATACAAGATGCTGAATTTGTCTTTCAGCAGCTGTGGAAGGTGTTTAGTCTGGGGTTGTGATTTATGGATGTCCTGATGAATAATATGGACCATGGCCTGAGGGCCTTGAGTAGTGAGTGGTCCTTGGCATGCTGAGGGCAAACAATGCATATACAGCTCAAGCAAGCCATGTATTTTTCCCCCTCAAAACCAGTGTGGTTTCCCCTCTGTTCCCAATTAATAGCAATCCTTCCTTAAGAACTTTCTCCTTCTCAAGGAAGAATGGAGTTCACAGACTTCATCTACTTTTTGTTTTTTATTTTAGGATTTTGGATAACTCCATTGTTGTACTACTGAGTCAGTCACACTGCTTAGTGTGGACAGCCTTGTAACATCCCGTGCAATGAGGGAAACTATTTTATGAATAGGGAATCAGATGCAGAGCAGGAATTTGTAGTTAGATTGTTAGAAAATAATATCTGGAGCATCCTATTTTGAAATTGGATGTTTTTTCCTTGCATTGGTGCATCCTGTTTAGTAATGGAGAAGATAAGAATCTATTAACTCTATGGAAATCTTGCCAGCATTTCTAAAGATCTGTAGAGCACACTTCAATATGTTCCTGATGATCTAATCTCTGCCTCAGCCAGACAAGCTTGTTCTATATTTTCAACTAATTTACAAGAGAACCACATTTGAGGTGAAATATTTTTTATTGAATTGCCAATAAATCTATATTTTTCAGAGTAATAACTTGTGAGCTTTCTTCTCAATGAGTCAGTAGGTAATAATACCAAAATGTGGAGATTAAATGATTGTTACTGGCACAACAAGAGACTTGTGTCTGAGCAGTGGGGGCACAAGGTAACACTGATATTGAAAATGAGTTTAGGTTCACCCTCAACGTATCATAACATACTCTAGAGATCCATTTGCTCTTTCAAAATCGAGACTTGAGCAAATTTGTCTGTCTGAGAAAATGCTTGTGAATACATATGTTAGTGTGTGTTGTTTAAAAGTTTGTGTCTTAACCCTGAAAAATGGCTGTGAATGATCCATATGTGTATAAATAAATCCTAGATCGACATAATTTTGGGATACAACACTGCTATGATCTTGCAAGCTGCTTTATTACTTTTTAATTAATTTATTTTCTCAGCTACTTAATCAAATGCTATTTCTAGCCATGAAACAGGATAGTGGCTGGTGGAGGTTCACATTTATTTGACAGATCTAGCTTTTTTTACTTTCAAGATGACAAATTAGTCTGACTTTTGCAGTGCTCTGGTGACTGCAGTGATGCAAATACAGTTTCCTGAATTCACAGAACCTTTTTTTCTTAATGCTCTTCTTTGTTTGAGTCTTTGAAGACATCTGTGCATAATCTCTCCTACAGGTGTTCAGCTGCAGGCCCATCTGTAGAAAGACCACAGAAGGATTTGCGTTTAGCTGGTCTACATCTTATGCATTCACAGTGTGCTAGTGAGCATCTTTAAGAAGTTCACTGACTGAAAGCTACACCTGATATTTGAACCAGTGTAAATGAGCTTTCAAAGGCATCAGCAATGCTTTCAGACTCCAGCACTCAGGATGTTATTCTGGCTTTTTATACCACCAGGGACATCTCTAACATGAAAATGAAAAAGTATTCATGTCTTGCAGCCACTCAAAAGGAGTGGTGTGAAAAACAAGGGCGTGATACACATTTGCTTTTGTTTGATATTGGCCAATGCTTTGTCTTGCATCCCAGCCTTCTGACACGTGTAGCTATTCACGTGTGCATAGCGCTATGGCTATGGCAGAACTGCCTCCCTCATTAAATTAATCCTGATGTTTCTATCTGACAAAGCTGGAAACCTCTTCCAAATTGCATTGCATCATGTATATTTGAGATTTTTTTTCTTCAGTGTTCCAACATTGTTTGCATAGTTCAATACCTGAGCTGCAGAAGCAAGTAGAAGCTTGGTCTCCACATGTGTCTCAGTGTCTGCTGTCTGCAGCCCCAACAGGTGAGTTAAGCAAAGAGGGTTCTATAGGAAATCTGTTATGGAAGTTTATGATTATTTTCATATTTGTCATATATGACAAAATCTTGGTTATTAAAGAGATAAATTTTATTTTAATATTTCTAAAACTAAGAATCCTGCTACATCTTCTTTTCAGAGATGAAATATGTCTGTTACTTTAACTACTATGAGCTATTCTAGGTAAAGTTTTTGTTATCAAACATTTTCCAGTATTTGATTCCAGTTAAGGAATTGTTTGTAAAGGAACCAGGATTTTAAAGCTCATCTGAATCTATGTGGGTGTGCTCACTTAAAAAAAAAAAAACAAAAAAACTCCCAGAAAGTATGGATGTGTGAAATCTGTTGCTTAGATATGTTTATTTATGTTGATTCAAGATTTGCTAGGAATGGAAATGAAATATTTAAAAAATGGTAACTAAATCAAAAGCTACCAACATTTTGTCAGAAGAATGAATTTCTTCTGATCACACAACAGTAATAATGCATTTAAAATTTGTTTTTCAATGGCTTTACCCCTTGGGACCAAGGAAACATTTGGCCTGTGGTCTCCTGTGTGTCAAGGACAAACAGTTGAAAAGGGTTGTCTTGGTCTGCTTGAGCATGTTTCAGAATAAGAGTGTGAAATCTATGGCTCAGCTACTGGTTCTTTGAACAAAAGAGTAGAGAAAATATACTTAAACTGAAGTGCTCAGCTGTTGTTATGGTGACACATTAAACTAGTCAATTCTGGCTTGGATCCAAAAAGAGTTAAAGATGTAAGGACGGAGAGCTCCCATTTTGGAGTACTTCAAATCAAGCTTTCTGTGATCTGTAGTGGAGAAATATCTTTACAATGAGGATGGGAATTTTTGCAGTAAAACACAATACAAAATACACTTGAAGTCACTCATAGGGTAGGAAATGCCAAATTTAAGATGCTTGTGCAAACTTAGCTCCCTTCCTTTGCTGTGCTCTTTGTATGTTTTCCTTTACAGGATCACACTGACCTCATTTAGAAGTTATGTAAAAATTGCCAAATGACTGATTGAAGTGCTCCAAGGGAAGATGCCTCTTCCAGTACAGCAAGAATCATGCAGGATGGGACCAAACAGTGCCTAAACAGTACAGACAAAGCGATCTCCCTTGCATCCTTTTGAGGAAATTTCTCTGTAGCAGAGCTTCTGAGTGCCTTTCCCTGTCTTAAAATTAAGAACCAAACATGGTTAGAGGAGAAAAAGGGGGTTTTACCTGGGTATTTATTTTAAGGATCCTTAGGTGCAGCACACCCAGGTGGAATGCACTGAAGAGCACACCGGAATGCACACACATGAACAATAGGGAATAACATTCTGGGCCTTACAAATCAGCACATCTATCAAAGATTCCCCAGTGAGAGGCTCGAGTGAACCCCCAGCCCGAGGAAGCTTCCCTGGCTGGGCCCATCTCAGTTTATAAAATGTGCTCTAGAGAAGGCCTTGGTGTCTGGGGCTTTCTGACCACTCACTATGAGGCTCCCAAGATGTTCGGTCTCTTGGCTTAACAAAATATTAGGTCTAAGAATGTGGGCTAGAAGCACTAAGAATGCATAAAAGCTATTATGGAAAAAGTATATAAAAGGGGTATAAAAGAAAAGGCAAAAAATCATCATGGCATCAATAGAGGTACCAGTAGCATCTCTGTGACCATAAGATGTGTATGTGTGTGTGCAGGTGTGTATACATAAATGCCTATCTTTACTGGTAATTTTTCAGTGTAAGGTGCATGAAACATGAGGAAATGTTGCAGACTGGTGTTTTCATGAGATAATACTGAGAGTATCAGTTGCAAGCCTATGTGTGAGCATGTACCACATGGCTTGCTGGGAGCCAAGCTTGTCACAGCGAGCAGCAGTTCCTGGAGGAAACTGTCTCTGAAATTGCACCCGTCTTTTGCATTGGGGAGCATAATTTTTTCACTTGAAAAGTAAACCAACATATAAGCACCATGGAAAATCATGACTCTAAGTGATTTGAGGAATCCTCTGCAATCCTGTGAGACCAAATTTTATTTCTCGTTTCTGGTAGTCAGTCTGAATGACTGCCCCAGTGAGTTGGGTGTATCTCCTTTGACTGGAAAAATCTGTTTTCTTAGAAAATGGACTTTTACACAACTAGAGTCACCTCTAAAAATGTGGTTAAGAAAAACGGTAAAATAACTGAGGAATATTCACACCAAAAACTGTAAGCTGCTCAAGAGCAGCAGGAATCCTGTAAGTTGCTCCATGTGCTATGCCATAAAGCTTGGGACCACATTAGTGTCTGATTCCTTCAGATGCTTCACTAAGCATCATCCCTATGAAATTACCATAGCAATAAGAGGGTAGTGACTTGGGAGGTAGTGGCAGTGGAGTGTCTTCTGCCATTATTTGTGCTGTAACCCCTGTGTGAATGAGAAGGGGATTTAAACACTTTTACAGAGCATCCTCATGGTAAAAGCATTTCCATGCAGCAAGTACATGAGTTAAAAAGTGTTAAAATAAGAAGTGGAATGCAAAGGGAATCCTTGCAGCTCCCAAGTACAGCACAGTCTACATAGGGAGAAAATGTATTAGGACTTCAGATCCTAAGGGAGTCAGTTTGGTAATGCAAACCACGCATGACTTTGGTTTTGTAATTCTGGCAGTTATAATTTAGATCCTAGAATATACTGGGCATAATTTCTGTCTAAAATAGAATATTGTGGGGCAAAACCAGTGTGGTTACATGGTATGTCTGAAAGCTGAACAGCTGTCAAAGAAAGAAGGAGATGTAAAAAGCAGACACCCCTGCAGCCTCATCCTTGACTTTGATGAATCACAGAAACAGAATAAGCTGAGTTGGAAAGGACCCACAAGGATCATCGAGTCCAACTCCTGGCCCTTCACAACACCACTCCCAAGACTCACACCATGTCCCTGAGAGTGTTGTCCCAATGCTTCTTGGACTCTGTCAGGTTCGGTGCTGTGACTGCTTCCCTGGGGACTCAGGGCATTGCTCGCTCATGTTCAGCTTTCCTCAACCAGGACCCCCAGGTCCCTTTCAATGGCATTGTTTTTCAGCCTCTCATTCCTCAGTCTGTCCGTACATCCAGGGTGCCTCATCCCAGGTGCAGAATCTGGCACTTTCCCTTGTTGAACTTCATCTGGTTGGTGATTGCCCAGCCCTCTCATTTGTTGAGGTCTCTCTTACCTCTTTGTGCCTGACCCGTGAGCCAGTTGCTCACCCATTACATGATGTGTTTATCCAGCCGTGTGCCAGACATTTTGTTCAGAAGGATCCTGTGAGAGACACTATCAAAAACTTTAGTGAAGTCCAAAAGATTACATCAGTTAGGTGGGTTACCTTGTCATAAAAGGAAATCAGGTTTGATAAGCAGGATTTTCCTCTCATGAAGCCGTGGTGGTTCAAAACTGATAACACTCCAGCCCAAACACATGCAATTTCCTCAGTTAGCTTCATCAAATCTCTTTTGAGGTCATATTGAAACACCTGAGAATGTGTGCCCATGGCTGAGCAGGAACCAGTGCTCTCCTCTGCATACAGGGCAGGAGAGAAGGAAGACAAAGAACCTGGCTGTTGCTGTCTGCTGCAGCTCTCTGAGACCAAAGGGAAGGGACAGGACATGGAAAGGGTCGCAGTAAAGCAAAGGACTCAGCCTAAGATCCAGCATCTGGCAGGAAGCCCAAGTTTCAGATTTGTGAGAAACTGTCTGGGGGAGAGAAATATCTTTACACTAGATGTGAAACAGGAGGGCTGGAGGGAGGTTTGGAGAGGAGCCCAAGAATGAGCACAGCCTGCTGCAGTCAATAGCTCCGGTCAGGGCCTCCCTTTTTCCACATGAAACTATTTCTATTGTCATTAAGTTTTAAAAAGTCATTGTGTATCTGGATGTGGACGTGTGTATGCATGTGTTTGCAAAAGTGACATGTTTAGCTTCATATGTGACAACATGCCTTTGGCAGATTCAATGTAAAAATTAACTTGTTCTGTGCCTTTTTTTTTTTTTTTAAGGAAGGATAAAACAAAACCAGATTGAGCTTTTACACTTAAAGCCCTAAGAAAATCATAAAAGTGAATTATGGGGTGAGAATTACTCTTTAAAGGAAAGCTTTACACTGGAGTAAACTTGGAACATTTATACATAAAATATTTCATATAATATTTATGTGTATAAAATCTGCTGATCTGGCCATTTTCTGACTATTATTTAAACTTCATACATTTGAGAAAGCAGACTTCCTTTCACAAAAAACAATTTGTTCTAGCTTCTAGCTTCTATTATAAAGTAATAATCCCTGAGTATCAACACTTGATGCTATTGTCATAAGCTGTCTCCTCTGTGTGCTGTTTGGTTGAGTAATTTGTCTTTTGTAGATTGAGCATAAAGTGCATTGGTCTAGCAAGCTAAAAGCATGATGTAAATGAGGAGAAGGAAAAAGATGAGGCTGGAAAAGGAGCACGTACTCCAAAAAAAAGACACAATTTTGGGGTGCAGAACTCTTCTAAACCACTCCATGTCCAAGTTTAGCTTGGTGAGCGAGTCTGGGTCAGGGTAGATACACAGATAGTGAGTTCCAAAATTTAGGCTTCTTGATATAAGGCAAAGCCCAGTGTTTAGAGTCAGCCTTCGAGATATCTCACAAAAGGAAGTTGGTTGAGGGTCCCCAGGGAAGGCAGCAAGCAGCAGCACAGAGCTGGTGACCAGAGAAGCACTGGGAAACCTCCCACAGGTGAGGCCCCAGGGCTGCCACCTGTGCCCCCACTCTCCCCTGCACTCGCCATCAGCCACGGGGTGACACGCCCAGGGGTGTCCCAGAGGAGTGGTGAGTGGCAGCCACACACCTCAGTATGACCTCCTGGAGCAGAGGGACCTCCTTGGAGACAGTGGATTGACTTTCCACGGTAACTGGGCTCATACAAGCCCACACACATTAAGCAAATGGACCTAAAAGGATAAATGTCCTCTACTGTCCTTACAAGGAAATAATGAAAGAAAGAATGAAAGAAGAATGAAAGAAGATGCAACAGTTATTAATGTTTTCACCCAATAATGACTGTATGTGCTCAGATACCATAATGACAAGGTCTTACAAAAGTCAGTGCAATGCAGAATAGCCTGCAGATGCATTTATCTGGGACAAGTAGGCATTTCTTATCCTATCTGTAGAAATGTTTGCTATTTTTGCAGGTTGTCTAGTATTGAGCTGTTCCGCAGTAATCCATGTGAGTTCTCTTTCTGCAAATCCCGTTTGAAAGTTATGACTTGTTCTTCCAGAAATTATTACAAAATTATCTAACAAGCAGGTGGAAAACAGAGACTGTTCTCAGAATTTTAAGCTGTAGAACTGTTAATTCTTTTCTTCGTCAAAGCTGGAACAGAAACTAAGCATTTCAGTGCCCTCAGAGAAATTCAGCATACATAATCTTCTCTAATTGCCTGCCAGGGAAAAGCAGTGATTATTAAGAAATCACTGATCTGATCCCATAGTAGCTTTTCCTAAGTCAAAACACTCCGTTTTCTTCTTGTTTGTTAAGTATTGCATTGTATTAAAGAGTTGCAAAATGTCCTTTCCACAACAAGCATCAACACTGGATTAACAGAATCAAGGTCTATATCCTGGAATGATAGGAAGAAAATAGATGAAACATTTAATTGAATTGCAGTTGTTATGTCTAGAAGAGCAAAGCACTGAAAGTAATTGAGTAGGTTGCCATCTACACCAAGCAGAGATTTTTAAAACAGAATACGTATGGACAATGCAATTATGCAGAACACAAACATCTGTGTTGAATGTTTCCAGTGGTATCAAGGAATACACATTTTTCTGAGATTTTAGAACTTAGTGGTATCAGTGAAAATAAAACAAAATGTCTAATTATATTGCTGAAGTCATCAGAAGAATGCAGAAGAAGCTCAGTCTTCTTCCTGAGAGACATCTGTAATAAATCATTAGTGGTATATTAAAAAATAGATTATAGTCATGGGAATAAGTGCTTTTCCTATTCAACAAAGGAATAAAAAAGGAAGATACTGAATTATCAAATATATCAATCCAATGGTGCGCTTATTTAGTCAAAATAGGAAAACATCAAAATGGTCTATATGATGTTGTTCAGTCCCTTGAACTTCATAGAATTTTTAACATTTGTTGGATAGAAAAAGAGAAGATTTTTTTGGAGTATTTGTGATATAGAAACTATAAAATATATTTTCTAGTTTTCTAACACAAGTAGCTACTCTGAACACTGAGAAGTGATGATTGTGTAGAGTTAGAAATATATTATCAAATTTTAACTTCTCAGGTAGGAAGAAATATAGAGTTGCAGATGTTATATTAAACCATTCATCTTATCATTCATTTACATTTCAGCTTGCAGCACAGAAGTCTGAATAACTAAGAAGATTTTAATTAAATCAAAGGACAAAGCATGACAATTTAATGACCTGATATAAAACCTCATATTTTTCCATTGGCCCCAGGAATTTTCTTGAAAGGAAAACAGTGTGAATTAGATTTTCTGGTCTATGTGGGCTTGGGCAGCCTGTTCCCAAGAGACAAGAGTAGGAATCAGGCTTTTTTTCCTATTGGTGCTCAAACCCCACCCAAATTGCCTTAATTCTGGGTCAAATAGATACTGCAATTATATTAATTAGGCAAACATCCCAAATTAATTTTGAAAGTTATCTTCTTTGATCGACAGTGGTAGAGCCTTGCTTAGGCAGACACATTTTTATCGAAAATCTGTGGCATGTCTTGGGCTCTCCTGGTTTTGAAGACAAAACAAATGATTATTTATCCCCTCTTTCCTCTTCACAGAGAAACCATCTCTGTGATTTAATTCTAGCTTGGGCTGATAGCACACCAATCTTCTTGACACACTGAGAGGGAAATGGTATTGGGATCACTGCTCTGGCTTGGCAAGAGCTATTGATGTGGTGCCTGCACTTTGTCAGATGGCTCGGGACATTCCACAGCCGATACTCAGAGCTCCAGTTCAGGCAGGGATTTCCAGTCCCTGATAAGTGTGAAGTTCACGAGAAGTCAGCCACCCTACTTTTTCTGCATCTGGTGGCTGTGTCAAGGCTTTCAAGACATGTGCTGGTGGTCAGAGCTCCACTTAAATCAAGACACCGTTATGACAGTGTGAGTGGTGAACTGGTGGACAATTTGAATACCTTTCTCTTATTGAAAAGGAGGTTGAGGCCCCTTACTAACGTGGTGTAGTAGCTGAAGCTGATGTAGAAAATATAACGCAAATACTAGAATGTATGGTCATATACTGAAATGACTAATATGAAGATGATTCACAAATCATTGCATAAAATTTATTCATTTTCTCTTCTCTTCAAAAAGATTTAAAAAACACAGAAAACACAGGTAGTTGGGAAACTCTTCAATAAATATTTTATTTACTTAAGAAAAATGAATTACAAGTGGGGACCTTGTGAAGTTTTACTATATTTGAAATACACCTGGAACTGCTACAATTATTGTTTATCCTCTAAGTAGATTGATGATCCCCTAAACTTTTGCTTGATCTAATTATCTGAGGTTTCATCAAGAGAATGTAGGTTACATTGTAGGAAAACATTTTCAATGATCAGCATATCTTAATAGTAAAGGAACAACTCCCTGGGTAAGTTTTAGACTTTCTTCTAATAAAAAACTTTAGAAACATGTTTCACAAATTTTTCTCAGATGTCTTCTCTGTATATTATTCTTTAGCACAGGAGAAAGTTGGATTCAGACCTTACTTTCCTACGACTTCAGGATTCTAAAGGAAGAGGCCAGTATTATCCAGGAGTCTATATTGGATGGACATAAACATCCTTTCTACTATTTAAATTTGTTTACATTTTATGACTTTATCTCAGACGTAAAGACAAGGGTTCAGATCCAGTGATGTTGATTTGAAGAACATTGCTTCATTCTGTTACTTTATTGGCTTATTTAGGCTCCCCCATGCATTACTCTATTATTTTATTGGGTTATTCAGACTCTCACAATGAATCATTTTCTTAACTTAAATAAGTCAATCCCATCTGGAGCTGGTCAGAATATTTTCAGTGAAATGAAATATGTCACTTCATCAAAGACAAAATGTTGTATCAACATATCAGTTTTGACAAACATTTCTTGAGAAAGTTTTTGCCTGGGGTTCCCTTGTCACTTACAGCCAGAGGAGAAAGAATTTGAGCCGAAAAGATCAGGTTTTATATCCAGATACAGACATTTCATAACAATTTCCATTTGCAAAAATGTTTGAGGGGGTTATTTTCATTCCTCTGAATAGTGAAAACAAATTCTGAAACCTTGAAATTTAGAGCAAAATGGAATTAATGTACTCCGAACAGCTTTAATTACATCTGAGCATACAAAATGCTGATTCAGTAGCTCATATTTAGAGGATTTAGGTATACCAGAAGGCAGAAAATCAGGAAACCATAAGAAATGTGGCTGTATACTGATAGCTGGATTCTTTTTCCTTGAAATAGCATTTATTTGCCAGGCAGCATGTAAACATCACTGAATCTGGCTCTTGCCACAAAGATCTCCACAAAGCGTGCACGGTAACACACTCCATCTTTCACACCAAAGTTTAGTAAAGTGCATAGCAAGTCTTTCCTAAATTATGTAGGATACAGGTTGGATCCTAAGTGTTTAGAGGAACACTAGAAATATGTTTTCTTTAGCTCATTAAAATTTGTGGAAACTTCAGTTATTCTGTCATGGGTAAAATGCTTTGATTGCTCCAAGGGAAGAAGCTCAAAACTGTTTGTACCAGCTGGAACAGGAGGCTCCAGTGCACTGATGATGCTCCATAGCTGCCGGGTTGTATGCTGGAAGAAATGGGCAATGTACACGACTGCAGGAACCAGGAAGGTACAGCTGAGACAGAAACTGCCCTTACCTTCCCTGACTAGTATTTTATAGACATATTTCTGCAATCTCAACCATTAGAAAATTATTTTGCAGTATATATATTTTAATTTGTTATTATGAAACAGGGCACCAGCTGTAGCTGGAACACATATGGTGGTATTTTCAAAATGAAGACAAAATACTGTAACAAAAAGAGATGCTGAAGTTCTGCCATATGAACCTAAGCGTGTAAAACAGAGGGGATTAAAAAAATAATTTCTGAACTGAACCTTGAGAAAGATAATTTTCTTCAAACATGAAGGAACCACACGTTAGTGGAGAAGGCTGAAGTCTGTCTTTCACTTCTCACAAAAGTGTTGCTAGCAGTATCCATGGTCACACGTGTACAGCAGCATGCGTGTCCTCTCTACATGTACAGACTGGTGTTACCAGGGGTGGGAGCTGCTCCAGGGCAGGCAGTGCTGAGGCTGAGACCCTCCTTGGCGAGGAGGAGCCTTACAGAATAACACAACCACTGCACCTGCCCTCTCTTCTTCTCCAAGGCTGGGTTATACAAGAAACTGCCGAGAGGCAGCAGAACCAACATGTGAGAAGAGGCTGTTAAGGAAAAAATATTCCAGAGAGATTGATTTCAGGAAAGGGAGTACTAACGCTGCGCAAAGCCAGATGTGTGACCACATATACACATGTGAGATTGTTCCTCTTATTCTCTAAGAGTGGAGTAATCCTGTGTATCAGTAGAGCTCATATTGCAAAACAGGCAGTAATTTTTCTGTAGGGAATTGGTTTAATCAGTTTACAGAAATATTAAAGCATAAACTTTGGTTTTTCAGTAACCATTTTTTCATGAAACATATTACTGTATGAATTCTCTGCCAAGAAGGAAAAAATCCACAACTCTGATTTTTGTCCCCTTGCAGTTCACCTTTAACTCAGAAGGTCCACTTTTCTTAAGCTGTTTTTACAGCAGAATTTCAAATTTTAAGGAGTCTGGAAGACTCCATTTTATCTGAAGAGCTAATGGCACTCTACTGTGATAAGACTTGAAAGTGAAAGCTGAAAAACAGAAAGGACATGAGATTAAGGATTTTATTTCAGTTGGTCCATGGCTTAGTTTCAATGGGTTTATGGCGGTTGTTTGCAATTACAGAGCCAACTGCACTGATGCCTATGTCTGTGATTTAGTGGTACCTATTGCCAAACCACATCACTGGGAGCTCTGGTAAGGCTTCAGAAGCCTTAATACAGAGTGTGCACTGTTGGCAGCCTCAGCCTAAAAGCCAGAGATAAACAGAGTAGAAACCAATGTACAGCTTCACCTTCTGGCTCTGAGGAAACCAACAACCTTACACCATGTTTTTGGCCTATCTTCTTAATATGTAGAAGCAAAACCACAGCTGTTATTTTGTCTGAGACTTATACATCTACTGCTGAGTGAGAGGATAATTCTTGTTTCTTACATATGCCACTGCATTTGTTCTGATTGCTTCTTTCTAAACTAAGTTGCTAAAAATACATTTATTTTCTGGTTCAAAGCAACAGTGAACAATGTTCATGAAACACTCCCAAAGAGGAAAAAGATAAAATCTTGATGCAGCTGGCAGAATATACAAGATAAAGTGATTTTTAAAAGGAATAATTAAGGAAAAGATCCTATTTGATAGAATAATTAAATAAAAACCCTTAATACAGCTGATAGTAAATGACTCAGTGAAAAAGGAAACCTGAATTTTAAATATTAAGGATAACATCTATCTTTGCCTAGATCTGGACATTATTGGTGCTCTCCATAAATCATTCTCTTTTTAATTTAATATGAGCATCTGTAAGGTCCAGAGATAAATTAATTGCTGCCAGATTTAAATAATATACTTGGTTTCAGGCATTTCCTGGGGATTAATGACAGGTTAGGGGAAGCCAAGGGCCTAAAGTTCAGCCAGAAACCATTAACCTCAGGTTATCATTAACCTCAGGAAACACCCTATGTCTCGGCTGTGTCTGTTCCTACAGAATGGAAATGAAAAGCACAGTGCCATGTATTTCTGACATGGGTTAACACCATTCCAGTTGGTACATACAGAGAATTTTGACAGCCCATGTTCTACCTGGTTAGACAGCATGAAACAAATGTGTGCATCACTTGGATTATCATGGCTCCTCCAAAAGGAAGCATTTCATACTCTAAATGGTATGTTGTATGGATGTCTTTTTTCTGGGGAGCCAAAACATAAAAACCTGTAAGTCCATGGAAACTAAGGTGTATGTTAGCATGGGGTTGGTTGACACTTTGAGGTCAACATTTGGCTTGCAAATGCACCTTGGCTGGATGCAAGGAGCACATCTTCTGGGCTCTTCATTGCTGTCCTCAGCACAAGGCATTTGGGTACAGGGAAGAGAGCCTCATGTTTCTTAATTTAAGTAGTACAAAATTGTGTCTGGAGGAAAATTTCAGAGTTCCCAATTCCACTTATTAAGAGCCAAATTTTGACCTACTTTCAGATTGCAGAGACCTCAGGAGACATAGTATCTGGATACAGAAAATAAGAACAATATTCTAAGAAAGTTTTTATACATTTAGTCAGCCTGAAGGTTTCCAAGCATTTTATGAGCATTTATTAATTAACAACCACAACATTCCTGTGAGATATGTGTTAGCTTCACTCTGTGCTAGTAATGACATCAGAGATGACACCAGAGGAAATCTGGGGAGGGAGAAAAATGATGGCACCACACAGGGACCGGGCTCTGAGAAATCCCACTTTTCCCTCATCTCTGCTGTGAACAGGGGGCATACTATGGGCTCTGTATGCACAGACAGGGGAATTGGGAGCTGATGCTAATGCTGTATGTAAGGGCTTGTAAAAGTATCACTATGAGTTACTGTTCTTATTAAAAAGAAGGGAGCAAATTATTCTGAGCTAATTTCAAAGCACAGCCAGTGTTTGCCGGAGAGAAAGAAGAAACTTCTGGTGAGCCTATGGTGGTTTTCAGGTGTTGGTCCTAGGAGTATTCAGGCTATGGACAGGTTCAGCTGGACTGTAGCAGCTTGTTGCATGTGCAGTGGGCTTTGGATGCATCTTTCTACGCACCAGATTCACTTACTTAATGTTAACTATGCACAAGTGGGTGTCTAGCTTGAGCTAGACACTTTGTCTTCCTCTATATAGTTAATATGGTGCCTTTCATAGTTTTAAAATAAGTGTCTAAAATACTTCCTGGCTTTAGAAATGCCCAGCTTTCCACAGCAATTTTAGTGTGGGACTCTGAAAGACCTTTTTTTTTTTAATAGCACAGGATAGTTGGGGTGAATGTGAGAACAGGAGAAAGCCTGGATATTTTCAGTAAGGGGACAGAAAAATTTCCTACTGGCTAACAACTCTGTGAGCACTGTTGGTTTGGGGGCTGGACAAATAATCTATATTTACTCCCAAGCACATATACACCAGGTTGCCTTAGGCACAAAAAGGCCACAAGCTCGTGTTGGCTTCATGGAGGGAGATGATGGATGAGTGCAGAGAGATACATTGGGAACAACACTTGCAGCACATATTAATCTTACTGCAACTTGGTATGCTGACAGGGCTGCTCTTTGTTTTCTAGTCTGTTCATCTGGGTTTATTTCAATGTTCATTTTTTATGATAGTTTTACATGCACAAATCTGTAGTATTGTACGTAGCTAGACAGTTTTGTATCTGCTTTTCATTATAATGCAACTTCTCTAAACGTTACTAAAATATGTTTTAATATATAAATCTTTATCTAGTTGTAGTCTACATGTAACTTTTTATTTTTGCTCTTTGTCTCCATGTCTTCTTATTACCATATTTTATATGTTTCTGCTGCCAGGCTTCTTTAATTCTGCTAGTGGCAAACCCCACTCCTCTAAACCCGTGATAGTTTTGCAGATAACTGTATCACACTTCTTCATGGATTTCAAATGTTTAAGAGAAATGATACAGCTGTCTCTGAAAGCACATCAGGTCAAAATTGTGGCCAAACAGCAGCAGTATGACAAGAAAAAAGTGTTCCCTGGAAGCTGGTCACAGAGGAATTTTCTAAAGAAAGAAAACTCTAAATATAGAGCACACAACATGTTTCCAGAAGCTGGCAGAAAACAAAGGATTAAACTCAACTAAATCTCTCTCCTCCTTTTAGTCCACAGTTGGCTGCAAAGAAACAGAATTAGGCCAGCTGTACAATGCAACCTAATTCCACACAAAAGAAAATAGAAGGCTATGGAGAGCTCGAGTCTGACTTTCTCGTGGGCTGGTAGGATAAGATATCTCAGGTTTACTAAACCTTGTAAATCATAGGCCCTGTAGTTTTGATTTTAGTGAATCTTGCTCTACCTGAGCTTTACTGAATGGAAGGACAGAAATTCACAATGCTTCCTGCTTGCATACAAGGAAGGAAGGTGAAAACTCCTAATTATATCAAATACTGTCTCCTCTGCCTGACCTTTAGTGCTATTGGAACTGCTCACTTTTGCAGTTGATCCTGTTTTTCACACACACAAGTCTTATAGATGCAGGTAATCCAAGACAAATGTCTTCTGTATTTCCCAGAGTGGGTAATGCAGTGCTGGTCTCTGAAGGTGTGAGGCTCCATCCCAGCTTTTGGAATCCAGACAAAAGCTCTACTGTGTAAGCAAGGTGGGGAGAGTAAGCAAGAAGGCATAAGAGCAGGGATGGTTAACATTTTAATGGTCTTTGGTCACTTTTTTCCCAAGCCTCACATTCGGAGATAGAGTGATAGCTGTGCAGTGATACCATCCCTCAGATGAAGTCACCAACCCAGTCTGGTCCTGTACTTCTCCCTTTTAATTCTCCCTCGTGCAGAAGAATGTTCTGATATATTTGACCTTCCAAAAACCCATGCTCTTGTGGACAAGGTCAAATAGCCTTGGGCTGGAGGAGGGTCGTGCCTGTGTGGATGGTGTGTCATGGAAAGAATTGGAGGTCCTTCATTCCCAGAGCTGTGGGAAAATAAATCCCTTTTTGAGCAAACGAAGAGCAGAGCTACCTCTGAAGTAATATTTGTGTAGAAAATATAAACCTTTCATTGAGGAAAGAGACTTCCAAATCCAGCATCAGACTTCTAAATCAAAAAGTGGTTAAAACTTTGCGGTTATTTTTTCGAGATGACGATTTGGGAATAATTTTATAATTTCTTTCTTACTTTAATTCCTTATGCCTAAAATGTACAATTTATGTCTGCTTTGTATACATGCATATATATTACATACATGCAACATGCATTCACTCTAAATTAATGCTCCCAATCGTTCTGAATTCCTATGATACCAATGGCATACAGATATACAGCTAAATTAACATATTAGTGAATTTCAAAGATACTTATTCTCAAAAAGGGAAAATACATTGTCACTCATTTCTACCCAGGTCAAACAAGTTATATAAAACACCAAATATAGTTTACAAAATGAACCAGATATAAGTAGTTGAGTATTCCAGGTTCATGCATCCTTATTTCAATTGTCTAGAACTAAAAGCAAAAGGATACACTATATCATTAAAAATAAATGGAGGTTATAATTGCTTAAAAGATTATACCATAAAATTTGCATGACTGATGTGCTGCAAAATACAAGAGGGATTTGCTATACAGAATTTAATGCTGCTTTGCTTGAAGGTGCAGCTTGCATTTAGGCATATCAGAAACAAGATCATTTAATGGTTTATTCATTCTATTTAACAGAATATATCCATGGCCCATCATCCTCACATTCACCTGCTGTCAGCTGCTGTTGAGCTCTGTAATGAACAGCTGTGAAAAGGGCAAAAAACGTACAACAACCTCTGGCTATTTGCATTTAAGATATTTAGTTCTGTGTGAGAAGAATGACATGTAATCAGCTAGACACATGGGTAAAAATAGCAGACTCCAATTTTGCCTACTGTTTTCCTTTTCCCTTAGACATGGTTACAAAATTCATGAATTATTTGCATTTTGACTTTCAGAACAACATGCAATTTTTATAGGGCAAAAGGTTAGATTCTGTCTGTCCTGTTTCCGAGGGGTAATTGGAGAAGGAAAGCTCTTCTTGGTGCACCATGGGAACAGGGTCTGATCTGTACTGTCAGTACATAAAGTCTCATTAACAGGTTGGTAATAGAGAGCGGTGCCCACACGGCAGGGGCAGCACCTTGATAAAGAAGCAGATTGAAATAGCCGTGTAGTAACCATTGGAGTTGTACTGTGTTGGAAATGGTCTCTCTTGAACGAGGTAGGACACCTATTAAAATCTGCAGGAGGTGTTGTGCAGTGACTATCAGAGCATCCCTGCTTGGAATGTGATTGCAGCTCTCTTACATCTCTGGTGCATTCAGACTGTCTAACCCATCCTTGAAAATGATGGACTCAGTCCCCTGAAGGCCTTGAGTGACTTCTGAGAGGCTGAAAGTGCTCTGGGCTCCCTTGGATGCCATTGGGACCCAGAAGCCAAACCCAGAAGGCCCTCCAGAAAGCAGGAAACCAGGAGACAGCGAGGGGCAGGATCCCATCTGTGAGTCCTGCTCTTGGAAGCTGAACAATAAGTAAGTCTGTTCTCAGATAATATTCTCATAGAAGTTGCCAGGCATCCATCAATTGGAAAAATATGACAGCTCATTTGATACCAATAGCTTTGTTTTCTGCTTTATCCATGAGTTAGAAAATTGTATTTGAAAGCTTATTTACTGGAAACAACAGGAACATTTAGTTCTCCAGTCAGTCAGTAAAATCTGGCCAAAGGAAATACATCCAAACTTTTCCTAATAATAAACAAAGCTTCTTTATTTGTGTGCCTTTAAAGTTTCTTCTCAGCTTGAAAGTAGCATATAATAGATGGAAATAATGAAAAAGTCACTAAGAAAGTAGTGTTCCATGAGCTAATTTGCAGGAGACCATATGACTTTGATGGTTGGAAAAATAAAAAGATTACACTGGAAGCTTGTAAATATTAGGTGTAGCTTCTCAAATACATTCGAACCAGTCAAAACAGTGACTAAATCATTCTGAGAATCTGCAATAAAAATATCAGCTATTACAGAGCATTTATGGCTTTGTTAAGTAGGAAAAACACCAGTCTGATCTCAGAGTTAAAAGCACCATAAAAGGTGGAATAGTCATCTTTCTGCAGTCACTTACACCAAAATGGCTTCATTTATAAAAATTAAGTTTCTATACAGATTTGGAGTATAGAGAGAAAATCAACAACATTTGGAAAACAATTAAAATAATTCTCTTGTTAGTCGTAAAACCAGGTTACTCTGAGCATTCTGGTAAAGAGACTCTGCAAGCAGAACTGCATGGACTGGAAAGGTGATTTTCAGAATGAGTTGTCACACTTTTCCCAGCCTGTGATCTGTGAAAAGTCAGAAAGCTTTTTGACATAGAATCACAACACAAGTGTCTCTTTTCCTCTGTGGTGTGATGCTGAGTAGAACTGAGTCATACTATCAGTCAGTACCAGTGAGGCTGTGGAAAAGGTGCCAAGAGGGAAGGGCAGTGAAAGACATCTCACACAAACCATGATTTCCTTCCTTTGGAGGCTCCATGCACAGCATGAGAGTCCTGCATTTGGTCCCTGCATTCCCTGCCCATGCAGTGACGATTGTACCCTGCTCACTTCTGAAGCTTGGTGCCAACCTGAAACATTTCTTCTGTCAGTGACTTCCTGAGCCAGGTACAGCAGTCACCAGGTCATGGGCAGTCGTGTCCTCTGCCTCATTGCCCCATGCCCAAAGCACATGGTCCCAAACCAAACTTTTAGCATCTGGACATCCTCCTTCTGTCACATGAGCTGACAGACCAGACATATTCTTCACTATATGAGAGAATAAGTCACTGCCTGGTGTATTAGAAAAAAGATCTATAGAAGGTTGTGTAATATGGGAGGATAATCAGAAGGAAGAACGTAGGAATAGTTGCTTGATACTTTGGCAAATTACAGAGCCTGACAATATCTCAGTTTGTCAGGATAAGAGAAAAAAAGCACGGGCTAGACATTATCTATCTTATACGCAGGAAATGACCACAATTGAATCAAAAGGTCTTTTTTAGTGTGAGTAAGATAATATGAGAGGCTATGGATATAGAAGTGACTCACTCAGTAGCCCCATCAGATCAAACAATTTAAAGTTCAGATATATCGTAAGATTAACCTCAGAATATTTCTGGCTACAAGGATGGAAAAGCTAGAGAAATGGCTAACACTGTTAAAACGTTGCCTTCTATAAACAGTTTGATATCCAAGTTAATAAAAAGTGCCTGCTAGCTTTGTTCCCAATCACAGCTGCAACCCAGAGCAGAGCTGGGATTTAGGGGTTTTTGCACCACTCTTCTGTCCCCAGCACAGCCCCCAGGACCCAGGCCCACATTACACAGCCATGAGCTCAGAGAAAGAAGGAGGCAGAAACTGAATAGTGTTCAGCAACACAACCATTTGCACGCTGAACGAGAAACAGCCTGGCCTCAGATTTGTCTCTCAGGCAGAGAAACCCACAAAAGCAAAGAAGGAACTCACATGGAAACTGGAACCATATTCCAGCCCCAATGGTTCCTTTGGATGCTTTTCCTTTTTTGAGCACAAAGATCAGGAAATCAGCCTGGATTCCAGCTGCTACTCAAAATATCCACGCTCCTGTTACTTCAGCTCAGACAGTTAATGCCGCTTAAATGTCCCTCTCTGAGTGCAGTTGGTTTCTTGTCTGGGTTAGAAATTGGACATGAGCTGTGTGCCTCATCTCCATTAAAGCCATTGTTCTCTCCATCACCCTGTGGTTCAGGGCCTGTGGAATTATCTGCTAATGCAGAAACAGCCATGCATGCTGGCCCACTCCATGCACGGTGCTCTCCCTGCACACCCCGTCACACCCGCCTTTGTTTAAACATTTGTAGACTGAAACGTCCTGTCGAGCCCTGTTCTGTGGGAGAACATATTTGTGAGACAAAGCAATGCTGTGGTCTACCAGGAGGTCTGTGACTCTCTCGGTGAATTATTCACTACTTTGCTGTGGTCTACATGCCAGGTCACCCGTGTTCGCAGCGGAGAATGAAGCATTATTCATTATCAGCCTTTGGTTTTTCTCTTCTAGGAGGTTGCTCCCCCCACCCCTGTTGCCCTTTCAGGTTTTAACAAGACATTGCATTCTTTCAGACTTCCCCTGGGCAGCAGTTTTTTGCACTTGCAGAGGTACGGCAATAATAGAGGGAAAGCCAGAGCAGTTGTAAATTGTAGCAGTTAATGTCAAATTGATGGGGCAGTGATCAAATGAAGTTCATAACCACAGAATGCAACCTGGGGGTGGAATGCTGTTTCAAAGATTGCTAATGACAGGGTTATAAAATCATAAAATAGAAAGTTTTTTCCACTGTGAAAAGTTTGAAAGAATTTATTTGGCTGACCGAAGGTGTTAGCAGTGTTAGGGTCAGACTTTTATAAGACATTTAGCACAATTGCTAATCACTGAGGGGACTGACCAGTCCATTTTGAACTGAGGGAACAACACCTGCATTGTGTTGCTATTCTTGGACACCCTGAGTGCACCTTTAATGATCTTTAGGTCTTCTAGTATGGTACTGTTTAATTAGAAACTGCTGATACAAAGGGAGAGCAACTGTTGGCTAAAAAGAGCAGTTTTGGGGTTTTCAGATCTGCTTTTTAAGCACCAGCATTCAAGAAACCAAAGCAGTAGGGAATGTCACAACGTTAGCACAAGGGAAAACATTTATAGCTCATCAAAGCTGGACAGTACACAGCTGTATCCCAGCTGTACTCTCCAACCACAGTGCTAGAAATGTCTCAGAGAGGAAAAAAGAGGCAAGAACAGGAAAATATCATAAGATAAATAGGCTTGGAAAATATTGAAGACATCCCAGTGCAATTTACATACAGAAGTGAAAAATGAACAATGCAAACGAGACATACACTTTTATAGATGGATCCTTCTGTATGTTCAGATTTATTTATTTATTTATTTATTTTTGTGATTTCTGCTTCAGTTATTGACACTAATCTGTCATGTGATTTATTATGCTTTCCTCACTCATTTGTGCTTAGCTTAGTCAAGAAAGACCAAAACCAGAAAAAATGCCTAGCTTGAAACTGCTCTGTTTTCTCCTCATGGCAGAATATGGAAAAGGGGAGAAGCCCACTTGTGAAAACTACATTAGGTTAGGGAGGGTTTAACAACCTCAGATTCACACAGAACCTGCAACCCTGGCTTCCCTGCAAGAGATGCCAGCCTTGGTCATTCAGATGTGTTCCCTGAGTCCGTGTAAGTCCACACCTCACAGGAACGTGGCCGGTCTCTTTGCACAGTCACTGGGTTTGGCAAAGATGCAGGCTCAAAGCAATTTCTGGCATCATTCATTACATTCAGCTGTCTAATTTCTGGTCTGATGGAGGACCTCGCCAAACAGTAATTTTTCTTTCACTTCCACTCTTCCTGCTCATTCCCTGTTTCCCACTCAGAGGCCCTTCACAGCTGGGTTTCTAAAGCTGGAAGACATCTAGTAACTAGAAGATGGTAAGGTGCTGCTTCACCCTGAAGCTCTCTAATCACTTTCTTTTCTGATCCCAAAAGCATCAAAAATTCATCTTTTGTAGTTTTTGGCCCTTTGAATTGGATAACAATCATCTCACAAATTGCACCCTTCAGAAATGTAGCTCCCAGTGTTAAGATTCAGGTCTTTAGAGATATTCAGGTCTTTAAATATTTTCACATCCTTAAAGCCTTTTAGGCAAGTTCAGAGGCTGCAGACATACCCTTGTGGGTTTTGCATTGCCTAAGCAGTACTCCTCATAGCCTGTCAGCTCCAGAAGGTTCCTGTGCAAATCCATCAGATACTTGTTTTTTTAACTAGGTCTTCACATAAGGGAAGAAAAACCACAACCCCACTTTTCTCCATTAGTATGTGGTATTGTACATCTGGCTCCTGCGTTGAGAATGTAATACAGACCTTCTGCTGGGTAGGTCTACTTTGGTTGCTAGCAATCATTTACAGTGCTTATTAAGAAACAGACCATTGTGAGTCAGCACATAATCCAGGGCCAGGTGAAAGCAGCTGGATGGGAGTGAGCTATATACCATCACTTGAAACAATAGAATCAGTGCTAAATTAGTTATTGGTCATTTGGCCAATTTTATGCTGTGGATGCACTGTGGAAATGGACTTGGGAGAACCACTGTGTTGAGAGACACAGAGATATGTAACTGGCTGTGATTTTTGGGAATAGAAGGCAGCAGATTCCTTTAGTGCAGAATCTGGAGAATATTCTCCTTCTGGTAAGTTATTTATACCTTGTCAACGAATGCTTGAGATCTACAGCAGCAATGACAATAGCAAGCAGCCTGTTGCACCTTTCCATAACAACTGCTACTGCTGGTGATGCTTTCACAACAGTGACCCCTAAAATAGATTAAAATGTTGATATAAAAAGTAGCCTTATGCTTGTAATTAATATTCCATTATTAATATTGCATTGAGATGAGTGAGTGTAGGTCACATAACAAAGCTGTTGTTCTCACAGCTTTTGCAACATCAGAGAACTTATATTGGCTAGCTGACATTTTCTTTTAATGTTAATTACGCTAATGATTTTAATATGCTCGAAATGAAAGCTTAGATTTCTGGAGCAAGAATAAGGTGCTGATTTAGAAAGGAGAACAATTATGTTGAAGCATATGAAATGATAGTGTGGCAATAAGAACAACCCTGATGGAAATCCTAAGAAGCAAAGCAATTTCAAATGGAAGATGCAGCCCCTGGCTTACTGTGAAGTGAGATACTGGATATAGAATCTCCAAATTTTTGTATGTTTCATTTTCAAGAAAGGTTTTCAATTTAGTATCAGGAGCTGACCTGTTGTTTCTTCAGTGCTGTATTTTGTGAATAGTCTGGTAAGACTTTTATCAAGTTATCCATCTCATGCTTTGTGAGCACAGAAACCTGGAGTCCTGCAATCTATGAGTGAAAACCATTTCCTAGAGAACAGCCTACTTATTCCTGGTTGCCTGGTGACAGGACCAGAGGCAATGGGCACAAACCGAAACATGGGAGGTTTCCTCTGAACATCAGAAAACACTTTTTCACTGCGAGGGTGACTGAGCAGTGGCACAGGTTGCCCTGGGAGGTTGTGGAGTCTCCATCCTTGGACATACTCAGCAGTTATCTGGATAAGGTCCTGGGCAACCTGCTTTAGGTATCCCTGCTGTGCATGGGGGATTGGACCAGATGACCCCCAGAGATCCCTTTCAGCCCCAGCCATTCCATGATCATGGGATTCTGTCTTGTCCTTTAGGTTGGTTTTCAAGACCCCTCATTACCACAATGTCCATGCCAAAGTGCTGGCTTACGGGAGGTGCCTACTGATGTTATTGGGACCTCTTGTTTCTCTTCTTAAAAGAGCGTGTGCCAAAGTTGCAGTAAGCCAAACTGTCCTTTAACTTGGCCCTCCTTTTTCCCTGACATCTTTCCCTTCCGAGACCTCTTTACTTACACCAGCTTGTCACATTTCATTTTGAGATCCTAAAACATTCTGGAAAGGACCTATTTCTCAGATCATGCATGAATAGAGGGTAGAACTGGATGCCGCTACTCTGACCAGCTACTCTTAGAAGAGACAGTGCTGTTACTAAATGCCACTCTGCTGGGCATAGCTCTGAAACCAAACACCTGTGCTAGTTACATGTAGATTTTCAACTTTTTCTCTTTTGCCTTAAAAAAAGAAAAAAAAAAAAAAAAAATTAACCTCGTCTTTTTGTAAAGGCATGTGACTCAGCCATGCTAAATTAGGGTCAGGCTTGTGCCTCCTAGTCATGTTACATCAGGAATCACAGGGACAAACACTGTTTTTTCAGGGCTTAGAAACTATAGAAGCACTCGTGGAGTATAGCATGAGTAATGAAGGTAAAGCCATGTTAAAAAGCTCCCTCATGTTATTACTTTGCAGTTCATTAAGATATACCTTGTTTACCTGCTTCAGCCTGCACACCAGATTTAGCTCTCTGCAGGAATCTGAAGGCATTTAGTGTGCAGAAGCTGTGAATTGCAATGAAAAACAAAACACTTCTGTTTCATGATTTTATGAACAGCAAGGTAATTAAACAGTGACTGAGAGCCTGCTCATCCCTTCCAGATTTTTCCCCAGACAGATAAAAGTGTGGAACAGAAAAGCAGAAAAACAGATCTGATGATCTTTACTTATTGACAAGCTAGGAAACACTGTACATTTCCTCTTCAGCTCTTTGGGCTTTCTGTGAAATCTTATAATCTCCTTTGGCTTGTTAACCACTGCTGAAGCAGGCCAGAACTCATTTGCATTCTTGTGTTGCTCAGTGACCCTCCACTGATGTCAGGTAAGAACACTGATTTTTAATTAAAATCTCAATTTTCAAGTACATTTCACAGTTAATACGTGGGAGAAATTCTGACCAACTACACTGTTTTGCTAAGTCGCACGGGTTCAGCTGTCTTCTTAATCACCTCTAAAGCAAAAAGTCACAGCTTCATTCCTGAAAAATGTGACTTCATAGGACAATGAATATGTAAACAGCTGATCTGCCATGTGCACCAGAAGTTCCTCATTTGAAGGAACCATCCAGTGTGTGAGAACAGGAAAACATCCTGTGTTTAAAGATTTAAAAACCCACGATGGCAGAGTGAGATAATACACAGCAAATTGCTGTGTAGCATACAGTAAATTGCTGGTTAATGTGTTCCCAAGTTATTTGTCTTACTCATTCTGTTTTTTTAGGCCTTTATGAGCCCATCACAATAGATACACATGAGACCCATTAGTGACTTTATCATTAGTCTCAGGTCTCAAGATCTAGGAAAGCATTATTCACCTAGTTACACCAAGGGCCACGAAGTGTCAGTGCCAAGATCTCCAGCTGGTATAACCAGTCCACTGAAGCAGAGAAACCTACAGAGCTACAAAAATTTGCATTTGCACATCCAGGGAGTAAACAACTCACCTGAGGTTGCACAGAAATTCTGTGACCCAGCTGGGAACTGAATTCATGTCTCTGAATTTCCGGCTCAAGTTCAGCCTCCTCACCTACCTGCAGTGCCTGTAAATACCATTAAATATTTATTTTACCCATTCACAAGCCATCACACTCTCAGTAAGGATGGTTGGCTGCACATGCCAGCTCCAGCTGGCCCTTCAGAAGCAGCACAATGAATGAGGATGTTTCCTGCTCAATAACCATTCTTCCATCCTTTCTGACTGTTGTAGTTGACTGCTCCCCCAGACAAGGCTTTTCAACATTTTCACTGAATCAAAAAAAAGAAAAGCAGTTCTGGACTGCTTGCAATATTTAACTCACCTTGAATCATTTGGTTTCACTTTGGGACTTCGTAAAAATAACCCAAGGGCCAGATTCACAAGAGGAATGAGGTAATCCAGAGAAGCTGCTATTAAAGCTGTTCCTCCCTCCCATGCCCTAGATCCCAGTCCAGGCTGGACATTCACATCATATGTGGGAAGCCTTGGGTCCAATTCCCTTTTTGTCTGGTCAACAGCAGGAATTTTAACCCCAGGCTGACCCACTCAGAAAATACCAGAAATTCTAAGCTGCAGTGTGTGCTGAGGGTCTCATGGCTCTTCTGTTATGGCTGGACCACTTAACAATGAAAACTTAAATACTTACTGGATAAAAAATAACATACATTTCTCTAAGTTGATGATTAGGTCATTTGACAAGGGGAACTTCAGATTTTTCATTGCTGCTTCAGTGAATGTTTATTTATGAATATGAGTGGAAGCATTTCAACAAGAGAGAATAAATGACCCACATTTGCCACCACCCAGCCCCCAGTGCCAAGGAGGTCTCCTGGGAAGGGTGCACTTAGTTAAATTCCAGTGCTGGTGTTTGTCCCACCTACTGGACAACACAGCCTTGGAGCGAGAGTGGGGAAAGGGACCACTGGCTCATCTCTGAAATTTGTGCTCTAGGAATTCAAACCAGAATTCACAAATAAATTTTTGGGACAGAGTAACTATTCAGCAACAAAAGCCATCATCCACCTCCACTTTATACCACTGCTTTGAAAGTAGAAGGCTGACAGAACTGTCCACCAGAATGTAACACTCTGAGCTATCTCTTGCCCAGTGTCCAGCCAGGAAAAAAAGAACTAAGAAAACATCACCCAGACTTGCAAGATATGGGTGACTGGGAAGGTAATTGTCAAATGTTGAAGGCTATATTTTCCATTTCATCCCCCTCACCTGCCCTTCTCTGCCAGGGGACTCAGAAAAATGAGGTTTCTAGATCATAATCTGCAGAGAATTTCTTATAAACCCCTTGGATAGGTTTCAGTTTTTAACATTTTACTGAACCAACTGTTATTCTTCTGAACAAAGAAGCAAAAAAAATCAAAAGCTTTCAACTAGGTCATGCTAGTATTATCATGAGTGAGTGTGAGTGGTATCATTTCACACATACTGCATCTCTCAATTAAGGAAAATGCCAGACTTCTGTTAGCAAGACAGCTGGTGGTACTCAGTGACTAAATATAGTACTGTCATCACCTAGGAGCACAGCCAGGACATTTTAATGGTTGGGACAACTGATATTTCAGTTTAGCCAAAACAATTTTTAATGTTACACTGTTATTTTAAATAACCAGTGGACAAAATCAGTGAATGAATGTATTTGTAATATATTTTAGCCATTTTATTTATTAGGTCAATTTTCAACCAATATTCAGCTGATCTTAAAAGAAATTCCCCATATTGTGTATATTTGAGATTGAAAAAACCAGCTAAGTAAATACAGCTGGCATTCAGCTGATTCTCTGATTGTCTGTACATTAGATAGACTAAACTCCCTTAGACAGTCTTTTTATTGTGTGTACAGTCCCTTGATCAGTGGGGCTTGGATCCTCTAGAGAGTGATTATTAGGGATGATTCCATTGCAGATGAGAGGCAAAGCCCAAATAAATATCTGTAGCTCATCTTAAGTGAAGCCTGATCCAGTTCACCCCATATTTGATGAAAACACTTTAATCTGTAATTACAGCTGGAATAGGTCCTAAATTATGTCAGTTCTCAGAGAATTTACTTTCCTGAAAAAAATCTTCCAGGCTGAGGGAAAAAGTCTTCTGGGTTCTCACCTCTCCATCAATATCCCAGGCATTCTGCCTTTTTGTGTGAGCATTCTTTGTGTGTACTGTGGAACAAGCCAAAAGAAGACACACAATTAGGTATTGCTAGGGATGAATGGAAACAGCTTTCTGCACATGATGCTATTGTAACTTTAAGGTCCGTAAGCCTGAGCCTGCCAGGTTTACAAACAAGGGCTGTGCTCATGTGTAGCTGAGGCACAGAAATGAAGTGTCTGTTTCTTTCCTGTTTCCAAAAAATACTGAGTTTTGGTCTGGTTTAGCTGTGACTGAGTGGGTATTTCAAAATGTTTATTAACAGATTTATTGCTTTATTTCTGCTGCCAGCTCTAAACAATAGGGGCCAGGAACACCAGCTTTGTTAGTACTTATATTAATACGTGGTTGCCTGTGGACATAAATGCAGAGGTATCCTCTGCAGCCAGTGGATTAGGGGACGAACTATTAGTCCTGCTACATGTTGAATGCAAGCTGGAAAATGGCAATGCTAGAGAGCAGTCTCGAAATGAACTCCCATGTGAAAACCTCACTGATTACATCTGTGCTACCAGCAGTGTTGCCTGGAACAATTTTTTTTCAGCATCTATCCTCTTTTAGTACCTTCCTTAGCAAGAGCAATGAAGACAGTTTTAATATTGAGTTGAAATTTTTTTCTTTTCTTTTGGTGATAACATCGTGGTTTCAGCTGAGATAGAATTAATTTTCTTCTTAGTAACTGTTATAATGCTTTGTTTTGGATTCATTACGAGAATAATGTTGATAACACAGTGATATTTAGGTTGTTACTAAGTAGTGCTTACCCTAAGTCAAGGAGTTTCCAGTTTCCGATGCTCTGCCAGGGAGGAACTGCACGAGAAGCTGGGAGGGAGCATGGCCAGGACAGCTGACCTGATGTGGCCAAAGGGATATTCCATGCCATAGAATGACTTGTCCAGTTTATAAACTGGGGAGAGCTGTCTGGAAGAGGCCAGTTGCTACTTGGTGACATTCCAGGCCTCAGTCAAGGGGTGGTGAGTAATTGGATTGTGCACCACTTGTTTTGCTTGGGGTTAGCTGTTTCGCCCCCTTTTATTACAATTTTTATTACTATTGCCATTATTAATATTACTTTATTTTACTTTGTTTCAATTATTAAACTGCTCCTATCTCAACCCTTGTGTTTTACTTTTCCTCCTATGATTTTCCTCCCTTGCTGAGCAGGTGGATGCGTTGAACTGAGTTGCCATCTGGGATCAAACCAAGACAAATAAAAGATAATGGGACTGAAGCTAGAGAGAGAGAAAAAAGAGAGAAAAAATGCACTTAATTGTAAGTGCAAGCTTTTTATCCATGCAGTCAGTTCAATTCGGGCAGAAGCAGTGCAAATTTCTGTCTTGGTCTCTTGGCCAAGTTTCTCTCCAGTTTCTCTGCAGCCTTGACCCTCACAGGACTGTTCTGCATTGGAGCCACACCTGGGTGAAGACTCACTCCGGCAGGACCACCCATAGGCATGCCAGAGCCGATGTCTTGTTTCAGTCACTCCTTCCTTCAGATGTTAGCTAAGAGCTGCTGCATATCTAGCCACAGACTGCAGCAAACAGAGGTGTGTGCATGCTTTGTTCTGTCACTGCCTCTCACCGTGTTGTTTGCATGCAGCCAAGAGGGCTCAGCTGAACGGGGAATAAACTTGTATTTTCCTGAAGGTGACAAGAACTTCTGCTGGTAGCTATCAGCACAGCTCCCCTTCCCTGGGCCCTGAGGGAAACCACAGCTGTACCAAGAGTTATAAGGGAAACAGCTCTTCTCATTGATCTCTACCAAGCGTTTTTCTCTGATCTGACACATTACAAGGCTGTGCAGTGATAGGGCAAGAGGGAATAGCTTTAAGCTGAAAGACAGAAGGTTTAGATTAGATACTAGGAAAAAATTGTTTACTCAGAGGGTAGTGAGGCACTGGAACGGGCTGCCCAGGGATGCCCCATCCCTGGAAACGTGCAAGACTAGGTTGGATGGGGCTCCGAGCAAGCCAATCTAGTGAATGGCAGAGGGTTAGGAACTAGATGTTCTTTAAAGTCCATTCAAACCCAAACCATTCTATTATTCTGTGATTCTATGATAATTGGAAATTAATAATAATCTGGAGGAAATTGTGTTTTCTGCCATCCCAGTGCTGTTGTGCTGGTGTGAGGGGAGTGCTGGAGTGCTTAACTGTTCATGCAGCTCCTGACACCTGGGAAGCACATCAGAGAGAGAAACAAAGACCTTGCCTTCTTTTTTCCTCTCTTGCCATTACAGCTGAAGAAGGTCCTGGAAGATTTAATGTCAGTGGCAAGCAAGTTCTGATTTTGGGTTATTCTCTTGATTGAACAGAAGACATCTATAGATAGGCAGACATCTATAACAATGACAATTAACACATCCTTCTATAGAAAAGCATTTTTTCCCCACTCATTCATTCTTTGTTCACGTAGCAGTTTTTTATTTATTATTTCTTTAATAGCTCCATGTTTGTAGCAAAACCAGCACTGTCTGTGAATGGTGTAATAACTATGATCATAACCAATAAATCCATTTTTTGAGAGATGCTGCTAGCTATATCACATTGTTTTTAACCTTACTAGAACTGATAACTTTACAGCTTTAGTCAGCAAATTATGATAGCCTTTCTCTTTTAATATAAATGTTTTCATTTCTGCTATGCTAAATTTATTGTTTTAAAAAACTTTTTTGAACACCACAGGAAAGCATAATTGGGAAGCATTAATTTGTGCTTGAAAAGTGTATTTAAATTTTTTTCTTTGAAATGAACATACACTGTGACCTAGTTTTTATAAACAGAGAAAGAAATAAATGCCAGATCTGAAAAAGTAGATTTAGCTAGATAGTATTCTACCTTTTTAATTATTTTTCAAATGTAAGAGGTGATTTCACCTATTTACGTATTGCTAGAGGCTAGGGGGAGAAAAAAGCATTCATCCTGAGTTGAGTTCAGAGAGTCTGCTTTGCCAAAAACAAAGCCAAACATATTAATATACAGGCTTTCTCAAAGTCTCAGAAGCATCAGGAATCCATTTGAAAGAAGAGGAGCTGGTCTGGTTTGTCAGTCTGGCAAGTACCAGTGGAAAATCCATCATCTACCAACAAATACATGCTTGCACAGTCAGTCCTACAGCCGTGAAGGGTCTGCACAGCAGTTCCACTCCCAGGAGCTGAACCCCTGTTAGTGCCTGAGGCCATGCTGGCTCTGCCAGGGAGAAAGGCAGACACAGGAATGCAGAGGTGAAATATCCTGCAAAGATGATTTTTCTGCATAATATTAAATTTGCTTAGTATAAAATTTTACAAGCATATCCTGGACCACCCAAAAGTTGTAGTGATTAATCCAGGGTCTACCCTGTCCTTTATGTGATTACTTTTAAATGTTCATTCATTGTGATATACTTTAGACTGTTAAACATAGCCACATGGAGAGTGTTTGTAAAGTACATGTGTTGTCTAAAATGTACACGCAGTTTAAAGGTTCTCTTGTTACCATACAGCTCCAGACATAAACTCCTTTTTTTCATGAATTCAGCAGTTAGATGAAGAAACCTCTCCAAAGCTGAAAACAAAGAATGATTAATTAAAGAACCTGAGACTTAAATGCAGACTTGTTCTTAGTTTACCAGACTGTAAAACTCTTACCTTAGTGGGTGCACAGACAGGCATATGTTTGAAACTGATTTTTTGGCAGATAATTGAAAAACTCTTGTAGCAATGGCCTTTTTTTAATACCAGGAAAGCACTCCATCAAATGGACATAATTTATTTCACAGGGAGGGGGAAAAGCTTTGGTGAATTTTCCAAGAAAAATTCCAAGGCTTACGTGAATATGTTCACCTAGCAGCTACACTGACGTGAATCGACATATAAACCCACATGCGTAAGACAGCTATGAGTAGTAAAAGTAACAACTCTGAGCTATTAAGACGTCTAAGTATGTCTTTACATAAAAGCCTTAAAGGGCTGCACAGGGAGTCATTATGGTGTATTATGTCAGGACCTTACTTACTCAACATGTAGAAGTCGACACTGACAGTGTCAGCTGTGATGTAAAACGCTTGGAGGCTCGTTTCACAGGACAGGCGTTTCCAAAGAGTTCAGCACCCACCAGTTCCCATGTAGGCAGCTAAATGAGGTGATGAAACTTTAAATGCTCTCAGCTTTCGTGGGAGCTGAAGTCTTTTGAAAAATCCAGCTTTCCCTGGGGTAGCTGCACCATCTGCTTTGAGCTCCTGGAGGGCTGATGAGAAGGACCAAGTCAGGTACTGGTGTCCTGTGAAGGTGGCTGCTGAGAGAGGGTCTTCTGAACCCCCACAGAATGTCCAAAGCATGCTGAAGGAACATCTCTGCTTCATCTGTAACATCCATGCCATAGCTCAGAGTGAAGGAGATAAATAAAAGAAAAAAACCAAAGGATTGTCTGCTCTGGAAATGTCCTCTCTCAGATCATAAGATAACACTATATTAACCGTGTGAACATGGTATCTGCCACAGCAGACTATTATTCTGAATTTTCTTATTCAAACATCATATTCCAGTGCACATGAAAGCCAACATAATTTTCAGAATGCCTTTATACCCTAGTAATTTAATTTTAAAAAGATGAAAACAAAACAATGTGTTAGATTACATTCTGAAACTGTTGTTCAGATGTTTTATGCTATTACTTCAGCAATAAAAGGAACATTAAACTCCCGAGGCCAGACTGAGTCTAGCTATTTTCGACACCTCTGTCAGGCTGGAGTGGAGCCGAGGCACCTGGCTGTGGGAGCCATTCAGAAAGCCTGTCCCACACTGCTGCTGGCTGGCCCCTCGCTATGGACCTGCAGGTCCCTTTAGGGGCACGAATATCCCTGTCGCTGCAGGAGATTGGCTTTGTTCATGATGGTAGGGGCGGAGGCCACAGAAGGAAAAGCCATCAAGGGCTATCAGACACAAAGACAGCAGCAACTGCATCCCACGATGGGGCAGGAGCAGGGGAAGCATGGCTGTACAGCTTGCCCTCTTCTCCAAATCCTCCCCAGGCACCAGCTGATGGCCACTGCCCCAGCGCTGGAGGCAGGACAGCAGGTTGGACAGGCCAGCTGCCTCTCCATGAGTGAACTGCCTGGTTTCTCACGCTATGACCCACCTGGTGAGTGGAGAGCAACCCTAAATGTCACCTAACCCCTGGAGACACAAGTCTGCCAGGCCTGCCCAAAACCACTTCTCACTTGCCTTTTTGGTGGCATGGTACTTCCATGCTCCACAGTGCAGTGGGCTTTCCAAAGACAAGGGTATGACTTTGCCCTTCCACCCTCAGCTCACCCTCCCAGAGGTCAGCAGAGTCTCCTGGTCAGCATTCCAAATGATGTTTCAGAGGTAATTAAGCTCCTGTTTCCTCCTGGTCAACTGCTTCACATATTGTTTTCCCATCATAAGCCATGGTGACAAGAGTTCCTCTCCCACTGTGCACAGGTAGATACCTACCATCTAGAGTAAACTCTGAATTTTAAGTCCCAAGTGCACNATGCTATTTTTAAGCCCAAAAAACCACAAAAAAAAAAAAAAAAAAAAAAAAGTGTTCTCTTGACTTAATTGCATAAGCTTCAGAGGAAACATCACTATGTCTTACTTTCCTGTTACCTGCATCCAGGTAGTTCTGTGCAAAGCACGGGAACGTTAAATTGCTCTTTGGATCTGGTGTGTAATGAAGTCCCAGTGACGTCCTCAGTTTTGGGACTTTTTAGCATCTCTGTTTTGTACTTCACAACCTTAGTGGTCTTTTTCTACAATTACAGAGGCATTTGTAGTAGAATGATACTCTGATTGATTTGAGTCATAGACGTGTGATCTGATGCTTCTTCCTCCTGTCTAACAGGAGATAAAGCTGAGGTAGTTTTTCAGTGTAGTACATTAGGATATTATTTCATAACAATCCATTGCAAAATTATTCTATATTCCATGCAAAAAGCCATGGAAAGGTTTAACCCCCTGCAAATTAACTGTAAGTTACACAGAGAGAAATGGATCTTCTGTAGGCAAAATAAAGAGAAACACAGAAATATTGACTAGGAAAAAGAATAATTAAAAAAGACCAAGTATTTTATTTTTTCTCAGGCCCTTTCATCTTTACTGACATTCTAAAAAAATGGCTAATCTTAAGACCATGATTTATTACCTTAAAAGTTTTAAGACTTGCCTTTTTTTTTTAAGCTTTGTCAGATTTTAAACTTCCATGAGATTCTGCTTTAAGTCCTTTGAGAATTAATAAGCGAAAGGTTGCAGTTGCAGACAGAGACACATTTTTCACGCTTCCCTCCCTCCCAGTGACTTGTTTTCCATGTTCAGACTCTGCAGAATGAAAGGAGAAAAAAAACTGTAGCCAGCAATGTCAGTTCATGTTATTACTCTATATACAGAAATGCCTTAGCCAGCATTTATATGAAGCTTTGTAGAGTGTAATAAAAACCCCGATTGAATCTCGTACGACTTCCTTACTTTACTTGGTTATTTTCCCAAGTTCAGTCAAAAGGGTGAGATTCATCTGAGCTACATAAAACTTCAGTTTCTCATTAAGCTATTTGCCTAAGTTGCCCTCACAGTCCTATCTCCCCATAGGTGGAGATAAGTAGTCCAGAGAGGGTTTTGTCTGTTTCTGGGACTGCTGGACTGCATTGTGGAAGGGCCATCTCTGTTTGGGAGCAAAGGGCCATCCAGCTGACCAGCCTAACTGGTGCCTACATTTTGGATAGCTAAAGTTTGGTCTGATTCATTCTCCTGTAAGTTCAGCTTTCCATTTAGGAAAGCTCAGGGGGCAGACTACTTGAAAAGACTGCAACATTGGTCACAAAAGCATCCCCTCGTTTACAAATTTCCAAGGACATGACCATTATGGTGTTTCCTATATAGTTTTTTCTGCCTGTTTATTTACATAGAAATGTATTTCTCATGTATATATATATACATATACGTATACATATATTTTTAGGTCTCATCAAATACAGAAAATAAACAGGCAAAAAAAGAGACGATCAAATGTTGACTAAAAAAATCATGAAAGAATTGTGCTGGTCACTGATCTGTGATTCACTAAGTCTGTCTCTACAAAACTGAGTTGAAACGAATTTCCTGGTATGAATAAATCCCCAAAGTCTCATGAATTTTAGTATGAATGTTTCTGAATGCCTTAAAACTCATATGGGAAATGAATTAATCATTCTTCCTTATTTTCTTGTTGACAAAGTCTTCCTTCTCATCCAATCAAAGTGAAGGCTACACACTGGGTTACTAGCTGTGCTGAGTGAATGTTGTGTAGCACCCATCAGCTGAGAGTTTGTCACAGAAAATATTTGCTGGATCCTTCAGTATGCAGAATGCATTAGAATGAAATCAGAATTTATTTGCAAGTGATTCAGTGACTGCAGAAATGTCTGCATTTATGAGTGGTTTAACAGTCTCCACACACATTCATGGTTTATACTGGGCACATCTGTCATTTAATTAAAAAAATAGAAATATTAATTAACTATATAAATTTGAGCAAGCCATGTGGATTTTGGTAAGGTGGTAGCAGAGATGACAGCCCTCTGTACATTGTTTGAACATGTAACTTTTCTGAGGAATGTGGACAAACTCTGGCATTATTAGTACTGCTTCTAATATGACCGGATTCTGCAGTCCTCACAAATGCACACTGTGTATTAAAGCTCAAGAAAACTTCATGTTTGTTTTTGGGACAGGGTAAAGTACAGAAGGAGACTCATATATGTACTTTTGTGTCCATGCATATTAATGAATATATGCATATTTATCTTAGTTGTATTATGTATTATATTCCAGTACAGTATGTGTATTATTTTAAGATAATACATCTTCCCTGACTGCACAGCATTTTTCTTCTCTGCTTGAGAGTGCCTTGGGTGACACACATTTTCTTCAAGAGAAATCTGGTGTTCATGTAGTCTGAATGTATCTTGAGGAGATTTTGTCCTACCTACATGGTAATCTGAAATCAAATGCGGACAAAAGTCTTTCACAAATGAGCTAGGTAGGAAGGAGTAAAAGAAATTACTTCATTCTCTTCCTCTCTTTTATAGTATTTGCTAACCGTTTGGAAATTGTGAAGTGTTGTGACTACACAGATTTTACGTGATACTTTTAATTCTTTTTCGACAGTTACTACAATGATATTATTGATACTGGCATTATTGATAAATTTGTATAAACCAAATCGTGATGTGATAATACAGGACTCTCCTATCTGGTGATCCAATTCCTGCTGACTACCTCTTCTTTATGCATGAATGCCAGTGTGTGCAAGTGCCTTCCATACGTGCTCCACCAGGGAGCTGACCTTTGGAAAGTCTGGGAAGGCACCTGGTATCTGACAACACCATCAGGACTCAGAGCACAATTGAACTGCTGTGAGATCAGCAAGAGTTCTGCAGTTAGGCTGTAATTACATGCCTGGTTTGTGATGGAAATTACTGGTTACACTGCAGGGTCCTGCAGCCACTTGGGACCACATTCATGGGGTTTACATACAGTTTATTTTCCTTATACATCCTTTCTGTGTATATCCAACCTCCCGAAGTCACTTTTCTGAGGGGGATTATTTGAAGGACATTACATATCTGCAGCACGTGCACGTTCCATATGATCGGATAATGAACATCCTGTGAGCAGTTTTTTGGAGGGCCAAAATCCCTGTTGGCACAGCTGCATGGAGTCATTAGTGTTGCACCAGCAGGGGACCCGACTCCAGTCCTTGTTTAGTGATTTGACAGGCCACCTCGTCATGAGGACATTCTATCATTTCCAGGGACATGAATTTGGAACGGAGAGTTATTTCAGTGGTACGAGGCTGACAATTGTTTGGTTTTTAAGAGTTACCACATAATGTTAAACTAGTATCTTGCCTTAATGTGAAATCTTGATGCAGTGTATCTTATGATCTATTAATCTGGGAAAAAATGCAAACCAAAAGATAATAAACGTAAACAGTGATTAAACCACAAACATTCCTCAGAGTAAATGATAATATAATTAAACTTTAACTTCACAATGCAGATTCTTTTAGTGCGTAATTGAAATTGTGTAACATGCTTTGGCAATATGTTTGACATTAACTTGAAGCAAGTAATTTTAGGAACTAGGATCTGATCTTTCTCATATTGACATCACTTGCGCAGCTTCTGCAGCCGTGTCTATCCTACAGCTTCTTTGTGATGTGCTTCACAGACCCACTCCTGGAGAGTCCCTCTCTGTGTCCTGGCACCATGCTGGAAGGACATGGGCCTGCATACCATGCCTCTCCAAAGCTGAGATCCTTTCAAATGAAACCCAAGCATACAGGGAACACAAGGAGCTGCAGGGTGATGGGCTGGGGAACCAGGGGGATGGAGCACAGGGGGGCTGCCCAGCAGACCTTCCTACAGCTGGCATCCCCTCCTGGGGACGTGGGTGGATGTGCCAAGTTCAACCAGAGCCCATGTAGGCTACTTCTCTGCTGAGAGTGTATGCTTGGGAAGAGTATGACAGAAGGGCAAGCATGTGGTGTTGCTCCCTCAGATATCCTCCTATGTGTCTGCAGCCTGCTCTCAAATTTAATGAGACTGGATGACAGTTTGCAGCTTCCTTCACCTTGCTCCCTGCACAAGGCTTTCCAGACATCTTAGTCAAAGGAAATACTTTTATAGTCCACACTTCATATGCTCACATTGCCACGGGTCCCACACCATTCTCATGGCAGCAGAGATCAGGCCTCATCCCATGGGCACTGCTGCACACCTGAGACCCAGCTAGGAAGGCATCTCTGCCTGATTTGCCTTCCTTGTCCTAGTCCCTGATGATGGCCTGAGCCCTTATGAAGTACGTGGGCAGTCTTAGAACAAACAAAGGCACTCCTGGGAGACCTGTACCTGCTGTGACTACATTGCAGGTAGGCTTGTGCTTGGGTCTGCATTTGAGAGAAAAATAGAGTGGAATATACATTGGTGATAAGTGAAGACAGACAGAGAAAACAGAAGATAGGCCCTCACTGAAGAACTCCAGGGACTGACTGTCTTGTCCACATCAACCAAGAACCATCAGCAGCCATAGCCAGCACTAACTAAACAACATTGGTTCTGTAGCACGGAATGACTGCATAAACAAAAATTATAACAAAATTTAGAAATACACATAAATATATAAATGAGAAAAGAATGTCTCACAGCTCTTTGCTGTGCTCTGGAATGAGGCTCTTTGGGAAAACTGGGAATTTGGGATTTGTTGGGGGTTACAGGGTTTCCAAGCTGTGTTTCCCAGAGCATTTGACAATAGCCTTTGGAGAGCTGGCTGGTCACATGCTAATGGCTCCTCTTCATTCTTTCCAGCCACAAAATTACAGCCACAAGAATCAAGTTACATTCAGTACATTCTTAGCATAGTGGCTCCTCACACTCTTCCCATAGTGAGGAGAGGCAATTTCTACAAAGACTTTGTGACTGAGAGTAGCATCCAGAAGATCTCTGCCCATGAGACAACCTGGATTTAAAGTTGTGGAGTAACCTGAGGAAAATTCTGGACACTTGCTTAATGCTGGTAGAAGCTCACATGACTGGCATTTAGGCAGTAGGTGTTTCCCAGAAACAGGAGCCGGTGGATTTGTGAAGATGGCTCTTTCTGAATCAAACTAAGAAAGACTTTTTTCTGTGATAAGAAAAGAATGTAGAAATATTTTTACTGAGATTCTTCTACTTCCTATGAAAACCTGATTTTAAGTACTGCTGTACTCCTTGTAGCATGGAAGAGAGGACACTGTTAGTCTGCAGTTCAAAATCCAGTATTTGACCACAAAAGGCTTAAAGCTTCTGATAGTTGATGCTCAATGTGACTGGTCAGCATACAGAGCAAACAGCTGGCAGCGAGTGCCAGCTAGCTGATCTTGTTTCACTCCCTTGCAATTGTCACTGGCCTGAGAAATACCTTGTTTTTGGAAGTTATCTTATGTTTAAAAAGAGCAATTGACCATTGGCCAGGGAACAAGAAAAATCCAACTTTTTCTGTAAATGTTTTTCAAACTTGAAGTGAAAGCCAGGTAAAACTCTCCTTCAAATTTATCTGATTCAGTTTAAAAACCCCTCAGATAATATATCTTTATGGCCCAGATTTAAATCAAGTTACCAGTGCCGTTGATCACAGAAGTAGAGTTTTGAAGTTCTAATTAAACCCAAAGTAAAAAACTTATAAAAATTCCTTAAGTAATTCACATACTCCCGATTTTCAGCCACAGATAACTGATGATCCCTGATTCTAGTGCCTCTGACACCACATGACATGGTCCAGCATTCAAACAGGCTACAATTATGTTGGTACAATCTAGAGAGAGGAGTAGCGGACTCTCAGCAAAAATTTTTATTTTGGAAAATATCCATTTATCAGATGCTTTTCTCAATGTGAGTGGATGCTTCTTCCGGGAACATTCTGTGAGAACCCTGAGTCAGTGTCAATGCTCTCAGAGCTTGGAAATGAGTATTTCAGGGGCTTGGCCCAGGGTCCCACACACTGCAGAGCATTGCCTTTTCCTCTCTTCTGGGGAGAAGCTGAATTCCTTCTTTCTGCAGTACTGCTTAACTGTTTTCTGGCTAATATATGCATACAAAGGACCACTTCCTGCTGAGAAAATGGACCTTGAGGAAACTTTAGAGACATCTCTTCTTGAAGCGAAGTTGCAGCAGCACTGGGGCACCTCAGAACTGTGGTCAGCCGAGAAGCTGCTGCCCATGCTTTTGGGCAGCCCTTGGTGCTGCAAAATGGCTTGTCCTGTGTTTCACTCAGGAAGGAGACAACAGGGAATGTGTCTGCTGCATATGAAATACTGTCTGCACCAGGCAAGGTAATTAGGACACTTCATGAGAAGGCAACAAGAAGTTTAAAGCTGAGAAGAGGCTGAACTTTTTCACATGACGGAATGAATTTGTGGACACAGCTGCACCACACTCTTAGCACTCAGGTGCTAAAAGGACAGAAATGGGACTAGGAGGATTTAATAGCAGGGAAATTTGAAGAGAAACTTAAAACACCAATGTTTCAGAGAAAAAGAAAATATCTTGGTGAAATAGAAAATGTTCTTGCTCTTTTCTCCCTCATTTGTTTGGTATTTTCTCCCTTCAGAGACTGGATCCCAGATTATCAGGGTTGCTAGTCAGAGCACGTGCCAGGGTGGCATGTCTTATTTTCCCATGGCAATGTTTCCTAAAATTCAGAGTAAATTAATGACATTCAACTAAACCAAATATGTGGTAAAAAAAGGTAGAAATGGTGCACTGGTCTGATTGAATACTTACCAACAGCAAGAAACTGAAAAAATGCATACGAGCCACATTGCTCTAGCCACACTTTGAGCTGTGAACAGCTTTATCTTTCCATTTATAGGAAAGGTCAAGAAAAGTTTGAGTCACCTTTTCAAGAGACAGCTTTCCTTCTACCTCCCAGCCACAACATTTGTCTGGATGGCCCAGTGTAGGGGCTGCTGAAAGGAAGCTCCCCTGTCAGTCCATCACGTCTGGGCAGTGCTGTGCCCCAGAGCCCATATTTGCAAGCCAGGCACGCTGCAAAGTATTTCCCCAGGCTTTGGTGAGGGGGAAGAAGGAAGTTGTAGAGAGATGAGATGCTTGTAACCCAGTATGGGGACAGACTGGTTTCCTTGAGCACTGATGATGGATGGAAGTGGGCTGCACATGATGCATTTTTGGTTTTGGGAGTTTATCAAGCACTACCCAGAGGGTGGGATAAAATTATCTGTTAAACGGTCTCAAAATGCACCTGGGAAAATAAAGCAATGTTTCTATCTTGCACGGCCAGTGCCAGCATACTGCAAAGCAGTTGTCCTTTCACACTCCTGCTGGACATTTCTGGGCTTCGTAAGCACGTATGCCCCCTTTGGAGCAGCAAATCTCTGTGCTGCTGTTTAAGAAAAGAAGCATAAAAATGGGAGACATCCCAGCCCAATCAAGTCATTGCAATGGAGGAAGATCTGACAGTGGCTGTTCAAATGAAAAGGACCAAACAGTTCAGCTGATCTCTTCCATTTGTATGAGGTTTAGGTACCAGTTGCTATGGCAGTAAACTATGTCAAATTGTGTCCTTTTTAAATCTGCAGAATTCTTTTGTATGTCAGCAACACAGAATGCATTTGTATTTAGTGCCTGGCATATATTGGGTGTATTTTGTTTTGTATCTGAGCAATGTCCTGTTTAAGCTTTATTTTAGATTGGCTGAAGATTTCACCAGGTATTTAATTTCTAAGTTATTTCTGCCTTTAAAATGGCCAAATTTTAAAATTTATGTTTTTACCATGTAAAGTATTTTAGCCAGTTCCATTTTGACTCATTCAAAACAACCAGCTCCATTTTGACTCATTCAAAACATCCATGGAATAAGATCTGACATCATAAAAGCTTACAAAATCTGAACTTTTTCAGTGGCTATTGTAATTACTAAAAGAATTGAAGAAATCAATTCAGCCATCTGCATTTTTAAGCACAGATTATTTATTTAGTCTTTGCTAAAATGCTGTTCCCACAAAGTTCATTCTAAGTGGTTGTAAAGATACTCTTATCTTTGGGAATTTGCAGGAATCAGTCCAACATGTATTTTTTTAATGATTTTTTTATTTTTATTAATATCTTATAGTCATTCACCCTTTTACTGCCTCCCACTTTACGTAATAGTTATGAGGCTCTCACTGAGAACTGGTCTCCTAGAAACAACACAAAGAAAATAAGGAAGGAGGGCCAGCAACAGAATGCTTGAAGATAACAGTGCTGGGGATGCTGAAAAAGAAATCAGCAAGATAGGAAACAAGGGGATTTGGAGGTCAGCGGAGCGGGAGTGAGCAGGAAATGGAGGGAGGAACTGAGTGTCAGAAGCAGCTGATAGATTCATTGCCTTGCATTTTCTTAGGATAATACTTCCTCAATTGGTATCAACAGCTGAGGTTGCGTTGCCTTGCATCTTAAATCTCCTGTCTGTGTACCTGACAAACCCTGCCCAGTGACTCACATACATTCCTTCTTGCACATCTTAAACCAAAAATCCTCAGTACTCTTCAATACAGATGTAAAAATATCCAGGGGCAAAAGGAGGAGAAATACTTGCTTCACTAATGACATCTAGAAAATACAAGTATTTGCTGAAATAAGACCTGTTTTATTGCAGAAGACTTTTATAAGACTGGCCACCTGAAGTTTAATTTTTGTTCTTTCATATATAATTATATCAAAAAGATTATTAATCTTTCTGAAAGAAGGGGAATGGTGAAGGTATATCCATGGGTTACTTCACTGCAAATATGAAAGGTTTTTCACATTTTAGAGAAATAAGGTTTATTTTAAAGCCAGACTTAAAAAAACTGAATTTTATTAGAAAAATAACAATGAACAAAGGCTTGAATAAATACAGCAAATGAATATTTTAGAATATATTAAGTGATTAATTTGCTAAAACTGGTCATCTGCTAGTGGGTAGAAAATGAAAAGCAAGTTTTGGATTTTGCAACATAAACACAGTTTATTCAGATTTGCACACAGGCAGCGTGAAAAACAGGTGTATATATATTTATGTGGTACTGTATTTGCTAAATTAATTTTTCAGAAACTACTTAGACTGGATCTCATTAAAGAGTCTTCCTTGCTGTTCACTGTGGGATACATGAAGTGTAACATTTTCTCTCTCGCAGCTGATCAAAAGGAGAGTTTATAGGTTTAATCAGTATTTGTTAACCATGTGCAAATATCAGCTATAAAACTGTATATGTTGAACTAAAAGGACCAAAAACCTTACAGCAACTGATACCATATTTGCAAACAGTCTCAATATTGATTTCCCTCAGTACCCTTCACAAAATTGTGTTGAAGACCATGCCCAGATTGGGATGGGCACATGAGGACCTGGTACTGTGCAAGACGGACCTTTCTTCTGCCTCAAACTCTAATGGTGGCCTTTTTGTAGGCCATTGACACATCCCTCTGACAGAACATGGTTTGAGGGGTCCCTTGTCCCTCTGCATGTTGCCCCTGGTCCCTGCTCCCACAATGTGCACTCTTTTCCCTAGGAGGGGCTGTGTCCTCACGCTGTCTCCCTCAGGCAGACATTAAGCTATCTATAAATGTGTAAAAGATCACCCAAATGTGTAATCCTGTGAAAATGTTCCCAGGTTAACTTTGCAAAATGTATTTTTCATAAATGCACGTTGATTGGCATTTCTTTTATTACCTTTTAAAGTTTGTTATTAATAGAAACCAAGAGTAGCTATTCCACTGCCTTTGCTAGCAGGCTGCTGGGAGTGTAATTGCTCAGGATATCTGCTTACACTTCTCACGTATCATCACAAACTCAGCCTCCTTTAATCCTCTGCAGTTACTGGGGGTTTCAAAACTTACTGGAAATGAGGATGAATACTAAAGAGATCCTTGTCTGGGTCTTTTAAAATCCATACATGGGAATGGTCTGATTTTGTTGTTGTTAAATCTTCATTTGGAATCTGCTGCTTAGCATCTCTTTAGAAATGGTTATAATGGTATGTGAAATATTTTATCATATATATAAATCTGTCTCTCTCCCAGCCAGAAGGCCAGAAATATTTCAGTTCTCCTGCCCTCTGTACTAAAACCATTGTTAGGATATCTTTTATTTTAGTTATGCTTAAATATTTTTTGTCCTTAATCTTTATTTCTGTAGATATTATCATGTCCTGTTTCCTGCCTTATTCACTTCCCACTTTACCATGATATTTGATGCTGTTGACTTTCTTGCTTTTCCATTTGTTTTAGTAATTTTTACATTACATTTTTTTGTCTATTTTTTTTTTAAATACAGAACATTGTCTCTCTCAACTGTCTCAACTGCAGATTTCTGGCACCCAAGAGTGTTCTTGAATTCCCAATTAGCATATGTATTTTTATCTCTAAAAGAAAATGTGGGCTTGGTGGCAGTAGTACTGTTTTAAGATTCATAGCCATGTGATCAGACTAGACAATCAGAAAGGCACGCTTTGGCCTTGCAAGCAGCAGGAAAATTCAGGAGTACTGCACTTGGATCATGAATATAGGGTTGCATATTTGTTTCCTGAGCTTGCATGGATAACATTCCTCTACAGCTGTTCTAGTAAAGGAGGCTGAGCCTTGTCCAGAAACTTCATGCCTGCACTACTTTGAAGTGTAGCTTGCCAGTAAAGGATTCTGTTAAGTGTTTCAGACACAAAACCTCTTCTGTAGGCCTGTGCAAAATGCTTGGGTGCCCTTTGTTTTATTCCTTTTCCTTTTGCAAATAAGTGTTTATAATATTCTTGCCCTGAAAACAGCATTTTTTACTTTTCAAGAAGGAACACTATTGATCTTCTGAGGCTGGATGACTACAACATCATTTTTCTCATCTATGCCCCAGTAATACAGAGCTGAAGGGAAAGTCATGATGTCAAAGAAAAATGGCAATTGCCAAATCCAGAACAAATGAAGGAATCATCTCTTGATAAGTGTTCTGAAAGGTTATTTCATATGTCTTCACGTCACAAAATGCTGTGGATGACAATATTATAGACCTGTTCCAATAAGTATTTGATAGATGCATGGAATACAAGTCTAATGAGGGATATTAGAGAGAAAGAAACCATCTCATTCACAGAGAGGCTAAACACTGGGAATATCCCAGAGAAAGCACCACTTTCTGCTTACCCTATCTGTATGGGCTTTCCTGGGCATCCACTGCTGGGCACTTTTGGAGGCTCATGCTGGAGTAGATTGACTTTTGGTCTGACCCACATGGCTGCCCTCTGCAATTAATCCTGTTTGAGTCAACAGAAATAGTAGAACAATTTGGACTAGCAGCGAGGCTTGACCAGCATGGGGTTTGGTTGAAGTATTTATAATTCTGATAAACCAAGACTGAAATGAAAGGATAAAGGAAACAATAACTCTTCCCATGCTTCTTCTTATTGTGGTTTCATTCCTTTGTTTCTTGATGTGGATTCCAGAAAATTAATTGAGCATTAAGACCCAAAGAGCAGTACTTTTGGGGCTGATTATTGCATGCCTCAGCTGCTGTAATAAAGTATGAGTTAATGACTTTAACCACCTGAAAAGTGCAACAATTTCCCTGTAAATTCAGTGCCTGGAGTTACTTATTGTCTGATCACTTAGTCTGTAGCTCAGGAAAAAGGAAGAATTGAAAAAGCAGAAACTTACTGCCATTGCATTTAAGAAGTGTTAAATAAAAATAAGTTTAAAAATAAATCCACATTCTTGTACTTCCTGGACATTATTGTCCTGTGTGTGACATACCTGGCAGTGAGTCAGCACACTGCATTCCCATCTGAGGTTTGGAAGCTGTTTCATAACTGAAGAGAAACCTGCGACCAATCTGTAAAGTCAGCCAGGCCTGAATCCAGCAGCACCACACATTGTAATATTGGTGTTAGGCCAGGCTGGTATAGGGAATGCTATTGAGTTTAATTTTGAGCATGCTGTGGGTGTGCTTCTTGTAGGTCAGTCAGTGCTATCAGTAACTTTTCCTCTCAGCTCCATTTGCAGGAAATGAGCAAAAATCCTGTCTGTTTTAAATGCTTTTCAATACAAGATAGAAAAAGGGGTAAGCTGAAATTCAGTGCCCCTCATGTTCCTGGAACCCTGTATCCCTTACATAAGAGGGCTATGTGGTTTTTCTTATACAGACAGCTTCATTTTAAAAATGTTGGGTCACTGTCCAGTGAAAGTTTCAAGGTTGTACAGCAGACTCCCAGCAAAGTGAGGAACTGAAAGGCTTGCTTTTGGGTTTCAACCTCTTCAAAACAAAGACCATCCTTTCACCTTCACAAACTTGGGGCAATGGTGTCTGCTCCTCATTGCAAACTGTGCCTGCTGTAACACTCTCTGTTTATTAATAACAGTAACAACAAGAGGTGGAAGCTCATGGAGACAAAAGGATGGAGACTTGCAGTAATTTATGTTGTTTTCCCTGCTTTGTCACACACTTAATATGTGACCTTGGAGAAGTTATTTAATCTCTTTCTGGTTTAATATTCCTCCAGAGATACAGGATAACAGTGCTTAGCAAGGGTGTCAGGAGGCTTAATTCAGAAGCGATTGTGAAGCCTGCCGGGCTCCACAGAGGGTCCATATTCTCTACATGGCAGACATGATTATCCTGGTGGCAAAGGATCTGCAGAGAATGTGAACAGGTCATCAAAACAAGAAGTTCCATGTTGAAAAATGTCAGACTGACCCTTTCTGCCACCTCCCTATAGCTTGGATACAGATAAGACAAAATGAGGGAATTCCTGTCTGAAGCAACACCACAACAGGAAATATTCCCTTCAAGTAAGCAAAAACTTGAAGTGAAGTGGAAGAAAGAGCCAGCCCTGAGGAGACTGGCTATTGCAATTGCTAAGACCCAAAATACCCTCAGCTTTACACAAGTGGTCTCTCTGCCATCGCCATGGCTCTCTCAGCCTTTGGCAAGGGCTGAAATAAAAGCAGCCATTAGCCTTGACCCCGGCATTGCCAGCCATGCCAGGTCCTTCCCTTACTAATGGCTGCACATGCAATTCTTTCGGCAGCAGGGAGGCCAGGGAGCCGGCTGGTGAGCTCCTGAAAGGCAGGGCAGCCTCCAGGCCCTGTTATCTCCCGAGGCACGCCTGTGAAGGGAGGGAGCTGCCTGGGGATGTGATTTACGGAGTGAGGCTGAACCCCCCTTGTCCTGCCAGCGGCGTGGCCGTGGCGAGAAGCACCACCTCGTCCAGGAAGGGATGGCCAGAGCCGGGGTCCTGACAGAGAGGGATTAAACCAAGAACAGGCTTGGATGGGATACAATCCAAACCTCCTTCTTCCCGTAACAAATCTGCAGCTCCGAGGATCTTATTTTAAAGTACCTCTGGGAGATACCGCCCTTCCTTTCTCTGGGCTTATCCTTGCTGCAAAGCCCGGCTGCGCTGTGCCATGTGGACCTGCTCGCGCTTTCTGGCATGCAGAGTTACCCCTTCCCCAATGAACTCCTAAATCATGTCACCACTGTAAATTTTCTTTTATTACTTTTAAAAAATTTTATTGCAGAAGCCTTATCCTTTTAGTTGGAGGCTCTTACTCAAAGATACTGCTCTGCAATCCCTCAGGGAATCATGGTTCCTCCTCTGAAGAGCACAGACTCTAAAGTCCATGTTTCATTTACAGACAGCCCCTTCTGAGCACATCTGCCAGAAATGCACATATGAACATGTACCCAGAGGAGTAAAAAACTCTCACTAGATTAAGGGAACACTGTGCATCATTCAGATGGCTCACTTGCTTCTTCAGATTAGTATTAACAAGGAGATGTTGAACCCCTGGTTTCAACTAGCTCATAACTAAATGCAAACTCTGACACTTGGAGCATTTTGCCATTTTGAAACCTTCCTTGTCAAATTTTAAGTTTTCAGATCAATGTCTGGAGTATATCCATTCAGAGATCTGGGGCAGTGCCAGTGTACTTAGTATGCTGAACAAGTCAGGAAAGGTACAAAAGAAGCTGAAGTGACAACAGTTAGCCACTTGTGTTCGGTATAGAACTCTGCATTCTGTTAGCTTTTTCATAGTGTCCCGTGTCAAAAACACTGCTGAATGAGGATGGCTTGGTAAATCTGACAAAAGGGTTTCAGCATTTTATAACATTTGGCATGGCTTTCAGAGAAGTGAAATGCATGCCACAGAAGGTGTTTTCAGCTGTGGCACCACTGGATGCACTGGCCTTTCATTTCACTGACATGTATGCTATGTCCTGTTGAAATGCTACAAATTTCACTGGGTTTTTTTTGGCACCTAATCCCCTGGTGACAGTAAATATGGCATATGAAGGAATCCAGATCAGGAGTTATTTGTGCATTGCTTTACATCACTGCAAGCTTGCTGGATATGTTTTGCAAACTGCAAGAAGAGAAAAAGTCACTATTTTAAAATCTGCTTCTCACTGGTACACTTTCCAGTAATGACAAACAAGGATGAAATTTCAGTTTCATAATTTTAGGCAACGAGTGCATTTAATCACTACAGTTGCAGGAATAAATACCCGACTAAGAATATGACCCAAAAAGAGAATCAAGAGAAATGTTCTGATTTATTATCTGCTAGAGTAACATTTCAGCTATTTGAGGCAAAAATGGTCCAAATGAACTAAACAAACAAAGCCCAAGACTTTTATATGAACAAGATGACTATTTCAAGAAAATCATGTTCTATCCTAGATAAGCTCTGTGATATTTTCTTGCTTTTACATTCTTTACATTAGTCTCAAAATTTATTTAATAAAGATGCCTTTAAGGGTTCTGTTTATCATTAGTTTATCATTATACAAAACAGAATTTCAAAATAATTGTGTGAACTTCGAAATGAGGGCCTATTCTTTTTTCCCAAAGCCTTCTTGGGCTCCTCTCCTGATGGTGTTAAACAGATGTTTTCTCTGTTCAGAAAATAGTCTTCCTATCTCTTTGGTAAAGAATGAAGCTCCTTTGCTTTGGGACAAGACATTTCCGGTCTGTTTCAAGGTCTGAAATGTCTTCAAACCCCTGACTGCTTTGTTGAATCTAAGTAGATTCTCCTGGATCTTCTTTTGGCGGGTTTAATCATTACCTGGCCAAGTTCCAGGAATAAGTGTGTGGGGTTGTAGAATTCATTTGATATCTTGAACCTGGGGAGTTTCATTACCTGACTATCACTGTGGTAGAAAACTGTGCACAAGTTCTAAAATTTAATTTCATGCTCCATTCGTTTTTGTGTCACTGCTTGCTCTGTGACACCCAGACCTGCAAGTCTGTCTGCCCTTCCCTTCACATAAACATGTAAAAAGACAGCAGGGTTTGGATAGAAATTTTAGTCCCCACTTTCCAGTATCTGCGGAAAAACTCAGCATTAATTGCCCATCTCAATTATCAAGAAAGCAGTAGGTAGCAGAGGATGTTAGAGCACTCTCCCACAGAGTGAAAGATGTCCAAAAGAATAATAAGAAGGCTTTCCCACCTTCAACCATAGCACAACAGAGGGTAACAAATGTAGCCAAGGTTATACCAATCAATACACATTTAATTATTATTTAATTATTGAACATTCCTGTCTGATGCTGACCAATCAGATTACAGACTCTTGTCAAAAGCTAGATGGATAAGTTTCCCTCTGGATGGATGGATTGTGCCTAAAACAAGCAGTAATTCAGACAAAGGGACATACATCATTTTTAATTGACGAAGGCTGGCCCCTCAACACGATTATTCAAAGCTTAGTGCCAACTAATGAATCTGCAGTGCAACACCATTGTAGCACTTTGGCTTGAAGTTAGTGCTTCTAAACTACCATTTAATTGTTTCAGTTCATATAATTTGGATTTATGAATAAACATGCATTTTCCTTAGGGCTTTTCTAACCCTTTCTTGCTGTGGTGAGCAAAGTAAAACTTCAGTTTTCGTTTAGACTGAAGTGTTTTGACTGAAGCATTGCTGATTTTATAAATTCTAATAAGAATTTCTCAGAGCAACATCACTGACACTACATGGACTCTGTAGAAATTTGTGATTAAAAGTGTAAATGGAAAATACAATTCAATATGCTGTTTTTCCTAAAGTCCCTGCTGCTTCTACAAGTTCTTCATTTAAATACCATTAGCTTTATTTGAAAACAGATCTGTCCAGAAATATAGTGTTGAAAAACATACAATAATCTTTGCCAGCTAAATGTCTTTATCACAATTTTTAATTAACTTTAATTAACTAACATGAATTCAATAGAATTGCAAATTATGCGATAATTGATTTTTAAATTATTTTTGCTACTTTTTCTATTTTTTTTGCATTTTTCTGGACATCTTTGTGAATTCTGTACCTGAAAAATGACTTATAAATCCAAAACGGTAAGACTAATTTTAAAGATATAAGCTGTCATGGACTGCTTTTGCAAACATCCTTGCTTTGTCCTAAGTTGCACGTTGACAAGAGAAGGTGCACACTAATCAGCTAAGTTTGCAAGTTTCAACTTGAGCATTTTAGGATTTTTTTTCTGCATTTTTCAGTTTTTGCTATTAAAAGAAAACAAAGAATGCTTTATTTTGAAAATGTTGTTGTGTAGGCAAAAGCTGCTGATGATTTGGGTCATGCTACTTCCAGGAACATCCAAATCATACACTGTGTTTCATAAATATCAACAGAGTCATCCACAATTTTTAGTGCAGGGGAAGAACTTGAAAGCCAAAGGGAGCCTCCTGATAAGCAGCCAGTGAGAAACTGAACTTGAATGAACTGAGTTTTTAAGTCAATCACTTAATGTTATGAATAGAGTCTGGGAAAAAAAAAGGTGTAAATTCTTGTATACATACCACTGATCACACTTAAATGATGTTTGGCACATCTCTAGTTTGAGAGCTGAAACTTGGCTTGTGTATCAGAAAAGGACAAAAAAATAAGGGTGAGTTCATCAATTAATTTTTCATACGACAGATGTTGGAGATAACCTGTTGAATTAGTCATCCTTTATTGAAATGGTATGGATTTGTAATACAAATATTTGGCAACAAGGAGAGACATATGAATCAAAAACCTACGTTTTTGTTTTTGTTTGAGATATTTTTGAGTAAGGCTGTGGATTGGAAACCAGTGGTTTCTGCTGGAAAGGCATGGTAAAAAGGAAAGTTACAGGTACAGAAAAAGGTGGTTTTTACATAGACTTGAACATAATTTTGAAGGTCATAAAAGCAGATGTTCAGTCCTGACAGGGTAGGATATCCTAAAAGTAAAATGACTGGTATCAATTACAAATGCAGATTGTGATTCAGTTAAAATTAGACCATGAGAAATTGCAGCTGTGTGAAGTAGGATAGCCAACAGCGTTCCAGCCCATCTGCCAACCTCCACTGTTTTTTTTCAGGGATAAAACAACATATACGTGAGATAAGAGAAGTTATTCAAGATAAGGAATGACACAGTTCCTTTCCTAATCAGTCATGGCCAATACCACTTTGCTGTGGCTGTCATGGTGTGTAATATATCCCTCTTTCCATCACATCCCCAAGACATAGATGTGGGGCCTCTCTTGCCAGGAGAAATGTGGTTTTCTCTGTGGGGACTAGCACTGCAAGGTATTTATTTGCTGTCCTGAATAAGGCTGGTGAGGTGGCTGCAGCTGTTTTATAATTGTGTTATCTAATATGGGTAAGCAAGAGCATCATTTGGATGCTTGCCCATCCCAAGAGTTTGGGATGTTTTTCAGTTTATTTTTTCTTGTCTGTTTGGGGCTTTTTTGATTGCTTGTTTTAATTTTTGTTTGGTTTGTGGATTTTTGTTTGGTTTGTTGTTGTTTTGGTTTTTTTATGAGTGTGTGGAAGATATTCTGGTCACTCAAAGGTTTGTCCTACAAAGACTTCTTAGTCTTACTTTGAGGCATGGATTGCTGTGTATTTCAGGAATTACACTGGAAATATATGTGCTGTGTGTCAAAGGAAAGCTGGTTTTGTGTTGAACTTTACAAGGAGAATGTTTGCATAGGAGACATTAGTGTGATTTACCAAGGGTGTGCAATCCTTGCACTCACAGAGAATGCATTGCCCAGGCTGTTCAGGAATTGCATTGGATTAGCCCTTGCCTTTTCTTCCTTAAGCAGATATTATTGCTTATGAGCATATGGCTGCAGAAAGGGTCACTACCTTGTTAAGTTTTCCATCTCAGACTGAGGGAAAAGGCATTTCTTCCACTGCTTGGGATAGATCCACCCCAACCAGCTTCAGAGATCTTCATAATCGTTAAGATTATGCTCAGAAGCTCAGAGAGTACTCAGGATTCCTAATGACTATGTTGAGAAAAAACCCCAAACCCCCAAACATACCCACAATACAAAGTACTGTGAAAGTATTTGGGAAGGGGAGGCTTTGTGTTACAGCTGGTTAGCAGAGAGCAGTGCTGAAAGGGAAATAAAAAACAGAAGTGACATAAGCATGGGAAGGGCTCAAATTAAAAAGCAGAGAAAGGACTGTGAGAAACATATATATCTATGAATAACTTAAGAGTGAGAAAGTGGAGGAGTCAGCAATATATGAAAAACTGTATTTTCCATAAACTAGTATGTCTTGATGATACCTATTCAAACATTATGCATTAAAATACGCTTTCATGTGTACACAGGTACAAATACGCAGTGTACAAAAGCATGCAAGACAGTGCTGCTACAAATGTTGTCTGAACATTTAGAGAAGCTGCTGTTTTGCATCTGTGTTCCTCACACAGACTTGTACAAGAATCCTAGGTGATCCTTCAGGTTTCCTGACATTTCTGTAGCCATACCAGCGGGTGCACGGCCCGCTGACTGAGTGTTTTTGTTTGGTTGTGCAGGTAGCATCCTCCCACACTCCCCGATGAGGACAGGGTGCTAGCACTCACAGCTCATCGTGGAAGGGTGCCTGACCCCCAAAATGCTGGAGAACAAACCTCGAGCAGCTGCACAAACACAGAGCTGACTACCAGGTTCTATAGTGCTGCTGAACTTGGTCGACCTGACCACACAAGCAGGACTACTGAATTCAGGACTACTGACAGTAAGGGCAGGAGGAGCTATAGCTGTCACCCTGGCAAATATGCTGAAAGTGCCAACTAGTTAGAGTTATAGATAAAATCCAAATGTGCTTTTTAGACTCCTTCTTGGTTAATCTGAAATACAATGAATTAAAGAAACATTTTCAACTACCTTTTTGAGGATAATTTGATATGAAGGATCAAGGGCATGTCCAGTCTTTGAGAAAAGTGATGGTGTTTTCAAATACAGCTTTGCCTGAGGAAGGTAGTGCCTTTCAGAGCATTTGAATACAATATTAAAACAGGTAGTTATCAGCAGGGAGAAGCCAGCCACAAAGCTGGTGCAGTCAAGATGTTCTGCACTCAGGATGCTGCCTCCAGCCTTGACACAAGTGGATACCTGATTAACAGGCGATACCGTTTACTGTAAACACTCATGTGGTTGTCTGGGGCAGCTGCTGTCTGCTAAACTGTCTGCAAGAGCTAATGGGTTCTTTATAAGTTTTGTCTCCAGGTTCTGCAAGACATTTTGTGAAACTCATAAAAATCTCTGGGCCATACCTGGAGTATCATAAAGGTAGCCACTGCTGGATGGGGAATGACAGCTAGGCTGCGGGAGCAGGTTTGAGCACTCTACATGGCTGCCAAGATTTCAAAGGGAAAACAGGCAGACTTTTCAAACTTCTGGTAATTCCTGCTGTATCAGGTCCCTCTATTTTTCCTTTATTATATTTTCAGTAACCTTAATAAGGCTCTTATGATTAACAGCTTGAAGGAATCAGGATATTAGAGGAAATAAAAAGGGAAAGACAACACTAATAGGTCTCTCCCTTGTTTCAGTGCTCTGTCTCAAATAAATCTATGCAATCTGTGATCTTTTAAATAATTACCTGGTGTTCCATTACCTAGTCCCTCTTTGCAAGCTTGTTTTTGTGCTACTGCAAAACCAGATCCCACCTGAATGCTGCCAGACTCATGCTAGGGTGTAACAATACCTGAAATGCTGAAAAAGATTGATGTTAAACTTCCATTGATTACTGTAAGGTAATGTGTTAAGTATTATTGATACTAATACATAAATGAGAATTAAGCATAAAAGAAAATCATGAGGACAGACAGAAGGAGGGGAAAGTGCATTTGTGACTCTGTGGATCCATGTGTCCAGAGTGGTATGGTACATAAATCTATTAATTTCAAAGCAGCTAAATTGGCATTAGTGCTTGTGCTTCTCTGCTATTTTGAACTAATATGTCATAAACCAACACTAGAATAGTTTTTTGTGCAGTATCTCCATAGATACTAATGACACCCAGGAGATATAGATTTTTCTAGTTAAAGAAAATGACATTTTTCCCCAAGTTTAATCATAAATCTGCAAATGTATGAGATCCAGTTCATCAAAGGTAGCTTTGTGCTTGTGGCCCACAGAGCTCCTTGTAGCTTCCCTGCCCAAGGCTCCTGCTGAACTATGAAAGCACAGTTCCCAAAACCAAATACTTCTGTGTCGCAAAGGAGTGTTCTTGGTATGTGCATGGGAATTTAGGAATAGCCACAGATATCTGCAGAAATCTGAGACAGTGAAATCTCTGTGCAGAATCTCATAATTGTTTACTCTAGGTTTTCCATTGCTTGGCACAATGTGCATGGCAGCACTAACAGGGAATAATTGTTATTAAAAGACCTCTCTCTTCTGCTGTACATTTTAGCACCATTTCCACCCCAGAGCTGTGTTTTCAGTGCGAGCAAGGCACATCTCACTGGCTGGTGACTCAGATGAACCAATACTCCCACTCCTGACCACACACGGTCCAACTCCAGCACTGTATTCCATTGCTCAAGTTAATTTGAAGACAAAAAGTCAGCTTCAGCCATCTATTCAACCACATTTTAAACACTCTGGAAATGGGACATGTGGCTGCCGCAGGGCTCCCCAGGGCACTGTTGCCAGCCTACTGATGGAAGGACAGAGATCCTGCATTGCCTGAAGCCTGCTGGCAGTGGTGACAGAAGGGATGGATGTCTCCTGTGGTCTCCCAGTGTTCAGCCCAGGTGACTCAGAGTTCAGGAAAGAGAGCTGGGGACTGGCTTTATTAGGAGCAAATCTAGGGTTCTACAAAAATGTTTGTTGGCACCAAGGGAATTTTCACAGAACTGTTCAATGTTTTGGGTTGGGAGGGACCCTTATATATCATCTAGACCAACCCTTCTGCAGTAAACAGGGACATCTAGAACAAGCTCAGGTTGCTCAGAGCCTTATTGAACTTGATCTTCAACGTTTCCAGGGATGGGGCAACAACCACCTCTCTGGGCAATCTGAGCCATTGTTTCATCACACTTACCATAAAAAATTTGTTACATATATCTAGTCTGAATCTACTGTCTTTTAGTTTAAAACCATTACCCAATGTCCTGTGGCAACAGGTCCTACTAAAAAGTGTATCCCCATCTTTTTTATCGGCCCCTTTTCAGTACTGAAAGGCTGCTCTTAGATCTCCTCACAGTCTTCTCCAGAGTGAACAATCCCAACTCTCTCAACCTGTCTTCACAGGAAAGGTGTTCTATCCCTCTGATCATCTTTGTGTCCCTCCTCTGCTCTTCCCAGAAGGAAGAGCCCTTAGGTCCTGCCTCATGTTCCTCCTCCTGACAGGTGGGCACATGGGACCACGGTGTCTCTGTCCCCCTTGGCTGGAGACGGGGAGGAGAGGTGGCCTCTCAGCAGGACAGGGTGCCACCAGCCTGCTGGTGGCCGGGTGCATCAGCAGCACCTGTGTGAGGCGGGAGTGGCACCAGGCCTGGCGGCGCTGGCCGAGGTGGGGTGCTGCGGGTGGGCCAGCGCGCACTCCTGCTGGCTCAGCTGCCAGCCACCCTCCCTGCTTTCCTGCAGCCGGGCCAGCAACACCCAAGGTCACCCCCGGCACCTGCAAACGGCTGTCACCCACTGGTGCAGGGGATGTATTTTTAGCGTGTTGGAGGCAGTCTCCTAGCTACAGCTTGAGGAGCTCAGCTGGGCAGGGGCTGGCAGTCCTCAGCCTGCACAAATGCAAACACTGCTGATGAATCCTGCTGTTCAGGCCAAATCCTGCTCCGGGCTTGCTGCTGTGCTTCCCCTCGCCTCCCCCTTTGCTTGGCTTTCAGGGTTTGGTAGGAACATTGCCCAGGTATTCCTGTGGGTTCCTGGAGTGCAAGTGGTGACCGGGGTTGTTTACATCCTCTGCTGAGCTAGAAATGGTCTTTTGTTCAAGTACAGAGATGTACGCTCCTGGCTGTCAGGATAAAAGACTAAATATTGTTTATGTTGCATGTAGTAATCTATCTCACATCTGCCAGAGTCTGGCTTTATGTAAAGATGTGAAAGAACATTTATTAATTCCACTTTAAGGGCAAGGCTATTAAAAAGTTATTTTAATTTTAGGCATGAATTCAGAATTTCCACTCTTTCTGAAGTTGCTTGTCTTCGTTAAATTGCTATCTGTCTGAGAACTGTTTATGGATAATAAAATGTCTTTAAAGATTCTCTTTTGTTTTGGAAAAACCTTGGAGATAATTCGTCTGGCATCTCCTGGATGTTTTGCAGACACTGCATGGCTGTTGTTGGGCTGTTACTAGGATGACTGGAAGTCAGGCAGGGTTACCTAAGTTTCCAACTTTCTTTGTACTATTAAAGCAAACAATGTAACTGCTGCAAAGTGCAGAGCATCCATGTAACTCATTAAAAGCTGAGCAGCAGAGGAGACTGAGCTTTGAGAATGATCAGTTCTTGTTTGTGAGCAAAATGTCTAAATGTGTCTTGAATTAATTGAGTTAATTTCTTTTTTTTTTTCCCTCCATATTTCCTTCCCTTTGCTCTTTGAAAAGAACTGCATTTGTTCTCTGAGAGCTAAATGACTTTTTCCTAGTATTTACTCTGGTACACGCTGCATAGGAACAATGAAACCTCTTGTTCAATTTTCATGAATTTTCTCCAGGGGCCTGGACTTATTTTGCTCTTAACATTATTTTATTTGCCATTTACAATTTCATATTATGTATGCACAGATCTCATTGACATTTATTAAAAAGTGGAATAAATTCTGAATTTTCCCTACTGCAAAAACGTGGAATTGGTTGACCACAATCTCGGAGAGTGGGTGATGTACCTGTACCTGTACCATGCCAGGGTTTTGTATGGAATGGGAACCAGTGCTGTAGTCAATGAATTTTTAAAAAATTATTTCCCTCCATGGTATCACCCCAAAAACTTTCCTCTCCAATTACAAGTAACTCTGTATCTCTAAAAGCCAGAACGCTTTTCAGTGTACAGGTGTGATAGAAGAGAATTAGTGTTACTAAAAAAGAATAACAGAATCCCTGTACAACAAAAATTGAACGTTGTTACGCACCTTAGAGAAGAGTTATGCATAAGCTGAGGAACAAATGCATTTTGAGGATTCTATTTTATATAGCCCAGAAGGAAACAGAAGTCTTTTCACGTCTTTTAAAAGTTTGGGGGCTACTATTAACAAAAAAAAAAAAAAAAAAAAAAAAAAAAACGGANAAAAAAAGAAAAGAAAACTGATTCCAGAAAGCTTGCATGTATTATTACAGCAAGCTCTAGTATAGGATAAATATGGTTATGCCTTCTTCTCTGAGGCTTTTTTTCTGGCTTTGATGGAAATTAACTGTTATTATTCTTACACTCATAAAAAGTTATTTTTTCTTATGCAGAGAAGGAATTCCCAAATTTGCTGGGAACTGCTCTAAAGAACACAGTGAGGTCACTGTGCTCTGGCCTTTCTAACACCATATCTAATGCTGTAATCTCGTATTCCCCCTTTTCTTGAGTAAGCCTTCCCCTAAGGACCACATCTTCCATGGAGTCAGTCAGCTGAAGTAGGGAGTTATTTCCCTTGTGACCATGGAGAATTTGAAATCATTTTGAGATTTGCAGAAGTTTTCTGTGACATTCAAATGTCCCTACCTTTCTCTAGGCAACAATGAAGGTGCTGTAGGTGCCACAACCTGATTTTCAGCGGGGCCAGGTCTCCCTGAACTGCAGTGTGTGCACTGGAGTGAAGTGGAGGGAAGTCCACTGCTGGACTGTCGTGTCCAGCTGCGAGCTGCTGCCGTCGCCAGCAGTGCCGAGTAACCAGGACACACTTGGGAACACTCGAAGCAAGCAATGAATCACGGGCTGTCAGATATAATTATATGTCACTGGATAATGCAGTACTGGTGTTGGAGTGCATGTGGGCTGGTAAACCTTTGCTGGAATGGATGGACTGTAACCAGACCACAAGGGCCAAGAGACCCACTTCTTCCCTTGCTGAAGTTTTCAGATTAAGGCTCCCCGGGGGAGCAGACTGCTCTTGCCAGCACACAAGTCCTTACTGAATGGAAGGAGGGGCATGAATTTTTATGGCCTGTGTTATGAAGGAAGTATAACTAGATCTAATAGCACTTTTTGGGTTTCAGATCCATGAAAACATATGTGGTGTGATAAGATCCCCCTGCTAACAGCACAGCCTTTTCCCTTTGGTTCAAAAGGAAGCAATCAGTTGCTACTTGCTGGCTGTAACGCATTGTTTACTTGTCTCTAGAGGTATGCAATTGATGTCTTATTGTGCTTTGTTAATTTTCTTTCCTTTTCATACTGTCACATACCTTTTTTTTCCTGAATTTTTACTTTTATAGCTTCACTAAGTGCTACCTCTTCTGGGAAATAACTCTGTTTGAGCTTCAGCTGTTCAAGGTGTTGAGAGCACTGGAGCATCTCCAAGAAAGCTCTTAAGAGAATGGTCAGCTTTAGGTGTATGAGCAGTCTGGCTGAGAAGCACCATGGTTTCAAATGGAGCCCTCAGAGCATTGTAGCCACTTTGCCAGAAATCAGTTGATTTGAACATATAAAATGTCACTATTTTGACCATTCCATATTGAAGGTTCCCTTAGAGCATCCCTGAATCATTAGGGCAGTCATTGAGCACTTGTTATTAACACCCTCTGGAATACCTATGACTCTGCAGTGGTCTAGAGAAAACAGAAAAAGAGAGGAAAAAAAAGTCTTGTTAAATAATTCTGTGTTGAGATTTTTTTCAGAAAAAAAATTAAAACCTTGGACTCTGGGTGTTTATCTCCTTTTAGAGATCTGTAGAAATCCATATTCAAGCTAAAAGATAAAAAGATATAACAAAAACAAGAAGACGAGAATAAAGAATGTTTGAAAAGAAACAGCAGAGCCTGGACTGATGTATTTGAGCAAGGGCTGATGTTAGGAATTTCCATGTAGAATAAGCAAAATAAAATGTCATCTCATGGTTTAAATACTGCCAGATGATTCAATATACTTTTCACAGCATTCTTTCACTGTGTGATATTCTCTTATGTTTGTTGAAGTCAGGAAATGAGAAACTGCTTGAAAGGGAAAGGTTAGGCCTCATGTCACTGTATAATGTATGCCCACAAGCCTATTATATTAACAGAGCTGCTTAAGATAGTTCAGAACAGAAGATGGAGTTAATTTCTACCACAGTACATTCTCACTGTGATCTGCTGACAGAAATCAGTGTATCGTGCACTTGTTAAATTAAGGTTCATGAGGAATAGGACCGATGAGGAAATTATATCTTTCTTGGGGAAGTTGACATTTGAACAAAAGTTTTTAGCTTGAAGGAGGATGAAAAACCAAACTCTTGTACATGTTCCTTCCAGGAGTCTGTTAAAGAAGACATGTTGATTTGAGTAAATTAAAACATTTCATACCAATATTTGTAGACTTGTAGCCTTTTCATTTAGATTCTGACTTTTATTTACAATTTCTACTATAGGTACTTTGAAGTTCTGAAAGATTGTTTGAACCAAGGATGAATTTTTATACTAATAATGTTGAAACTGAAAATTTTGATAATTTTTTAGTAGACTTTGGAGTAGCTTGAGAAAAAATACTTTTTGCAACACATGTTTTTCTTTTCAAAGCACAACTATTTCCTAAAGGAAAAATACTTTACCCAAGTAACTCTCTGCCGCCCATAACAATGAATTAAGCAATACATGTTTTAATTACCTTGCTGTTTACATTCTCTGTTGTTTCCCAGACTGGAAGGAAAATATTAAAGCAAGGGTAGAGGGGATTGTCTGTTCTGCTCACACTCATAAAACTCAAATATTGTGGTCTGGTTCGATGTCAGCCTAGTTCAGATGTTCTTCTGCCATGTTAGAGATTTTGTGCATGACCAGAGGCACATACAAGGCATTAATGTATCAGTGTCACACAAAGCCTGCACCGTATGTGGAAGGGGCTCGGAGAGGAAGGAAGGATTTTTCACTAGATGCATTTTTTTCAATTCATATGGCTGACTGTCACTGTAGACGGGAAAATACAATGAAATTTTGCCCTTTCTTATCCCGGTTAGTACAAGAAAATCGTGTCTTTTTCATAAAACTTGTGATGTTTTCAGTTATTTCTGGGTTTAGCAACAATTCTGATTCACACCACTAAATTAGAAAGGGTCGAGACATCCTGCCTCTTTCTTACTCCTTTGGCTTTAAGATGTAATTCAAGAATTAAATGTTTAACATGCATTTTACAGGAAGAGCTTTAAAATTGCATGAACGGTCTCTACCATTAGTGAACATGAGGTGGAAAATAGCAATGAATTATAACTTAAAGGCTTAACAGGATTTAAAAATCAGCTGAGTCTGGCATAATATATGCAATAATTTTGAGGCAATTCATTTTTTAACAAATACTGCCGATATGTTCATTCATCTACCTCGCTGCTGCGTTGGTGTTGCTGTAGCTGCCAAGGCAGGGGCTGGCTTGTGGCTGCTCTCCCTGTGCTTGGCAGCCCTTGCTGCCCAGCCTGGGCCTGTGCACCCCACTCAGGCAGGCACCCCTGCCCTCTGCCATTATCCTGCCTGGGGCCTCCCCCTCGGTGGGATGGCAAAGTCCCCCTGTCCTCCTGAAAATCTCCCTGTGCCACCCTCAGACAGTGCAGGGGACCTATACTGGATTCAGGCCCTGGGACTTCATGGCTCTCAGTGTGCTACAGGATATTCTGCTGAAACCTGCTGATTGCTGATAAATAGCCTTCAGTGTGTGTTTTACCAAGCAAAGCATATCTCCTTTTCCTGAATATAGCCCATAAGCTTTGGTGCATGGCAAAGAAGCAAGTCAGGGCTAGAAATGGGAATTCACCAGTCTGGAGAAATCCACCCTTTTTTTTTTTTTTTTACCTCTTCTCTATTGCATTATTTACATCTATGCAAATATTCTGTTCTGGATATGTAACTGCATTTCTCACAGATTTCTTCTGTGATTTGGAAAGGATATGTGCTTACACTTTCTGTACAGAGAGGAAAAATGTGTTCTGTATGCTAAAAGGACAAGATAGCTCAGCTGCTTTCAATGTGAAGGCCCATCCATTACTCAAGAAGACCAACAAGATGTGTTTCTAGGAGCATCTCAGTTCAACACACTCCATTTCACTCCTCACAAAGAGCTGGAAAAGTGCAGTTGCTGTCCTGGACCTCTTTCTTTTCAGAGTAGTTTCTGCTGGTTGAGACAGGACTCATGGCTTTCTTGTTAGTCTCTGACTCTCCCACAGGACTAGACCTTCTTCAGGCTTTATGCAGTCTTCACACATTTAAATCTTTCTAAGGGGTGAAAGGAGAGAAGGAGCTGTTACACACTGTGGTCACCTTTTGTAACCTTCGTTCCAAATACTGGGAAAGATAGCAAAGTCCACATTTTTTCTTTGCTGAGGATTGTAAATAATTCACTAAATATCTTGTAAATAATCATAACCCATTGCATTTTCCAGACATGACAGAAGAAGGCATGAACTTTCAAAGGCATGACATATGAAATTATTTTCATGATCTTTTGACCATAAAAGAAGAATGCATATATGAAATTGTTGTCTAATCCAGTCTGTCCTCTGTTGGCTACCCACTGATTTATGCAGGCATATAAATTACTCAGCATCAGAAGTCTGTATATTGTATGGCCTCAAGTCAGCAAGACAAACAAGTACATGCCTAATTTTAAGCAGATGAGTTGTTCTAAGGGAAAGGGCTTTTGTGAAAATTTAGAATTAAATATTTTCTACAAAGTACCGAAACAGATACATTGCTTCCAGATGAGCCTCCTTGAAGAATCCAAACATCCTGACATCTGAATATGCTGATGTACCATACTCCATACCAGACCAAATACAGTTGGTTTTTCAACAGAAATAAAGAATACTTAACCATGGCAGAGCCATTGTCTGAGGGTGGAAGAAGCTGGACCTTCTTGCAGTCTTCTGGAGTTTCTATTCTGGAGAACAGGAAAGCACCTCTGGGAACAGAATTTATTCAGTTTTTCAAAGCAGTTGACTTCTTCAGCCTGTGCTTCAAAAAAAATGCCTTTTGAGTATTTCTGTCAAAGTCTTGTATTAAAATTCTATTTCTTCTGTCAAAGCAAATAATTCATATGGTAGCAAGCCACAAACATGCCTTATAAACAGCATTGTGAAAATATGTAGACAACATCCTACTTTTCTCAAATCAGGCATGACTAGGACAACAGCTGATGCCTTTCTAGCTTGGGTAGCAGGTGTTTGACCACCTACAAGCAGGATGTTTTCTCCTTGTATGAAAATTGTGCAGGTTTTACTGATTGATGCCAAAGAATCAAGGCAATGCAGTAGTCCAAAAATTTAAATGCTGACAGTCTTCCTTTTGTTGCATAACTTGGTCCAATGCCATGGAAAATACATCAAATTAATAAAAATGAAACAAAGAGTTTTGTCCTTGTATGTGCTGTTGAGGCTTTATGAAACCACCTTTCTTGATCTGCTTGGTCTGTTTGTTTGTTTATTTTATGACACTGTGGAAAGTCTATATGGTGAATAATTAACTTGGGAAATCTTGGGAGCCTAATATCTCTGAAGAAATGCAAATGCCTTTGAGCTTCCTCATCCTGGTTTAATGGATTCTAAGGAAATTGTTGGAATTGGTCCACTGACTGAACAGTATTGGCTCAAACCCACAATTTTGAGTAGCATGAAGACATTATTTGGGGAAAAAAAAAGAGAGTTTTTGTAACAAAAGTGGTTAAAAATTTATGACAAGAAAATGGTAAATTAAATTAGTCAGGAGCCTCAGTAAATGGGAGGATCTGATAGAATGAACAGCAAAAGAGCAGCAGGAAAGCATAGAGGCAGAGTCCAACAGCTTCAGCAAGGAAATATAAAACATTTTGTAGGTTAGCCTAAGGTGGGAGCTGAAACTTGTTCCTCCATGGCACAGGTTGACTTCAGCTTAGAAAGAGGAGTGACAGAACTGCATTCACATGTTTTGTAGCTGGGGAGGAAAGATATTCACAAAAGAACCTTAACTTTTTATTTTGCAAACTGAAAGAAGATCAAAATAGACTAAATTTTTAGTGCAGACAGTAGCAGTGTTTGGTGAAATGAATGCAAACCTTTCAGAATTTGCTGAGGAAATTAACAGGAAATTAGAAAAACCTCCTCCAATTCTATTTTTACCTTCCATGTCATTACATTGTACTATCTAGATTTAGTACAAAGAAATTGTGGCTTAAGTATTGAAAAAGGTGCTTCTTGAAATATCAGGGAAGAAAGCTTTCTCAAGAGCAGTAAATCTCAACGAACATTTCATACAGGTGCAGGTGCTCAGAGGAACTTTTTCTTCACATAATTAAATCTATAAAGATCTCAGACGCTTTGTGTTTAAAATATCTTTTATCATCCAGCACTGAAAGCCAAAGTTCTAGTTTAATGCAAGGCTGATCCAATGTTACTTAAAATCAAGAGGATTCTATTTATCATTGTTAAAAATCTCTGTCTGGTATATTTTTGTCTGCATTTGCATTAGTGCTTCTAAAGTTGTCCCACTGTTCTATCAACAGTGCAACTGAAAATAAGAGAAAGATGAAAATTTGCATGTACTAACCAAAAAAGTTTAGTCGCCTGAGGTACTCTCCTCACCCCAGCCACAAAGGAGTCCCAGTGAACTGGTCTGACATGCAGCATCAGTGACTCAAAGCTGGCTGCAATTGAAATAAACACAGCTCGTCTAGAAGATGAGTCAGAGGAAAATGGCAGCTGCGAGGACTTTTCTCAAGGATAAGACTTGCATCTGCTCAGTGTGACACTTTTCTCCTGACTGCTATTTTGAATGGCCATCTGGCGTGAGTTTGTTCCAGCCACGTACACGTTCTGAGCATTTTCTCCATCTACTTCCAGTACTTTGGGGGCCCAGGCTCCACAGGCCAATGCAGATATGATCTGGGAATCAAGCCCAAGCATATTGCAGATGAACATCACTGCATCTCCCGAGAAGCCAAGAGAACTGGCTGAAGAAGCAGTTTCCAAGACACCAGATGCTGTTTCAAACCAGTCATGCAAAGCTTGTTGTTTTCTTTTTAATAGCTTGTTTTCATCCCAAGGAGATAGGTGGGCACAGAGAGAGGGATGGACAAAGTAAGTTGCATCTCTGGTCTATGTGAAATGCACATAATGTTTTTTGCTATTCAGAATCAAGATGCCTCTTGCTCATGACAAACATGAAAGCCACTTTGTGATGTTTGTGCCTCCTCCTCTCCTGGAGTCATTGCAGGAAAGAGGTGTCAAAAGGTTTAATTCTTGTAATGTTACTTTCTAGCAATATGGCAATATGTTTTTAGGTTCAGAGCAGGAGATCCCCGGTTTCAAAGCTACCCTTGTATCATGATTCCCTCCTAGCCTCTCCTCTCCTTTTTTACTTCACCATTCCTTTCATCAGTCTCTCTTCTGTTTCCAGCCCATAACCCCTGATTGTTGTATTTTCTTCAGAGAGTAACTTGGAAAACTACAACACAACATATTTTATACCCCTATTCTTGAGGATCTTTGTGAACGTGTAATAGGCTTGTAAATATTTCCAGCTATTTTGTTTTTAAATCCATCCTCATCAAACTAGGGAGTAGCTGCTACTGATGTATAATCTGTTCTTCATCTTCTTCCTAGTACTGCACCCAAATTCTTTGGCAGCTTGCAGAAACTCAGTGCTTGTTTTGGAATGTCTTTGATCATTGAGTTGGGGCCAGGACATGACATTCACAGCTGAGCCGTACCTTCTGCATTTGCCTTTTCTGCATCCACAGTGATGATTTCCATCAGCCCGTAAGGTTGGTTTGGTTGTGTTGCCCTGAAGCTGTTGATCAGAGAGCCTCAGTTCTCTAATATCTGGCAGGGCCCATAGATGTCAATCATCACTGATGGGGACAAGAGGAGGAATAGTCCATTTTCTACCAAATGAGAGCACTTCTCAATATTGCACAATAGATTGCAATCCATGATTTCAGAGCCTATATGTATAACATCTTCTCAGAGCAATAGCCTCAGCTGTGCACTCCTGGTTGGTTGCTTTGTGTGGAATCAGAAATGCAGCAGCTTAAGCTACAAGCTAAATGGAGAGTAAGCAGTTAAATACCTGGTTTGACATTACTGATTCCTCTGCCAGCTGCATTGAACAGGTTTAATTCCGTATTACTCAGAAGAATTACATATGCATAAAATGAATATCTGTGGTTTGGAAATCAATTCCCTGGTCTCTCAAAAATCTTCTTAATCAGATGCACATTTCTCACATTATTCTAAATTTCTTTAACCACCCCATTGAAATGAGGTTAAAGCTGACGTTTCAAATTTTATTATTATCTAAGAAAAAAAGTCTTACAGTTTTCATAATCAAGAAGTGTTTAATACCAATCTAGGTGAAATAGTTAATTATGCACAAGCTATTTTTAAAAAGTGTTATGCTTCAGCTTTCTTTAAATAGTTTTCTCACTGTAAAATTAATGCATAAATTCTGCATGTCTTTATGGTAATAATTTTATTTTCCCACTCAGCTATGGGAAAATATATTTTTCTGCTGTGGCATCCATTTTCCCCTTCTCTTTTGTAGCATTTCCAAATAAATATAGCAGAGCAATCAGTGGATCTTTAGAAAATGCAAAGGACTAAAAAACCACATCAATGAATTGTAGGCCTGTTGGTCTATTTCCTGCTCCACATGATATATTTAGCACTCATCAAGCTTTCAAAAGTTAATTGGAAGTCTTAAGTGTTTCCCTTATTTCAGATTTCATTCTCCTGATGCAATGAGAAACTAACACTGAGAAACAGAAACTATGTTTGGCTTAGCACAGTGTGTTATACAAACACATGCATCTAAGTAGGTGAACCCTCAATCTCAATGTATTTAAAATAGGTTTTATTTTAATGCAATTGCAAACTGAAAACTAAACATATACAGACACATTCAGTACACGACGCAGGGGTTTTGTGCGTGGAAGATTATTGACTCCCTTTTGGCTATTGGTAGCATTCAGACCTGGAGCTGATGGTACTGGATCCTTCAGTTATTAAAGGTAGCTGCTGCAAGGCTCTGTAAGGGCTGGGCATCGAAGGAGATGTATCAGATCCCATTAGCCAGGGACACAACGCTGGAGCCTGCAGCAGCTCAGCAGTCGTGAGCATGACTTGAAGTTTGGGGGTGCTATGCTCCTGCATTCCTATAGAACCCCATTCTCCAGTTCCTGCCCTCTCCCTTGTTCCCTCCACCACTTCCCCTTTCCCTCCAGCACTCCTTGCAAGCTCTTCTGACATGAGGCAGCTTCTTCTTTCTCCTTCAGAGAGCTGGAGGCCCTCAGGAAAGGTGTGGGAACATAATGGAGTTTCCTTGTATGTGGTTTAAGTCAATGGGTCACACATCCTTGGGTGCCAGAGGAACAGATTCCTGTGCCTTTCCATCCCATGATGGACCATGCTAAACAGACAGCAACTGTTGGGGAAATGCAGGCGTCAGCCTCTAACCTGTGATCTGTTGTCAGAGGTAAACTGACAACTTTCACAGTGTTATACTTTACACCAGGTTTGGGCAAGGAATGACTAAGGCAGAGTTTTAACGCCGGGATCCTGTACACACAGCTCCAACATATTTCAGATCTCTGATCCAAAACAGTAAGATATTGGAACCTCTCTGATAAATAACGTTATTTTTAACTTGGGTAAAATTACATTCTCTCCTTAATGTCATTCTGAAAAATGGGTGAACACTTTCAATCTAAAATTCAGCCTGTGGCAGATGTTTCTAGGGTCGGTTGTAACAATACCCTTGGGCACATGGTGTGACTCTTGGGGATGGTGCTGTGCAGAACCAGGAGATGGACTCAATGATTCTTGTGGGTCCCTTCCAACTCAGCCTATTTTGTGACTCTGTGAATTAAAGCTGACAAAAGTATTAAAGGAGCTTAAAATTTTAAGAATTGGACATTTTTAATTATAGCCATTTTTACCTGAATTCCTTGTAGCCACATATTCTGGTCTTGGTTTTATAATTACAAATATCGGGTCAAAAATTCTTGATATAAAGAAGGAAAAAAGGTGCTCATACAATAAACACAATAGTATTTACCCAATAAGGGGCATAGTTACTCCTCTTACAGGGTTTTCACCTTTTCTGCCAGCTGGTCTTCCTCTGGCAGGTTGATTCAGAGTACCTACCAAAAGTATCATTCAGCTACTGAGGTACAACTGATTGCCATGCTACTTCTTGATGCTCTGTGGGTGAACCCACCCCAGCCATACCCAGCATATCTGTAAACAGGAATTGCTTGAGGAAGCTTACAAAATTTTAAACAATAATTTTGTAGGTTGCTGAGAGTTTAAAACTGCATAATCCTGCAGAAGATTCCCCATTTTATTCTTGGAAGACAGTACACAAAAGAGAGTAGGTTACTCAGATGTCATCTGAACAAATTACAAATTACAAATTACATTGGTCTTAAATATTTGCCATGTAACAACGGTGACCTTAGTTGTCAGCTTGCAAGACACCAGTATGGTTGAAGGATAAAAGCAGGAACAATCTGTAAGCAGCACGTGAATTTTTCAGGAATGGTACCCAGCATGAGTCGCTGCCAAGCAGATGGGTGAGAGGTTTACTGCTTCATCAGAGAGCACCAATGGAGACAGAAATGCCAAAACCAGTTCAGCTTTACTATAAAATCTTTCCAGAATTGCTTGAATGAGACTGAGTTTGTACAAAACTATTTGTGAGTTATCTATCTGTAATTTCTAATTACTAAATGTGTTTAGCAACACTTCGGGGTCTTTTTCCAAATTTTACTTAACAGAGCTTAAGAACAGCAGAGTGGTTTTGTTCCCCTATGAATTCCTGCACTGATATTATTTTCACACTTTGTCATTTTGAAAAAGTAGTGCACAGCAGCTACCACTTGCTTTAAATTTTATCAGCTGTCAGAGAGTCTCTGACAACGTGAACAGAGACACTATGTGACACATACTGGAAATTTATAGATTATTGTTTAAAGGTGTCTGGATTTTGAAGGATTTTTGGTAGGAAGGAAAATGTGCCTTCCCCTATCCTTCTATTGCCTCTATTTCCTCCCCACTGTCCTGATAGCCCAGCTTCTGCTGCTGCTAGTTAGAACTGATCCTCTCACCTGAAGTGAGTAGTAGGGCAGTGGTGTTGCTAATGGTAGTCATTGCCTGAGAACTGCAAAAGTGCTTTGGAGAGAATCCTTGAGAACAAGCACGTTACACAACCTGCCAGCCAGAAAAGCAGCCTCTGTGGAGGTCAATACTCAAGTCTGCATGATCTGGTAATCCCAGATAACTCTATTGGTGAATTCCTTACACACTACCACTCCCTAGCCCTTCTTCCCAAGTCTTGTCATTTCATCCCTAAGACAATGAATTGACACTGAAATGGAACAATTGTGTTTTTAAAATGTTAAACTGTGCAGTTCAAGTCCAATATCACTGGCATCTGGATGAATTCAGTATCTCTAGTTGCAATGTGCCAAAAAGTGCAGCTTTAGCTACAGAAGAACAACACGTCTGTCTAATGGATGACAGATAAGTTTTTGGCACGAATGTATGCTGCAGATAATAAGACTGAAATGGCCCAAAATCTTGAAGTCCAAAAGATGTATCTGCCATTACATGGACTGCACACAGGCAAAGGGGCTTGCCCTAGCTAACTGGTGTTTTGATGACCCTGAAATCTTCAGAAAGAAAGACCAGCTTAGGAGCACCTATCATGTCACAATTTTACTGGAGCAGCAACTTCAGAGGTCAATAGCTTCAAAGAGCTCTTCGTAATGTGTGGTGTGGGTTTCATAACAGTTTTATGGACTGAAATTACAAAACTTTCCTAAATTGTGCTAGGTTTTGTATTGCATTTTGTTCACTGCCCCACATATATTTCTTGTCATGTCAGAGTCAGGATTACTAATTCTTAATAGTATGCTGACCCTCATACTTACTCAACATGATAATAAATCTTACCATAAAGACATACTCCTTTTGACATGTAGAAGGAACATGATTCTTCATGAAACTATCCCATGTGACTAGTAGGGAAGGAAAACAAGAAAGCAGACCTACAAGCTCTTCCTAATGAAAATTGAGCACCTAGAAACAGCACTGTGACATTACTCCAACAGGAGTTCAATAATTCAGGGGTCAAAAAAATTCACTTTGGGAAAAGAACCATTAAACAATTTTATAAATGTGGAGTAGCATTTCCTAAATGTGTATGCATTTTTTATGTCTTCCAGCACTTGGAGGAAGAGGACAATACATTTTTGTTTTACCTGATCACATGTTGGAACTTCAGCTTCAAAGATGAGATGGAGAGTTGATCCACTATAGTGTGATATACAGCACAAGCAATCCATTTGTTTTGAGAACAGAATGTTCTTTGCATTTTGAAAATAGAGATTTTCCATGTGGTTGTTTCTGAACTATGAAAAATGCAATCACTGATTTTAGAATATCAAGAAACAGCAATAAGGATGCATATTCATTCCATTTTGCAAGTTTATCTGTATCTCCTCCAGTATAATTGCTGATTGTATTGTCATGCCAAACTACCGGAGTATCCTCAATGCCTCATGGCAATAGCTTTAACACGTTACGTCTTATTCTTCAGTTTTATATGTAAACAAACGTAGTACTTTGATTTGGCACAAAAATTCCTCATCAACAGTTTCCTTTTTTTTTCCTTTATTGACTAGTGGGGATTACATTTTCCATAAACTTCTATTGTGTTTGAAGATGAGAATTACAGCATTTGGCTTATATACTATATTTGTTACAGTACACTGTGAGGTCAATGCATTGTGAGAAATTGTTTTGCTAGATAATTGTCAATGTATAATTTTATTACTGAATATTAGCTGCTTTGCTCACATATAATGTATGTGGTTAGAAAAATGTAAATCTTGTGCCAAGAAAAGATATGTGAACTGTATTAAAAACTAAGCCACGAGCTTAATAACTAGCACGAAAGTTCAAACTGATTTTAAAGTAGTTTTTACCCATATAAGAAAAAAAAATCTTCAGCTGTTTAGATGAGAATGTCAACAAGTATCCAAAAATCAGTCTTTTATATAAAAAAAATAAAACCTCCCTAAAGTATTTAAACACATGTATAGCATGCAACAACTGCTAAAGTAAGCAACTCAAAATGGAGGAGCAGTGAAAAGCAGAAGCCCTGTGTAACACAGTACATAGATTATTGAACATGAGTGATATGCAAGGGCAAAACATCTTTCTTCTGACCACAAAGAAGGCAAAATAATACAATACATACTTAACAAGAACAAGTCAATGAGATCAAAGTGCCTTTTGTTAACATTTCTGGCAGACTCAGTATTTGGCAGCCATTGTGTCAGTGTTAAAACTAATCTGTAAGAACAAGGAGGGATCACGTTCATTTGGAAAGACCTCCCAACCTGCGAGCTGTTCAGGCTCCACCTTGCACTAACAGGATGCTGCTCTGGTGGGCCTGGCATAGCTCCAGTTTGCTACATGAACCTCAGTCAGTTCAAACCGGGGCTGCCTATAAAGTTAATACAGTTATTTACACTGAATGAGCAAGTATAAGCAGTGCCACGAAGTAAAGTGCTATCTTCTAAACATACCCTCAGAGAGTGGTGGAGAGACGTGGTGGGAAGGAAAGCAGTGGGACAGCTCAGGAGACCTCCACACACAGTCCACTCCAGAGGGGAGGCCAAAGCAGATTTCCCTGCACACAGCATCTGTCTCTCAGCTTCTGCAGAAAGCATGGCTGAGATCTTTCCTAAATATAACGGGCATGTCAGCAGAAGTGTGTCTGCTCCCAGGTCTGTAAAATCAGGACAAACATGCCTGAGAGCTTTGCTGCGTCCTTGTCTGCTTTCTGCTGCTGTGACTGTGCCCCCTCCCCACCAGCAGCATGGTGGGAGGTTTGGTTTTATAGAACTGAGTGATGGATTTAAAAATATATAAACACATTTCCTGCCCAACTATCTGCACAATTCTTGTACTGTGCCTGTCTTGGCCTTCTTTTTTGGTCTTTCCACCAGACCCCTCAGGCTCCCAGTGCCTCAGGCTTAGGGTCTGCAGGTGTTGCCCTCTTATTGTGTGAGTCACCTCTAGACATGCACTTTCTCTTTCACCTGAGGGGTCACAGGGCTCAGACCTTCTCTTGATGGGCCAAATCACTCTGTCCTGAAATCTTACATTTGAAATACAATAACCTATGGTGGGCCAAGAGCTCTGAGGTGGCCCCACCAAGTGGCCAATAACTCCTGGTGGGGGTCCCAAACATTGGTCCTGGCTTGCTCGTAATGCTGGCCTGCAGTGCCTCACTGGCTCCGGCTTTTGCATCATCCAGGCCTACTTGGCTGAACTTCCTGTTGCTTAGGTGAAGGTTGCTTTGCTTAGGTTGCTTTGCCAAGCTGGAATAAAATCATCTCATCCAGCATGAGAAAGTCAGGGCCTGCCTTAACAGGGCAACCAGACACTGCTCTTGCACAGCACTGGTCCCAGGCTCAGCTGGGGCTTTCCCCTGAACAGAAATCCTTCATTTAGATTTGCTCCTATTTTATCCTCATCCTTCACAAACACCCCAGGTGGTACAGATACAACTCTTACCACCATGAGCACACAACCGTGTCCTCCCACATCATGTGTCTTCCTCTTTTGGATGTCAATTAAAACCAAGAGTTTTTTCCCCCTTCTGAGTCAGAGAGATCCCTACACTGTGAACAGGAAGGTGGAGTCATGTTAGAAGAGAGGGCTTAAAAGTCAGGAAGAGAAGCTCCTGTCCCTCCACAGAAGAAGGGAACAGAGACTGCTTTCATTTCCCTGTGCTCAGAGTAACAGCACCTGTGGGTGAATCCAGACTGTCCGTGACATGACTGCATGCCAGAGCCAAGAGGATGGTGAACATGATCCAGTATAAACAAGGAAGAGGGAAAGGAGGCTGACAGCTTTCGGAGAGGTGCTGCAAACTGCCAGTGTGCAGAAGCTGGAGGAGGCGGGGTGAGGCAGCCCATGTGGCATGCAGCCGAGCACTGCCGGGCTCCTGAAGCCAGCCTGCTCTGTGGCCGTGCCAGGAGGGACAAGAGCTGAACGCTGTGAGAATTGGTACAGGCTGCTGTGAGCAGCCAGTAGCTATTTGCAGCCTCTTTGGACTCTGCACTACATAGACATATCTTATCCATTTTCCATGTGCCAGCCAGGTACCCTTCAGCCTGCCTCCCAGTGATCCGAGGGCAGGAAACAAGGAGCACTTTAAAGCCAAGCACAGACCTGCTGAGCCTAGAGACCTCACACCAATCCTGGCTACTTCCCCTCATCCCCATAGCTGAAACCTCTGTGAATAGCTGTGCACACTTGTNTTTTTTTTTTTTTTTTCTCCACTTGCAGGTTTGCTTCACTCACCAGGTTAGGCTTCCACCAATGTTTCTGAGAGAAACACTACAAGAACTCCTTTAAGCCTAGCATGCCAGGGGCTGCTGAGGAAAGGAATCCTCAAGGTACAGTGGGGGAATAAAGGAAATACTGGTCTTTGGGAAGAGCTGTTGAGGACTGTGGACTTTGAATGACAGCAGAGACAGTTGCAGAAAGTGAGACGGGGAACCAAGAGATGATACAGTGGCCATTTAATACTTTCAGGAAAGTATCAATTTCACTACACAGCAAGCCTCAGACAGAGATTTTGAGTCATAGAACCACAGAATATCCCAATTTGGAAGGGATCCACAAGGATCAATGAAGTCCAGCTCCTGGTCCTGCACAGGAGCCCGAGAGAATTTTTGAAATGCTTCTTGAATGCTTGTTAGGCTTGGTGCTGTGGCCACTTCCCTGGGATCCTGTCCCAGTGCCCAACAACCCTCTGGCTGAAGAATTTTTTCCTAATATCCAGCCTAAACCTCCCTTGACACAACTTCAGACCATTCCCTCGGGTCCTGTCACTGGTCACCACAGAGCAGAGATCAGTGCCTGCCCCTCTACTTCCCCTTGAGAAGAAGCTGTAACTGCAATGAGGTCTCCCCTCAGGCTCCTTTTCTCCAGGCTGAGCAGACAAAGTGACCTCACTGCTCCTTGCATGGCTTCCCTTCAAGGCCCTTCACCATCTCTGTAGCCCTTTCTTGGTCTCTAGTAGTTTGATATCTTTCTTATATTGTGGTCCCAAAACTGCCCCCAGCACTGGAGGTGAGGCCACCCCAGCTCAGAGCAGAGCAGGACAATCCCCTCCCTTGCCCAGCTGGCCGTGCTGTGCCTGATGCCCCCAGGACAGGGGTGTCCCTCCTGGCTGCCAGGGCACTGCTGACTCAGATTCAACTTTTCTGTTGATGAGGACCTCCAAATCTCTTTCTGTAGTGCTGCTTTCCAGCATCTCATTCCCAAGTCTGTACATCCAGGGTTGTCTTGTTCCAGGTGCAGAATCCACCACTTTCCCCCGTTGAACTTCATATGGTTGATATGAAGGCTGCCCTTGAAGGAGTCCACAGTTCCTTGCAATTTAATATAATTGGCAAACTTACTTGGTATACCTCTGAGTTCTGCAACTAAGTTGTTTATGAAGATGTTGAAGAAAACTGGTCCTAAAACGTAGCTCTGCAGATCCCCATTAGTAACTACCAGCTGTATGCCAGATGGTTTGTCTAGAAGAATACTGTGAGAGAAAGTACCAAAAACTTGACTGAATTCCAAAAAGATTACATCAATTGGATTCTCTTGGTCAACTAGGAGGGTAACCTTGATATAAAATGAAACTGAGTTTGTCACACAGGACTCTCCTCTCATGAACCTGTGCTGGCCATGACCAGTGGAGAAAACTCTGCCAGTTGTCCCTCCAGGCTTGCTCCTTTGCTCCTTCCAAGTCTCACAGGGAAGTGATAGAGAGACAGAGAATGGTGGCTGTAGCAGCTTTAGCAAGGCTCCATTTCCCATTCTTCCTCCATCTGCTTCCCTTTGCTGTCTGAAATGCTGTGCAGGACACGTATGGAATAAGAAGGTCCTGGTGGGGCAGTCGGACTGTAGCATGTCAATGCACCATCTCCTTGAGAATGGGTGAGTGCCTGCTCCTCTGCTCTCCAGTAAAAGCTTGGGTGATGATGGAGGAGATCCTGTCCATAGCTGAGATATCTGTTGAGGGTTCCTCACCTGCAGAAGGCCAGGGGTATAAACAGCCCTAAAAAGCAAAAGATGAGCAATGAATTAGTGATGTCTACGCTATTTGCCTACCCTATAGCCACACTATAGCCATGGCTTTTACCAGGCAAGAACTCTGGAAAATTGAAGCAGATCAGGCAGAAATGTCAGCCGTATAGCATTCATGATGAACCACAGAGGCCTTCAGCACAATAGAAATAGGAAAAAGGCCCCTTGTTGACAAAGAGTAAGCTAAACTGAGACACTGGTCCATAGATGACTGTAAAAGAAATTGCAAGGAAAAGTACTCTGACCCCTTCTCTGTGTGTCACAAATGAAAATAAAATAGGGCAAGGACCTTACAAGTGTCAAATCTCAACTCTTTCTCCATGTAATGACACTTTCATGTCAGCCTTGGCAACCAAAAAATATACAGCAGGAATACTGCCTTTCATTTCCTGCTGTTAGACTTCATGGCTGTCACTGCCAAATCTGGAGCATGGTCCTCTGCACCTGTTTCATTCCTTTTATATTTCCAGCTCTGAAAAGGAGCCAGTCCCTTTGGGGGGATAACTCACAGTTATCACCAGAAAAAAAAGGAAAAAAAAAAGGTGAAAATGAGTCCTTGTTGCTAAGCATCATCATACAAACCTTCTGAGAATAACCCTGTGTACATATAGACTCAAATGGCCAGCTGAGATATTCCCAGCAGGATTAGTTAAGTTACATATGGCGAGAATGAACAATTTGCTTTAAAAATGTCAGAGTCCCTGGTGATTAACAGATGTGATCTGCTGCAGTGCTTTGGTACCACAGGAGTTTGGGACAGTTGGAGCTTAAATTCAGTGACTATTCAGAGGTAAGCTTATGTGAAATGTCATGGAGATGATTCAGTGTTTTCAACGATGTGCTGAACTTGGTGATGGAATTCCCTTTTTCTGCAGAGAAAAGAGAGGCACATGAGAAGACGGCACATGATATTGACAGATGACTAAGGGGAAGATCATTAAATTGGTTCTCTTAACTCATGGAAGAACTAAGGACTTTCCTCTTGGTTAGTGTGGGACCACTACTGAGGTTTACAGGATGGAACACCTGCTTAGGCCATGGCCAGTTAGAGTCTTTATCATAAAGAAGAAAGATACTGGGTCTTCAAATTTAAGACTTGTGTCCTTTGGGGTTGCTTTTCTGGTGTGTGAACACCCAATTCAGAAGAGACCAAGTCCTCATAAACCAGTCTCCTGCTTGGGTTACATGGAATCTGAATTAGGCTGCCCGTATGGCTTACTGGTGAGTTGTGGCTACAGAGCCCTCTCTGGGACCTTGCTGAGTGAGACCTGCTCATAATCAGGGTTTGTCAAAGGGGTTGGCACCGGGGTTTCATTCAGACAAATGCATTTAGGCCTCAAGCAGAGAGGTTGCCCGTAATAGAACTTCAGAATATGATTTCACATCAAGGTGATGCTGGATAAAACCAGACATAAGCCAAGCTTTGACTATACCCCAGATCACAGGCTGTGCATCTGGGCCAAAGCATTCTTGAGCTGAAAAACAAAAGGCTTGAAAGACTTTAAGCAGCATGCAAGATACTTTTTGTGTGTGCTTCAAACTTTTGATGTACACAGAAGACCTAAAATATTACATGGAAATTTGATAACCTTGACAATGCGTTCCAGGCCTGACAGGAAAGGCTGAAAAGCTCAAATTTTTAAGGACCAGTTTCTCTAGGATTTTGCAGCTGATATCAACTAGCCCCATAGAGTGTCACAAATATGATGAGGTTCAGGAAACTCTTCACGCTTCATCTCCTTTGTCAAATTGACTGCTGGAACCTCTGCTCATGTTCCTATGGTTTCCTATTGAAACTGGTATTTTGGCATATTTAGTCTGGCTCTGCTCTAGAACCCCGTTATACACTCAGTTTAGCTTAAGTATGCTGAGTTTCTCTCATTTTTTCAGCCAGAGAAATAGTTTCTGGTTGTTTCAGCAAAATGTCCTGTTGCTGAAAATTGCCACTGGAAGTTTCTTCTCAATGCCTCAACCGAACAAACAGCTTACATGGTAGATTTTCTGTCTTATTCAATCCCTAGATGTGTTTCACTGCTCTTACAAAAAATGTCTTCTTGAGTAAGACTGTAAATGGTTTTTGTCTGCTTAATATCAGTTTTCTCATTTTCATTGTTTGTTGAAGGCTGGAATGGTGAATCATAGGCATCTGCTGCTGGTGGGCAATGGGTGATTTCCCAGAGTAAGGCTGGGCAATAGAAGCTGATGGTTTGCTGGGTGATACAGATGGTCCTGCCCTGAAGCACGAGGGGAAAACTGTAGGGTGAGTGATAAGCATCTTGAAAGAAGTATAGAGAAAATAATTTTGGTTGAGGAAGTTTGAAATATTATAGGGGTAAAAGGCTTTAAAGTCCTCTTTGTAACTCACATTTACAAGAATCTCATGCAGTCAACAGTGATGTGGCAGAAGAGTTGAGCTAAGTAGACAGAAACTGTTCAGGAGAGAATTATAAATAACAAAATAGTCTGACTTGTGAATTCAAGCGCAGATTATTTTATTTATCCACATCAGAACTTGGAATTTTTCTGGAGACGAAAGAATCATTATGACAGATCCCATTAGGAACAGGAAGCATTATTTGAAATGAAAATAAATTTTGGGACTGATTCAGCTGCTAATAATCAATACCAAGTACAGCGCAAATGAAAAACATAGAAGAGAAAGAATTCACATAACTTGCATTGACCTAATTTGCACTCCTGCCTTAAAAGAGAATTTACTCCCAGCACTTCTACTGTCCTAGCAGGCCTTCATACAAGGGTTGTGGTACCCAGCTTATTTACACAAAATACCTTTAGAAGCATTGTTAACTGCTGTCAAGGAGAGCTCGTGATGCTCAGTATCTCTGCATATCAATAACACTTAAGCTGGTAAATGCTTATGATTTGCAAGCCTGCAGTAAGGCTACCAACTCAGGAAAATCAATGCAGCCAGCCTCTGTGATTTTAATGGGACTCTCATGATCGTTTTTGTTGCTGCTTAAGAAGCAGTTTGTGGTAAGTTTTTTCAAACAGCAGAGTGTCTCAGATTTGTTTTTATCTTTTGTTGGAGAAAATTCTTGGTGTGGTTGGAAAGAAAAATCTCAAAAATGTGACCCCTCATGTTTCAGAAACCAGACTAGACATAAGAAGACTTCAAATGATTGTTTTTCTAATCTTATTATTTCAAGGTCAGTATCATGATATGGTAATCATGAAACAATTTAGGAAGTCTAGAGTTGACACTAAGAAAAACATTTGCCACATTTACATAAAAAATTGTTATCTAAACCAGGATAATAAATTATATTACTAAAATACAAGTACTTTAATCTTTCAAGAATATGTAACTTAAATCTGACTCTACTTACAATAAAAAAATAAACAGTGAAACCACAGAAAATCCCATTGCTGGCTTGGGGTTTTTTTTGTTTTGTTTTGTTTGTTTGGGTTTTTTTTTTTTTGCATTTATTTGGGCTTTTTGTTTTTGTTTTATTTGTTTGGGGGTTTTTTTGGTTTTGGGGTGGTTTTCTTTGTAAAGAGTCGAAATAGAGTAACGAAGAACATAATGCATTAAGAGAGCATTTGTTTATGATCTCTTTTATTTTCAGACTTTCTTACTTGTTAACAGTTTCAAAGTAAATTCACTGTGGTAAAGTGTCCAGATCAATCAATAAGGTAGATGTGATTTTAAATTAAATTTAAAAAGTAGATGAAAAAATAATAGAAATTGATTTTAGTAACTGTGGCTGTAAAGGCAACATGTAGAGGAAGAAGAATTTTCTTACTTTACATGTGAATTAATTGAATCCCAGGGAAGGAAATGGAAGAACAGAAATCTGCAGCTGGAAGAGGTAGGAAAACAATTTTGGCTCTGAAGTATGTATGAACTAATTCTAGAAATGTATCTTTACAAATGAGGATAGCATAAGTGGTAGGAAGCAGGAAAATGAGGAGTCCTGTCATTTTAAACATGTTACTCCAAGCTGGGCTCAAATATCTGGAAATTAATGAAGGCAATTTTTTCTGAAAAGAACAACATTTTGGATAAATAAAGTGAAAATTTATTTTAAAATCTCTTAAATGCAACATGTTCTTCCACTTGATGTTGAAGGAGTTGGAATTCTGGAAGGACTCTTGGGTCTTTACTTAGCCATGGAATTAGCACATTAGATGTCACAAATGACATCAGTGCTGGTAAATGGAACATGCCCAGCAGTGCTCTCACACGTGTGAGCCAGCTGGCCAGGAGCAGCCGTGTCTGTTCTCTGAGTCTCCCCAGCCACCAAAATGGGAAGACCATGCACAAGCTTCCTCCCAGGAATTTACCAGCCTTGGAAAATTTTGTTGCCAGGACTGTGTCTTGGAAATGCTTGACAGAATGAGACAGCCAAAAATGTGATGGGGAGGGGTATCAGCAGTGTGATATTTGGGCTCCAGCTCCCAGGCACAGTTAAATTTTCTTGTACAGACATATGGAGGTTGCCCAAAGCCTCATTCAGAAGCCCAGTGGCACTCAACGGCTTTAGGCAACTACAAGAATCACGACTGCCAGGGCAGTATGTCTTCAGGCTCCGTATTCAGTTAAATTAGGCAAACGTGCACTACACACACTGCCCCATTTCAGTGCTTCCTACACCTCAGGAGGCAGAGAGCCCTGAGAACAGGCTGCCTAAATCTCTCATCACTCTCTTAAGGGGAGGTATCCCACGGGGTACCGAGCTCCAAGCACAGCAGGCTGCCCGGCGGCAACCCGCAGCCACCGCAGTGCCCCCAGCCCCGAGAGGCACGGCAGGCTCGTTAGGCAGGAGCCGTGCGCTTTGGGTGGAAGTCCTCCTTTGATATTCCTGTCACCTTCTGCATTTCCTTCTGGAAAGGAGAGATTGCCCCCTTTCTCTCTCAGATTTTTCACGTGTTGGACATTGGAGCAAAAAAAGAGGGCTGCATGAGGGTATTCTATAGTTAAGTGATTGCCTAGATATGTATCCAATTTATTTACAACATACAAAAATGCAGACTGAAGGATGCTATGCTCAGTAGAAGGTTATTTTCCTTGAATGACTACTGGCTACTTTGGAGGCAAGGGGTCAGGCACTTGATTAGATGAATTACAGCTTAAAGTCCTGTAGTATAAACTATGTCATGCCCCAGGCTTCTCAAAACAAGGCACTCTATTTTAACTCATAATGGGTAGCTGGATTCAGTAAATGGCCTAATCACAGCAACATAAATATTTATGGGAAAATTTTTCTAATTAAGGTATGAGCTTGTTTAGATGTTATCAGTTAGAAAGGGCTTTCCCAACAAGAAAATGGCTGTTAGGAGACATTAGGAAATGGTTAAACTCCAAGGGATTAAAAGGTCATTGAAGTGGCAACATGCAGAGTCTATTATGGTTGAAATTTAGCTTGCATTCATGTCTTACATGTCTCCTACATATGGAATGAAAAGAGCATCCTCTGTGCAGAAAAGCGTAACTGTAATTTTGTTTATTCTTTTAAAAATGAAGTTACATTACAGATGTATGATTTATGATCATTTTAGAAATTAAATGCTCTCAAAAGAAATTAGGTTTTTTAATTCTTCTTTTGTGTTTTGCTATATTAAAACCTGTATTTACTTCGGTAGTGATGTTTGCAAAGTAAAGATCCAATAATGTCAGAATTTGTTCCCAGTACCTTAGTCACACAGTGACTTTAGATTTAGAAAAATTATGTTTAATATAGTTGTCCTTTAATGCTGTTGTTCTTTGCTGGTGTTATGAGTGCTGATGGTGGCATGGATAACAAATTCAGGATAAATTATGTTTTGGTAACCATGTTTTTCAGGTCTCATATTACAAGCACCAAATACCGATATATTGATCACATTCAGAGCCTTTTTATGCCAGCATAAATTTGAAGTAATTTTGGTGCCTTTAGGAAAACTGCTCTGGGTTTACTCCAGTATAATTGTCAGAGGAATTAATCCCTTAAAGTAAAATTTGTAAGCTGTCTTAGAGGGAAATAGCTGTATAAAACTGGTTATGTGAAGTACAGGCAGAACTATTGCCCGTGGAAAACAGTATGTAATTTCTGTGGGACTTCATTATTCTGCTAAAGAAGTGTGTTTGTGTCTGCCATATGGTATTTTACTCTTAAGGTGTAACTCAAAAGGAAAGCTCAGAAAAAGAAAAGAGAATGTTCTACAAACCTTCTGCCTTTTAGCAAAATTTACATATTTTGAAACATTTCAATGAGAAAGTATGAAGTGTCGAAATCTAAATGGCATCAATGGAGCTATTGGTTACATCTGTCTACATTTTTGAAGTCAGCATCTGTAAGAAGTTTCAAGACCAGGCACAAGGAGATAAACATTACTGCTTTCCTGACATAATGAAGTCTGTACTGTTTGTTAGTTGATATCAACTTAGTTGATATCATATTTATGTCCAAACTGGACATAAAACTACAATTTCATGTGAAGACGGCTTTGTTCATTTAGAATGTCTTCCTAGCCCAAACCAGAATATCACAGCTGTGACCTTGTTAAACACATCTACACAGCAAAGACCACAGGAGCTACTGCTGAAAACCAGAAAATGGCATGTTCAGAGAGTGATGGCATGCAAAGGTTGAATAAATCAGGTCTGGGTTTTATCCTTCTCTTTTAACTAACCTGTTATAGACGAACACTCCCCTACTTTTATACACAAGAGCCATGACTTAGAAAACTGGGGCTGTCCGTTCAAATGGCACCGGCCATTGCAAATTCTCCACAACAAAGAAGAATATTTGGAGGAAAGCAACATGGCATGCAATGGTGTTGAGTTCCTGTTTGATTTAGATGAATCTGAATGTGGCAGAAAGCTGAAACATAAGGAAATGAAAAGTGGCTGGTTTGAGGGCCTGGGAGTTTGGGGAACTTGTTGGATGCTGTTCAAGCCCCAGTGGCCTCAGTCACAGGAACCTGTGTGCTGCTCGTTCTCAGGCTGTGGCTCCGTAGCCATTAGCTGCAGGGCTATGTGCTGACTGATCTCCCAGAAGTACAAATTTGATCTGGCTCAAGAACAGGCACATGATCACATTTCTGTCAAATTAGCCAGAACACACTATACAGAACTGTCATGGAGTTTATGCTGGCTTGACACCAGCTGGGGGAGGATGAATGACTTTCAGTACATTTTAAGTTAGTGGCAAGGAGCAACAGTGCCCGGTGTAAGGTGAGGTCTGCTTGATACAGATAATCCATTAGCATTTCTGGATGGTTTTGAGTGGGTAGTATTATATCTGAATAATGAGTTTTGTCTTACAGTTGCAGTGTTTCTGATGCAATAGTAGGAGTTTCAAATGGTAGATGTACTTCTCTGCTAAACTGCAGTTTCAGTTTTTACCTGCTCTTCTACAGAGAAGAAATTATTTAGTGATTATTTTCTTTCCTATTTCTGAAGGATAGTGTTTCTATGGGTAGAGTGGTACCCAACCATGTGCACTGAATAACAGTATTGAGATGCCAAAAGTCAATCGAGCCTGGGGCTCCTGTCTTCCTGACACTTTCAGTGACCCTCGTTCATAAATGACTGTATTAGCAGGCAGCTTTTGCCCACAGTGCTAGAAGTCTAGAGATAGGCTTACTGAATGTCTCTTGGGCATATGCATATTTCTCCTTTCAAAGAAAATAAAGGTATTTGAGTTTTGAAAATATGTACCCAGGAAGGGATCAATGTGTTAAATTAATGATGCCTTACTGTCCAAGTGCAGCAGGAGAAAAGACAAGAAGAGAAATAGTACTTGAGGTACAACTGTTACAGCACAGGAATAAAATGTGACATGATGTGTGCATTTATCACATGGATGCAAGGCCCATTTGGACATGGTAATGTAACTTCAGCTCTCACCCCCTGACTGGATGTGCAGTCGAGGAGTGTTCACAGCATCTTTCCTCAGGTCCAATATCCACCCTGGCCAAGAGTTTCTCAGTAGAATTTGTACAAATATCACTGTGCTTCAGGCATTTCTAAATAAAACTAAACTCTGACTAGAGACCATCTCATTTTGCAAGCCCACTTCATTTTCTAGACATATGGTTCCCCTAAAAGTTTTAGCATTATGCAGCGTTCCTGTAAGGGTGACTGGACACATGGATGGTGGGAGGAGGAGGAGGAGGCTGGGCAGGGAGCCAGTCTAAGAGGAGTGAGATATCTTTTACTGCACTGTGCCTACCATATAAAGAGAGACAGTCCAACAATAAACAATTTTATACAGGAAGATTATCATTGGTAGTAGCTACCCTCAAAGCCTCAGACAGCTCCCATTCTCTGGGTACAATGGAAGCCATCAGTCATTTTTAGATTGCTCTTAAAATTTACTATAGTAATTTTAATGGGAATTAGCAACCATATTCCATTGCAATAATTTATTGCACGTCTAAAAGCACCCAGAGAAATGGCCTTTCTTCATGACTATGTTGGACTGTCACTTCAAGAAGAGAAGGTTCTTCTGTCCACAGCCTTGGCACCAGGCAGCTTCCTGGAAGTCTTTCTTGTGCAAGTGGGTGAAAGGTGGGTGAAACCTGATGTCATATTTATACTGACATCTCAAGACATACTGATTCCTGCCTAAGTCTCTTCAGAAGAATATAAGATGCTAGACCTAGTTTTTCAGAAGAAATGTGTGATTTTGAATGCTTTGTCCAACTTTTATTCATTTTGAGACAATTGCAAAGAGCCTGACTTTTCCAATCTGTATTGCTTCCAAGCAACTAGAGGAACCCTACAGACAGAGTTGCCCAGACTTCTTAGCCACATTCAAATATCTTGGATCCAGTAAACAGCTGTTTTGATTTTTGAGATTTAACTTCAGAAGCACAAAACATTATTACAAAGAGACAGCAGTGGAAACAGCTAGATGGATGCTGATGTCAAATCCTTCTAGGAGTAAAGTGTCCTTACAGTGTTGCTTTCCATATCTATTTAAATTTTTAGAAATGGATAATTTGTTTGACAGTGATGATGCAAGCAGAGGCTTAGATTGGGCCCTGAGTAAGAAAGCTGGAAAGCTTTTTTCCTGGAAAGCAGGACATTTCTTGGCTAAAATGTATGTAAGATGAAACCTAGAGGCACAAAACAATAACTGTGTACAAGACACATTTTCCCATGTTACATAGCAGAACATGAGTGAAAACATGGAAAGCAGACTGATTAAACAACAAAAGAGATGTCAGAGTTTTTGATTAAATGCAGCACTTCTATTAGGAGGGCAGTGACCTTTTCAGAAGTCGACTCCTGTACACAAGTACAACTCCTTGAAAATAGTGTATGTGGGAGTGACAGAATGGTTCACCTTCACAAACACTCTACCAGGAGCCAAGCCTTCTCCTGCATATGTGCATATGGAAGGAGAGGTGGCAGCTCCACCTAAGAGTGGCCCCATTTCAGTGTAACTGGAGGATGGACCCCTCCAATATGGGGGCATTAGCGCGCCTAATGCAGAAATCCCAGAAATATACAATTTTGGTAGAAAAGGTTTACATGAATGATGCAGCAGACCTACAGTTATCAAATTAGCCAGTTAGGGCAGTAAGTGTTGAAAGGAAAAGCTGCAGCCCTGTTGCAGAGGTCGCCTGTGCTCCTGCAAGTTCTAAGCTTTAACAAGCTGGTGAAATTTCCATATATAAAAGCAGTTAATTTTGTCAAATTACTTCTCAAAATGTGACATTTTCCCTCTCCTGTTTAAACTGCAACCAGTTAATTTTAAATTCTAGCAATATGCTTTTTCCCAGGAGCCTTCTCAGAAACTTTATGGGTGCATAATCCAAGCCCAAAATGAGAGGCTACCAGAGGCTACTTCTCTTAATTGCAGCAGCATGAACTGCTTGCTGTAATTCATTACTTTATATTCGGGGGTAAAAGAATTCACACTCTAACCTTTCCCCTCAGAATGCAATGTGTATTATGCTGATAAAAGCAGTGGAGAGATTCGCACCGCACTGCAATTTCCCAGTGCCTTGCTAAAGTCCTGAAGATAAGTAGGCACCTGGGGGGTCCTCCTCCTATGCTGTGAAGGCAAAAGCCCTTCACCAGTTTGTACCCACAGAGACAGCATCTTCACTCTCAGCAGTTTTTCCATTACTTTGTAGAAGTGCTGGGAGTTATCAGTGGAGTACGAAGAAACTGTCTGCTCTAGAAATTATTTACTTTTATACAGCAGCTGCACCAGGTTGTCATTTCCACCTTTCTAACCTATGGAGAAAAAAGCAAAGGCGGAGATGGCTTAATTCAATGTTTTCAAAGTGTTTTGAGATATTAGTTTTGAAGAAGGTGCTATGCAAATGGAAAAAAACAAGATAGTTTGTGTGATTTTACAGGCTCATGCAAAATAGGATTGTTTTGATGGTAACAGCAATGATGATGCAATCCTCTGCCTTGTGTGCTAATTGATCCATCAACAGACTGCACCACACCTCTGCTTTTCCTCCATATGGTGTATTAGTAATTAGGCCATTTGAGTCTATTTTCTGGAGGTGGCTGAGTGCTTCTAAGTCAATTAAACTATTTTCAATATTCAAAGACTTTTTATGGATTCACTTTTTATTTTCACTCTTTAAGGAAGAGTATTGACTATATGGAAAATAATTTTCAGGATGATAATGCAATTGTTTATGCTTGGATTAACCTGTCAGTTGGTAAAAAGCAAAACAGCACAAGAGGATCAGAGGAAGGGTCTAAGTCTTATGCAGATGCTTTTGTTAGAGAAACTCTCAATCTTCTTAACATGTCAGTCAATTCCAAAATTGAAATGAAAAGCCTTAGCTTCTTTATTCCTTTATATTTCTCTCCCTGTATCTTGAAACTGACTATTCAAGGATTGAAGTATTTCTGAGCTCGAGGAAAAAAAAAAAAAGAAGGATGAGATAAAAGTACTAAACACGGTCCTACAATTAATATGTAAATCAGGCTGATAAAGCCTGGCTAAGACAACAGCAGCTGTGCATGGCCCAAGCGCTGCCATAAGCAGTGTGCTGCTGCCCTGCCACTGCCACGCTGGCCTTCGGCATCAAAGCTGGAAGACTAAAGCCTCAGCAGGGCTGGGGACACATGGCTGTGCTTGTGTCTCTGCTGCCTGTGATGGTTTTGCCTTGGGATAAACGCCTCTTTGAGGTCCTGGCTGTGGTCCTGAAGTGAGCCCTGCTGCAGGAGCTGCTGCCTGACACTGATAAGCCTCCAGGAGCCCAGCTGCTGGTGACTTGCAGCCACATCCAGCCTCACTGCAGGTGCAGACTAATTAGCCCTATTAAAGCAACTTCATCTGCCCCTCCAGCAGTTAATATCTCAATTCAAACCTTCATTACTAGGGGTTAATAACTCAGGCAAAGAAACACACTTGGGACTTCAATTTGATATAACATGGGGACTGTTTTTTCTTCCCAGTTGAAATAAATATTGTGAATGTAAAATCCTAGGGGGAAAAAAGCCTCAAGTCATCCAAATCCATTCATGGGTAGTCACATCCCTCATGAGTGCTGTGGCAGGGAGAGGTCTGAGTATCATTCGTGTAGTCAGACTCTTGTGAGGGGTACTTATTTTTCTGTCACTTGAAAGGCCATGTTGTTAGCCCCAGAGAAAGCACATTTAAATGAGAAAGCTCATTTCCCTTGTGGGTTACAGGCAATTAGCACCACAGCATTTGGATCACATTTCTTACTTTTAGAATAATGTACAGAAGTTGGAAAAACTTGATTTCTCTGTACAACTCATTTGGGTTAGGAAAGTGTTTTAAAATGGAAAACTGTTCACTCTGCCGTGCTAACCACGGCAGGCAAGGCCCAGCAGGTCCCTGCTCCCTGCCATCCCTGCCAGTTGTTTGCAGAAAGGACTAGTTTTCTCAGGAAGATGCTCTGACATCTGGTCCACATCTCTCAGGACTGAGGACCCACGGGGCTTTCACAACAACAAGTTTCAAGCCCTTCACAACAAGGAGTAAATCACTATTGAAACTGTGCATTCATTAGCTATTTTTCTTCCATTGGCTGCATTGCAGGAATAAACTCCAAAACAACAGAAATCGAAGATGTATTTTTATTATTTTTGTTTTCTGGCACAATTATCACCACCAGTTTAGGCAGGGAACATGTTGTGGAAATTGTCTGCTCCCTGGATCCCACTCCCCTTTTGTTGACTCCCACCGAGCTGGCACGACTCTCTAGCCACGGGCTCCAGGGGCTGCAGGGGAATGCTGTGCTGCCGACACTCCCCACACTCCCTCTCACAGCCTCTGGAGACATTTCTGGCCTTTTCAACCCTGCCTTGTTTCTCTCAGTCCAGTTAAGCCCAGGGCAGCACTCTGCTGAGTTTGCTTTCTGCACTGGTCTTCAGGAATGTTTAGGGCTTGCAATGTACATCACCTTTCCAAAAAAATGGGGCGTGTGGCAGGCTATCCACATAATTACCCTCCAAAATAGGTTGGAAAATAGCAGCTAATAAATATTGTGAATGTCTGCAGAAGGATTTCATTAAGACTGCACTTTTGGAAACGAACTCTGAACTTTGTTTGATGTCTCTTCTTGTAAGTGATATTTTGAAGAAATCCCTTAGCAGTTTTGTGGCTTATTGGCCCCACGCACATGAAGAATATTTGTGACATGGAGCAGCAAAGTATGTCTCCAGCTGAGGTGTCAAGAACATCCAGAACTGGAGAGACAGATCACAGGGTTCTGCTGATTTATTCATCCCGTTTTATCTTGACAGCCACAGACAAAACTGGATCACAAAGGACACCAAAATCACTACAGATGCAGAAAGAATCCCTTTTCTTCCCTTACCTCTCCCTAGCTCTCTGTCAACACCTAGCAGGTGATATTTCTCAGCTGGGAAATAGTCCTTCCTTCCATTTCTCCCCAACTCCAGAGAGCAAGCAAGCAACACCTCACCTTACTACCAGGTCCCAGGTTCAAGGTGGGAAATGGTCTGCTCCCTTCCACAGGATGTTATCATAGCCTGTACTTAGCTCTCACCTTCATTTTAAACTGCCACATGCTCTGACAATCCATTACAAATGGATAACAGGAATACATTCATGCCCCTATGGTTAACATCTAACATGGCAGGTTGCTTTTTTGGCGATCAGACCTTACCATTTCATGGTGCTTACCTGTGGTGCAGAGCCTCTGTGAGCAAGCAGAAGCCCTACAATGAAGGTGTGAGCCTTGCCAGCAGCCAGCACTGGGAGACCTGCACCCTCACACTCCTAACAATGGGAGTGATCTGACAAAACCAGCCTGTTGTTATCAGGCATGTCTGGAGCAGGAACTTGCTGATATTACATTGCTGGATAGGATGTAGAATCTTGAGCTATCTAGCCTAGCTGTGCCAATAGACACCTTCTACCATGGATAGGGTGGTTTTCCACCAGTTGCCAGTAGATTCCCCTGAGATGTGGTTGGCTTCCCAGGCATCCACAAAAAGAGAGGATGTAAAAAATCTTGCAAGGTCTGTATAAAGCACTGATGAACATTGAAAAAGAAGTGTCCCTTGCAGATCCACAGAGAGAGGCTGGAAATTGTGCCTGCTGACCAGATCTGATGTTGTTTGGTTGGAGGGCCCATTCCCTTTGAAGGCAGTGGGAACTCAGTGATTTCAGAGGAAGAAGATCCCTCACCCTGTAGGTCTCTAGGTGGTATTTTTCATTCTTCAGGGTTAGTAAAGTGCTGCAAATCCTTGAGCATCAAGGCATTCTGCCTGGCAACTCTGCATTGGAAAGTGGCCATAGGTCTCCCACACACCATGACAAGGCTGGATTACTTTCTCCTTTTTGTGTTTTTGTTTTTCCCCAGTCTGTTTTCTTAGTGCAGATTATAAACAGCTTGTATGCAAGCTCTTACTGCAACTGCTAACATGTCTGGTACAGAGTGAGGGGTGGCTTTTAAATCCAACTGCATTCAACTATAATGCAGCTAAATACATAAGCTGGATACCAAAAGAGCCACCAGTATTGACAGCATAATTAATTTGTCAAATATTAGAAAGAAATAGTAGAGATAGTCAAACAGTAGAAAGAATCTTTTAAAAAAGGTGGGGGGAATAAATGCTTTATTCATACTTGTGCTCATACCAACTAAAAAAACCCAACACAACAATGTAAACCCGCATATATAACTACTTTCCAAAGAAAATCTCCTGTGTTTAATGGAGGTGAGAACATATTGCACTGCCTGGTACACATATGATAAACCATTCCATTTTGCTGGAAGAGGTAGGTGTTTTTTTTTTTTTTCCTCTTATGGATTCCTTTTAAATCAGCCCAATTAAAGTACAAACTCTTCTCTAAAAATCTAACCCTCTGGGCATAGCAAAATGATATCATGGTTCATTCTCATTTTACATTACTTTCTCCTCCATTTATCTTTTAAGATGTAAAGGTATTTCTCAAACTCATAAGCTTTCACTTGAGAAGAGCACGCTGTTCTCACAAATATCAGTAAGAAAATCTTCAGAATTCTTTTGAATTTCCAGCCATAAAAAGGAGTTTTCAGACATGACAAGAAGAGGATTGAGGGGGCTGGCAATGCAAAGTTAAAACCAGATTTTGATTCAGAATCTTTATAAATTTTACTTGATTTTTGGAAAAATAACACAGCGGTGTCTTATCTCAATGTTTCTAGCTGAATCTTTTAATACCTAGTGCAATTTACAACCTTTTCATTGTGGAATTCAGCCAATGAAATGGTATGTTGGAGTGTTCTTACTGGGCAGCAAAAAAAATATGATGGATCCATCAACATATCATTGCTTCCAGGTGTTAGCTCATTTTTATTAGTTACTCATGCCCTTACCTACCTTCTCAGAACTTCTTTCTTCTCAAAATGGCAATTCCAGAACGAGGAGCTGCCATTCAAGGCACAGCTAGATTGGCTAAGGTGCTTGAGATACATTTCTTGATTCTGCATTCTAGGAATAGAACAGATCTGCCATAAAAGAAATCCTTAAGTAAAAGCAACAAAAAATTAGTTTTTCTACCTTTATATCTCTTTACAAAAGTAGTAACCATATTCCTTACCTTACACAATTCCTTACACAATTTTCCTTTAATGCATAAATTAAAATATATTTTGGCTCTATTTTGTGATGTTTTTGATGGTGTGCCACTTTTTGTGAAACAAAATAACACTGAAGGCCATTGATTCACAAAATCCATTTCCCGTCTGGAAAAAACTCCAGCAACTTTAGTTAAAATTAGAATCTAAAATTACCATAAGTGAAAATTGAAAGATTTTTTTTCCCAAATTGCTCACCATCTATGGATTGACAAAAGTTTGTGAACAGCCAGTGTATTGAGTTTATCTTCCTCAGTGAGGACGAATATCAAAGAAACATAACCCTCTTATGAGCAATTAAAATAATTGTCTTTAAAAGGATGTATTTATAAAGAACTCCATCTTACAAACAGGAGCTCAAAACAAACTTATGCTGAATAATTCCAAATAATGAGAGGGAAACTAGGAGTAGAGTTTCTGCTTAAGTGTTTCAAACATTTTGGCACTGTTGAATCTATTCTGAAAAACAACTCTAAAACATTCTTTAAGTTGAATGGAAGCTGATGGGATTCATTTGCTGTGTATTCTTGGGCAAGTTACTGTTTCCAGACACACAGAAAATAGTTTCTAGGTGGTGGTTTTTAAGTCAAAAGATGAGTATTTGGTTCTGTATCAGAAATCTATAGAAAAATGCCTTTAACTAAAAATGTGCATATTAAAGGTTGTAGATAAGTGTTTCAGCACCAAAGAGGGTTTCATAAACTCCCTGGTTTCATATACCTGCATTTTGGTTGAGGGATTGCATTTCAATAGTAACTCCATGCAGAAATATGCTTTGGGCCATGTCAGGTTATAATGTCTGTGAGCAGAGACACAGGAAGCTTTTGCTGTTATATTCAATATGTGCTTCTATTCTGGCAGGGCTTTATTAAATTCTTGGGGTGGGTGAGAGCCCAGAGCACCTCAGCTGAGTACCTCGGAGTTTGCTCTTGGTCATCAGTGCCACATGGTTTTTCTTTACAGCTCTCCTGTCCGTTGAGGGTGTGGGATAAGCATGCTGTTCCTCATTTTTATCTCCCTCTGACTCAGACTCAGTGGCCAGCTGCCCAGCCAACAACTCCATTTCTCTGCGTATAGTGAGCCTGAACACTGGGTTCTGGGACACCTGTGAGCCTGCAAAGACACAGGCATGTTTCTCAGGGCAGGTTTGGTGACTGGGATAGCTGTGCAGCAGCCCATGGAGGACAACAGTCCTGGGAAAGTTGTATCTTCCAGGGACTGTCCAGCAAACCAGGAATCCTTGGCCAGCAAACCAGGAATCCTTGGCCTGCAGCAAACTGAGACAGAGGATGTCTCAACCCACAGGGAGCTACACAGCTCCCATTGCTTTGTCTTTCAAGCCAGGTGTGACTGGAGCTGAGGACAAAAATTTAATGCAGCTGGGAGGAGTTAGATGTCCTTTACTACCAGATAATTAAAACAATTATTTATTTTTCCTGGTCTCCCAGAGCCACAGTCTATACATGTATGTCATAACTTCCTATCAGTCATGCAGGAGTATTCCTGAACAAATGGGACCACCATGTGGGCCTCCTCCTCTGCTGTATACCTGGGTTAGCTCCTGCAGCAGCACTGAGTCTGTAACCCACCCTTTGTTCTTCCTTTCCTCATTGCACCAAACCTCCCTCAAACAAGCATGATGTGGTCAGAATTTACAGAGACAACAGGACAGAGAATTGCTGGGAACTGGATCATTTTCATCTCATGATCCAAGGTAGAGGGGCCAGAGCTGGCCTGGATTTTTTCCGAGGAGGAGGGATAATTTTGAGATGCTAAAGATCATTGACAGCCCATTAGGCAAAGGTAACTGTTGCCAGGTCCAGTGATTTCTCTTAAAGTCTACCAGAGCTCAAAGCAAATTCCCAGACACTTTCTGGCACCGTAAGACAGAAACTTTTCTTGTTTTGATTCTACCAAAGTTACGCCAGTTCTAAAAGCTGCTCCTGGAGCTGAAGCAAAGTTCTTGGCGTTCACATTTTTCACATCCACAACTGCTTGAGAGCAGTGTGACATTCTGTCTTAGGAACTGGGGAGAGTTTCGGCAGAGGGGGGACGGACCGGCCAGGCGCCCTCAGCAGCCGCGTTGCTGCAGCATGCACCAGAGCAGGCGGGGAGGCAGAGAGCTCTGCTTGACGAGAAATGCAGCTGGGGGACACCGAAGGGCTGGTGAGAGACCTTGTCTTTCACTGTGGTAACAGTTGGGGGTCCCAAAAAAGCCAAACTTCATCACCCATGACCTCCAATTATTTATAAGCCAGAATTAATTGGCATCAGCACTAACTGATGGTTAATGTCAGACAAAGAGTTCTTATTACATTGATTGTGGGGAGAATGTAACCAAAGAAAGGAGTTAAGGGTCTGACCCTCAATAAATATATTCCCTTGTTAGAATGACCCTAATGGTGTAAACTGCATTCAGAAACTCACTCCTCCTGCCTGGATACAAGGTTCAAAACTAGACCAGTTAATTTAAAAATAAAGCTTCTGGTCAGTGTATTTCTTGCAGAGATTCCCTGCTATATTAAGAAAAAAACATAAAATGCATTTTAATACAAAGATTCACCAGCTAAACATGCAAGACCCAAAAAAGGCTTAACTGCTAGAATTCAAGAGCCTTTCTATGCCTATGGAGTCATCAAATGAATCATAGCCCTAGGATACATTTCGTTACATGCATATGTTTAGAATGTAAAAAAATTAACCCTTGGGCTACTGTTGCTTTGGCAGGCAAAGGCATGCTATATGTGAAGTGGGAGTGTGAACATTTTATGCTTGTTTATTATGGTAGTCAGAGTGTTAAAATGAAAACCACCAATTAAGAGCAGAACAATTACTGTGTTATTTCACTTCATAAAGAATGTGTTACTTGACACAGAAAGTTCAGATTACAGTGCATAGGATGTAGAAAGCGAGAGAGGAGATCTGTACAATCAGGATTAGATGAAAGCTTGATGGGTTTTGCAACCCACGATTAACTACCCTTATTAAAGACTCTCTTTTCCAAGCCCTCAGGTGAACCACTGAAAACAAAACTGTTTCCTTTCCACTTGGTTCTGTATTTTTCTACCAATGAACCAGCCTGCTCTGCTGTGCCCTCCTGCTGGGGCTGGTGGCCGTCAGCTCAGGGCAGTGCAGTTACCCCTTCTGCCTCTCCTACCTGAACCCCCTGTCACTGCTAGGCCATAGTTCACAGGTCTACAGACCCTAATCTGACCCTAGATGATGCACAGAGCGTCATTCCTAATGGAAAATATTTTTAAAAACCCTCATCAAATACTACAGAACAATTATTTTCTCTTTATCAAAATTGTCCTGAATAGAAAATGAGCACACTGGGCAGCTGTCAGCATATCAGAGAGGAAGAACCAGGACACACATAACCACAGACAGGCTTCTTACGTTGTCTTAAGCATTTTACTTAATGGTCTGGAATTCTGTCTGTATTTTCTACAAATTTCTTCTTTGTATTTCCAGTCTCTAACCATATGTGAATACCTTCCAGCTCCTGGATGCTCTGTCTACACTGTCATGGGAGCACAGCCAGGGTTTTGTGCTCCTGTCCTAGTCCCTCTGTTTGTGGACTCAAAGATGGTACAGGCCAGATCATCAGCACTAGAAGCTTGACATATGAAAACAATGTCAGATATGGATGTGAGGAGACCCAGGAGCCCACACCACATGCCCGACCACAGCCGTGCACTGAGAGCAGGTTTCTGGAATACATGTCAGCTCATGGGAGCCCTCTTGCTCACATAAGCTGCCAAATAACAGCCATGGGGAGAGAGAAGGCAGTGCCAGGAGGTCTCAAGCATATGGGGGCCTTGGTCAACCTCTGCAAGGAGCATGGCACTGCCACTAATGGATTCTCCAGCAGCAGCATCAGAAAGGAGCCACAGACCTCGCATGAGGCCATCTTCATCAGAACTGACAAGTACCACTGCATTAGGCTAAAGAAAATGAGACTAGCCTGTCTCCAGAGGAGAGGCAAGAGCTTGCTTTGACCTCCAGCTCCCATGGAATGGGTGTTGAAGGGAAGCCTGAGGACCTCCATGGTGTGCACAGCTCATCAAGAGGGCTCTTGCCCTGAGATTTGTTTTGGCATCTGAGGTCACCAGTGAAAATCTGTTCTGTTACTAATCCTAAAAAGATGTCTACCTGCACATTTTGCAGGAGCCCTGACTGTGTACCCCATTAAGAACACCTCAATAAATGCCTTAGCTTTCCTTGATGGGCATGAGGGAGACAGGCAGGCAGGGGCCTTGTGGCTTTTAGCTTAGCTCCGGGTTCCCACCAGCTTCTCACCTGCTGCTCACTCCCCCTGATAAAAGGGAGAGGAACAGCTTTCCTCCCCCAGTCTGGAAGTCCAGTCCCCTGCCCTGCTATGAGTGCTCTGTGCTGCTGAGCACAGACTTAGCAGTCCCACTTTTCCAAGGCAGGTAGGTTGGCTTCTGCCAGAGCCAAAAGGCCAGAAGCTCCAAGGCACTGTGCCCTGGAGACCAGCTCTGCGGGGTGTATCTGCAGACAGGTTTCTGACCAGCAGGGAAGGCTGGTCTCGCCCTGGTTTGAAAGGGGACTGGCTGCTGGTGGTGGGACCAGAACCTGAGCTTGTAGCAGCACCCACAGCGCTGCAGCCTCCCAGGAGCTCTGGCAGGGGAGTGGAATCATGCAATGCTGCTCTGCCCTCCAACCAGAGCACCACTGTCCTCAGTCACTGCTATGGAGTGATCCCCAAGGGCCACCATCTGCTACCAAAGATGACTTTGGAAATCTTTTGCTGCTGCTTCACATTAATTATCTGTCTTCTTCTTTCTCTATTTTAGACTACTATACAGCTGCTTAATTCAGTGCCTCCATTGTAAAACCAATGGTAATGTGGTATATAGACAACTCACTTCCCTTCCTGAGGAGAAATATCTGCTTATTGTTGGATGTTATCTGGAGTTATTTATGCATTCACAGATAGATTGTATGCAAAGACGTGTATGGATACACACACACACACAAACACATTGTGTGTGTGTGTGGAGGGCTTTATGTTCACATGTAAACAGAAAGTATGTATTACGGTGTGGATTTATTAGGCATGAAATACAGGTTTATATCTCATATATATCACAAGTAAAAAAAAATTATCTGATATCTTCTGAGTGCTGGGACTTGTAGAAAGATAGCCCAATCCACTGAGTGCCTCATTCAGCATACCTCAGCAACAGAGCTGCAGCACATTAACTAAACAGTCTGATTTGTGAAGCTGTTTCAGGTTTCTCGAGTTTTGAAACTGTTGCTCACAGACATCTGCAGCCATGTCTCAGAGCAGGAAGCACTGTTGTCTGACAATAGCTCTGTTTTCAATTTGGTACCTCCTTCTGCGTTTACAGCTCTGAGAAAAAAATGTCCATTATATTGGGAACAACAAGATTTTCACAATGGCTTTTGCCTTGTTCCATCTTGAATTCATAGGTGCCAGATTATAGATGTAGAAAGTGTGTTCTCTTTGAGACTATTGCTTTGAAGAACTGAATTATGTTGAATTCTTCTCTTCAGAGTTTCAGCTTTTTTCCCCTGACTTAATGATCTCTGAATGTTGCAATGATGTTCAGATCATTTTTTTCTCAGCCATTAGCTCTTTGGAACATACTGTAAAGTAAGAAGTAGGCAAAATAAAACTGAAGTTCCTCTTTTTGCCTCCAACCTCCAGTTTTCATTATTTTCAGACTTTTCACTCAAATCCTTCTCATTTTCACTATCTGGTCTTTCTTTCTCAGGCATAGCTTCAGGGAAAAAAAAAAAAAGAAAGAAAAAAAGAAAGGCAAAAAAAACAGCTTGGTAAAGTTCTGTAGTTGGCTTAGCTAGTGATCTAAATCTGAGATACATTAAATGCTGAAAGCATAAAAGTTCTGTTATATATTGCTAAGTATTTTTCTAAATTATATAAGGCAAAACTGAGCTCCCATCAATCCACTCTTCCACTTAGAAGAGTTAAATATTTTCTATATCACCTTTCTTGGTGACCTCTGCCAAATGGCGTATAACAGACCCAGAGCACTTTTCAAGGACTGCTGTCTGTGCCACGGTCCATAGGCAGGAGCTCATCTAACTCAGATTCATATGTCTAAAAATTAGATTTCTAAATCAAAATTAATGACTCTTCACTCCTCTTTTAATCAGTGGAAAGAAGAAAAAACCTTTGCAGAGAAATGCATGTGACTTAAATGCACATTTTGGAGTGAGATTAGTGACAGGTTTTATTCTTGTGATCATTTCTGCCTAGCAAGGGCTGACAGATCACAGTGTCCCTCCACTGATGTGCAGCAGGGTCTGGTATAGGTCCCCTTTACCTTCCTTTTCTTACTCGGCCTTAAAACGAGATTAGTACTTAAATAAAGGTCCACAAAGCCTTCTGTATATGATGGAAGCTTGGTTGCATGAATTTGATCCATCATTATTATAACACTGTCTAACCTTAAAGAGCCTTTTATGAAAAATTTCAAATAGTTTTTTTATCCTTTGTTTTATACTGGTTTTGTTAAACACCACCAATATAAGGGAAAACACAGTATTATATGCAAATTATTGATGTGCAACTATCCAGGGAACAGAAGACATTTTCTTAAATGCCCATTGTTCTTTCCCATTATGTTTAAGATACAGTATTAGCATAATAATATTTTGTTTTGTTTTGTTTTGTTTTGTTGATATGTGTTATCTTAATGGCATTTAAATGTGTTTGCGAAATATCCTGAGTGGATATGAGTAGGCAGAGGTCCATTGGCTTCAGTGTCACTTTGGCAGGCCAGCACTTGTCCATTCTTATTTACCTGACTTAGCAACAAACTGTAAATTTTTAGAAAGAAAACATAACTGTGGTATAAGGATAGGTCAAAATGAATTGTTAGCAGTCTGCTGCAAAGGCAAATGGGACTATTTTGCTGTTTAACCACATTCCTCATTACAAAACATATCTCTGTAGACTTTGTACTAGTAATTAAAAACGTCTGTTTTAGCATTTGATGTGTATTAGGCAAAGTTTCGAGTTATCCAGTCTTCAGCAGAAATGAATGTCCCCCACAACCAAAAAACTCTTTGGATTCTGAGAGAGAAAAAGTGGAGAAGATTTAATTAGACATGCATTCGTATTATCTTGTGAATAACCCAAAGCTTACACAGGAAGATACTGCTTTAGAATTTTATATGATTGATGTTTCTCATATACATTTGTGTTAGACAGCTATGCAGAAACTAGTAAGCACTGAATGCCAGGAACAGATCATGACACAGATTTGTCATAACAGTGCATGGATATGCTTCTGAGACAAATGTGTTAGTAATTTACAGCTCCAAGCCAGTTGGAGTTTGACTCCTGAGGTCTTTCCTGAGGATGGAATCCCATCTATGGGAGATGTTTGCTTTATCTCAAGTTGCCTCTTGTCTTCTTATTTATATGTTTTAATTATTTTTTTCTTTGATTTTCAACCACCTCTGTTTCACACCAACAGCCACTGACATTTCCATTTTTCAAAGTCTGCTTTAAAAGCATGGTTGGGCCTGTCAGTTCTTGGGGTAAGGAGAGTGATGTGCTTTTAGCAATCAACAATTTTACTCAAGTAGCTTTTCCCAAATCATGGTCAACAGACCATAGAAGGGAAAGGATGTGATCTGGAAAACGATGGGTGGTGATCCTATGCTTTAAATCTTTTCTGTATATCTTGAAGCAAAGCATGATGAGGATAGAGGTGCCTAATGACTGGGGACAAACCCCAGGACGGACAAAGTTCAGAGAAGATGAAAAGAGAATTTGTAATGAGCTAGAGTACTCTTTTGCTGTGCATCATCAATATCTCCCTCAAGATGAACTCTGTTCACTCTGTGGTACTTCTTGGGTAAACCAACATTATTTTAAACAGTGTATGTGCAGCAAACCACTGCTTACAGGAGTTTATGTCTAACTTGACTTGTATAAAATGAACACAACTGCAAAATAATTTGGAGGAAGCACTATCTACATTCAACTATGCAATTAAGGGTTTGACACCTTACATACTCATCTTTGATCTTTTATCTTGATTTTTGGGCCTGTTACCACCAGACTCTTTCTTGAGAGTACTTCAAAGTTAGATGAAACTATGTTCCTAATGTTACTTTGCTTCCAATATAATGACTGCTTGTTGTTGAACCAGGGCAATTATTCAACTCTTTGCTCAAATAGGAAGTGCATTTCTGCCTAATCGTGCACTTTAAACATATTAATATTCCTTACACGTTTGATCCTGTTTGGGGATAAATAAGGAGTTCAAACTGCATTGCACATGTCCTCTGGGAAAAGTCAAGGCAAGTTCAGCTTATATATATAAAAAGTGTAATTTTAAGATTGTGTATTAACATACTTTGATTTAGCTGAAATGGAAATTATAACTGCTGCATTATTGTAGATCTGGGTCATGACAGGATCTCTTTTAATATTTAATAATAATGCATACCTAAGTTTTATATATTTCTATACATAATATATTTCTTCAGATTATCCATTACTGAACATATTTCATCAAATTATCCAATACTGCACTGAAGTACTATTTCTCCAGAGCATATACCTATACCTTCTTACAGCCTAATTTGCACTTCCTAGATCAGATTAGCACCAGTGAAGGGGCACACTTTAGTTTGAAAATATCCATAAGCAGGAACATTGTGCCTCAGACATACTCCTAAAAACCATATTCTCTCTGAGAATTCCTCTCCCCTTCAAAAGCTATTTGCATCAAATAATATTTCAGAAACCATTTTTAAAACCTTTGGATCATTTTCAGCTGTGGATGGAACATGCTGCTCAAGTACTCAGTGTAGCTCCAGCAGCTGTATTATGGCCAGCAGCAAACAATGACATTGCATCTTTCCTTCTATTTCATCAGGTGTGAAACTCCTAGTGATAACTCAGAGAAGCAGGACAGCTTTAAACTCTGGACTTTTTTGAGTTTGCAAGATGTCTTCTCTATAGTAAAACATAGTCCTGAGACAGAAGCTCTGAAGGACATGTTTTGGGGGAAAATTTTTACTGAGACAACAAACTATCAATAGCTGAAGTAGCTCCTCTTGCCTCCCTACTTCTTCATTTCTTGTACCCTGCTTGAGATGCCAAGGACTATTAATCCTTCCAAAAAATTTTGAATTAGACTCAAGTTTAGCATCTGCCTGTGCAGCTTGGTGAGGTGCAGGTAGTCCTGTGGATATTGTCTGTGGCTGAAAGCCAGCCTCAAATCCTTTAACAGTTGCAAGGATCCACAGTGAAGTTGGTACATTGATGCTTATGTCCCATTGTCATGCTGAAGAAATCCTGGAATTTCCCTTGTTAGAACTAAATCCACTAAAATGCCTCTATTTGCCTTCTGAAGTCACAAGAGGGTTATAAAAAATAGCATAATACAAGAGTTTTGTAGTAGATAATGAGCATTTTGATAGCAACGGCAGAGAGAATGAAAGAGCCTAATTATAGTATGTGCAGGAAACGCATATTTTGAAGTGCTGTAGAAAGATGTGTGGGCAGGGAGCTATTTCAGCAGAGCCTTTGCAGTGTGATGTTTTCTCAGTCAGAGGTCTCATGTTAGCTACTGAACACATGTAATAAAACACAGGAAATAATCAATCCAGAAATTTGGGACATTCAAAACCGAAAATAATACCTTGGATACATGCGATCCCAGACTACAGCCTAGCTTCTGAACTGATTTGATGCATCTGGAACAAATGTGGTTTGAATACAGTAAGTCTAGCTGTTATATTTGCTTGGGATTCATAAGTAAGGCCAAAGAAAGTGTCAGAGTGGGGCTTTTGGGATGAATTTGCCCGTATGTAGCTCATCTTCATAGTGCCCAACTGTTTCAAAGAAATCTGGCACCCCTTCTTCAAAGAAAAGTCAACAAGGACTTCAGGAGCCACCCAGAGCCATTTTGTGGATGCTGAGAAGTTATGGGCAAGGATAGGGACAAGCACTGATGAAACACAAGAATTATGTGAATAAATAACATGTTCTGGACTTTTTAAAAAATTGGATGTGCAAGTAATATTGTGCCTAGGCAGACCTCCCTAATGTAAACAGCACTTGCTCAGGAGAGTTGTACAGGTGTCACTATCCTTGGCAACTCTTCAGGGATCTGGAGTGTGGGATCCGACTTCCATAGTTGAGGTGCTTTTGGCAGCTCCTTGCTAAGAACCCTGTAAAGCCAATGCCACCCACCTGGTGCAAAAAGATCAGCAAGAGAGGGAAAATATATGCATGGACATTAAAAAATGTCTGTGAATGGCTATCTACCCAGCATTTTCTGCGTGAGCACATCAGGAAAAAGGATGTGAGCGAGATTTGTCACACTAGCAGGTGACACAGTAAACCTCTCTGAGGCCAGAGCATCAGGTCAGATAGAGACCTGACCTCTCATTTGAATTTGCACATGGGGAAAAGACAAAATATTGATGCTGTTTTACAGTTCTTAGTTTTCTGACTTTACAGTTACCAAATTTCACAATGTAACTAAATTCCTGAGGAGGCCATGATGCAGAACTAAAAGCCACTTAAACTGAAGTAGACAAGAACTAAGGCAAGACAGCCATTGAAACAGAATATTGCTTCTTAAAGTATTTGGCATTAAAAAAACCAAACCAAAAAATCCAAAACATGGCCTGACTTTGATTTATGTTTTAGTACTTTATGTATGTATAACTTCTTTGTTTACGTATTCAGTTTTTTTCCCTAGAAGAGTCATCATCAAAGTCATGCCTAGAGGACATGTATAAAATTTAAAACCAGGGCAGACAAGAATAAACAAAATCCATGTGTATCCATGTCAGTCACTTGCAGGACGCTCAGGAGATGCTTTCTGTAAATATTCTTTCAGAAGAGGAGTGGGATTTATCCAAAAAGTGGCTAAAGAATATTACCCTTCATAGAGCATTTAGCAAATGGATATGCTCCAGTCCTTCCCAGCATGAGGTTGGCTGTTCTTGGGAACCTCAGCCCTTGCCTCTGAGGCATTCCTGTGAAAGTGCTCCTGGGAGAGAAGTAACAACAGCTACTTTGACTCCATTCCTGGCTGGAGCCAGTGAGCTGATCCATTCTGGCACTTCTGGAGGCAGAGCAGCCTCTGGAAGCCCTCACTGCACTGAGGCGAGCTCAAGGCCTGGCGCCCCTCCAAGCTGGGTTATTCAAGATCAGTGCTGTTGCTTTTCTCCAGGTAGTGCTTTCACATGAGACAGGAAGAGGGGAGACAATTTCATGCCTGTGTTTTTGGATCAAAATACCTCCTTAATATAGATCTGCCCAAAACTGTTCCTTACCAAAATGCCAGGAGTGCAATAGCCCAATAAGGAATAAGGGGTTTTGTGCAGACTGAAGTCTCTGGATCAGACCTGTTCAATTTATTTTGGATGACTGTATGAAAAGTTTATTCACAAAAAGTCTTTTGTATCTGTACATAATGGCTTTCAACCTATATTTATTTTGCTTTTCAATCTTGAAACATTTAACTGTGTTCAGGGGTAATTATTCTTAAGTAAGGAATAAATAATCTGCAACTCATTGACCAAGAAATGAGTTCTGTTTTGTAGGGAAATTCTTAAAGAGCTCCTGCAGTTACAAAGAAGAGGTTGTATTGCCCTAAAAGAGGGGTAGCATATAGGTATGGCCTGTAAATTTTCCACGTGAAAACATGTACAGTCACTCTACAAACTCAGCTCAGAAAGTTACTGTTCTGCCATTGTCAGGCTTAATTCTGCATTTCACTAGGTCAGCTTTATGACACTGTAAATGCACTGAATTAATAGTGGTACAGTGGTGGTACCTCAGTATGACATCAGAGTAAAGGAATCACAGGGATTTAAGATCAATTTTACCAGATAAACCAAAGATTCATCCATAACAGTGTCCCATTTGTGATAATTTCTTGCAGATGCTTAGAGAAGAGGTAAACAACCTCAGGAGTCCATGGTGATATTTGGTACTAGTATATTGCCATCTTTCAGCAGTCAACTAGTTGGTACTTTCCCAGGAAGACATGGTAGTTTTTTGTTAACAATTCTTGATATTTTTTACTTCCATGAAAGTATGTAATCAATTTTTGCACCTGTATACCTTCAAGGACTCAAAATCCAGACTATGAAGTCTTATACTATCCACTTGGAAGCTATGCTGTTAATGGGAGAGATATAATTTCTGTCTTGTGAAAACAACATAGGGATATAACAAATAGGAAAGTGATAAGGTATCGCAAATCTCGACATTATATTTGAGACAAAACCCCAAATTATTTCCTAAAACAACTTCCTTGAACTGGAGGTGCTTCTTGTCTTTTTATCTCAATCAAAGAAGGAGTTAGTAATTTCTAATACTTCTGAATTTAAGTGAGATGTGACAAAGTAGATCTGGGCATTCTGATAACACATATGACACGGGGAGGTGGAGCAGTAGGTCCTTGGATCCCTTCTTGCAGGCCCTAAAGACTTGGCAACTCCTTCATCTGATTGCAACAACAAATGAAGGATGGGACTTTGTTGCCCCATCTCTTGCAGTTTTCTATGTATTCATTCTTTGATAAAGTTTCTCACACACTTTCTATAAACATAGCAATGTTTTAGTAACTGTAACTTTTGTTTACATTCTTTCTCCTGTGTGGAGAATGTTTGATGGACTGTTCTGTTTACTAATGAAGATGGAGGAGGTGGTAACCTCATCCTCCAATCCATGGTTATTCCTAGAAATATATAAATATGAAAAGAATAAACAGCCAGGCGCTCTTTTCCTTCTGGCCTGCGACCTGTAAAGAACTTGTGTTCAGAGTGCTTCTTTCGTGTCTTAGAGCGTCAGGACTTCACTTACTTTCTTAATGTCTCCAGTGGGATATACACACTTCTGGACACTTGTACCTGGAAGTCCTAGCCTATTCTGATGGGAAAAGTGGGGGGCCTGGAGACATCCCCCTCTAAGGTGCTAAACCAGTTGTAAAAGGCCTGAGAATCTTCACAGCGCCCCAGAATCCTCCAATGCCACTGCCACTATCCACATGGATGTGTCTCAGAGGCTGACAGCTACATCAAAGGACAGCAGAAGTTATATAGCTGTTGGGCTTTATATGCATACTGTCCCACAAAGCTGGTTGCTCACTCCTCTGAAGAAAAAGCAGCAGCTTTATAGATGCTTAGGACCTTTCAGCTTCATGACTTTCAGCTGAAAATCATGTCTGGAGGATAACTTTTCTCCCCAGATGGCCATCTATTGATTACTCAATATCAGCTAATTGATAGCCAAGTGAGGATGGACAGGACACTCAGAAAAGATTGCACACCAATTTATTGTAAGTACACTATTGTGATGGGAAGTGCAGAAAAAGGCATCATCAAAAGAGTATGAGGAAAGCAGAAAATGAGAAGACAGTTCAGATTTTCAGAGCAGATAGGCATAAATCATTCAGTTTTATCAGATGTCTACAAGAAGAAACACTTGGGTAGCTGACTTGTATAGGAATGCCTACAAAGCTGCTTTGTGCTGTTACTAACAGCAGTGCATATCAAGTACTACTTCTGCTACACAAGTACATGCTTTCTTGCTCTGCAAAGGTGAATAAAACAGCCAAATATTTTTTTCCTTCTGACCCAAGTTGGACAAGGGAACATGTTTTAGGATTTGGCAGTCTGATGCATTTTTATGCACTTTCTTCCTCCTCCCAATGTAAAGGGAAGACAAACCTCGTCAGATCAAGAAAGGAAAGTGCATATGGATGCGATATAAAGAGAAAAAAATCTTGTATCCCATGTAAAAAACAGAAGCAGCAGCTCTGTATGAGTGTTAATTCCAGTGCTAGGATAACTTTGGTTCATCAGAGAAATTAACAACAGAGTCCAGCAATTGAAGGGGAATGTATTCCACCTTCACCTACAATGCCCGAGAGACAAGTAACACTTGGCTGCACATCAAGCAAGCTGTTGTGAGATGCAGAAAGGAGGAAGAAGACTGCAGTGTTCTTTAGGCTTGCCTTAGATATGCAGCTAAAAAGACTTCAGGTTTAATATGTCAGTTTGCATCGCTAATGAAATAATACTAAAACAAGAAAATTATAAAAAAAAAAGAAAGAAAATGCCTGGAGAAAAATACTGTGACAAAATGTTGTTGATGAGGGAATGAGAAGTGAAGAATCTGTGCAGGGCTCTTCCAGCAGAACACCATTACAAAAGCAAATTCATTCTTCCATGGCCAACAGAGGTCAGTGGAATAGGTAGAAAGAAGTATGTCTAGGTTTCCTGAAAGTTATCCCATGTGGTCAGGAGTAGATGACCACAAGAACTCTGTCTGATCACAACTGATAGTAGAGGAAAAGAGTGACAGCAGTCAAAATTGGCACAGAGTTACCTGCTGTAACCAATACTATAGTGAATTCTTACAGAAAAGAAAAACTTACTTTTCGCCTCAACTGTGAGAAACCAGAAGACAAAATGTGCTGAATATGTCAAGAGACAAGCCAGTGGGGAAAAAGACTGGTCTGGCTGAACAGAGAGCTTTGGCTGGAACTCAAGGAGAAAAAAAAGAGTTCATCACCTCTGGAAAAAGGGGCAGGAAGATCTGGAAGACTACAAGGATGCTGTGAAGTCATGCAGGGGGAAAACTAGAAGGGCCAAAGCCTGGCTAGAATTTTATCTGGCCACTGAGCTCCTGTAATCCAAGAGGGAATGGTCAGGTACCTGCTATGTGACTTAGACTCTCACAAGTCCATGGGGCTGGATTGGATTCACACAAAGGTACTGAGGGAGCTGGCAGAAGGGCTCACCAGGCCACTTTCAATCGTTCACCAGCAGTTCTGGTTAACTGGAGAGTTCCCACATTACTGGAAGTTGGCAAATGTGATGCCCATCCATAAGAAAGGTCAGAAGGAGGATCCAGGGAGCTACAGGCCTGTCAGCCTGACCTCAGTGCCAGGGAAGATCATGGAGCAGATCATCTTGACATCATGTGTCATGTACAGGACAACCAGGGGTTCCAACCCAGCCAGCAGGAGTTTAGGAAAAGCAGGTTCTGCTTGACCAACCTGAGCTCCTTTTATGACAAAGTGACCCTTGAGAAATATAACTTAACCTATTAATATTTTTATTTCATATTTCTGTAATCTTCACAGAAGCCCAGATTCACAGAGTCTAAATCCCACATGATTTTACTGTCTGGTTTTCAGCCTTCAAAGACACTTGGATAAGTAGGAAGAAGAGCTTATGTGGGATGGTAGGCCATGTGAATTTGGAACACATACTTTTTTTAGTCGAAAGACTCAGTGAACATCTTGGAATTTTTTGCCTAATATAGTGTTAAAGTATGAAAGTGATGCTTCAGGCTTTGCCCACCTTTACTTGATTGACTTTTACTTGATTGACTGGTTAGAAATTAATAAAACAAATTAGAAACTAATTTAAACTAATTTTTTAATCCGAAACTAATAAAAAATGTACAATAATTATTACTGACACAATACTGCAAAATATTAGCAGCAGAGTACAGTTGTCCTGGTTATGCCACTTGAAAACCTGTCACACAAACACCAAAACCAGCCACCACACCACATCTTGTCTGCTCAAATTGCAGCCCTTGACACAACATGTGTTTGGGTGAGGTATCAGTAAAGTTTTTGGTGTATTAATAACCTGTGACCTCAGGTTGCACTTGTGTTTGATGAGCAAACCTGACAGCAAGGACTGGGTCATTCTGAGCCTGAGACTGGTCAGGGGCACTGGCAGAGCTGGGCAGAGGGAGGTCTTCAGGCATGAGCCCATGGTCTGAGCCCACAGCTGCGGTTTCTGCAGCAGAGCACAAGTGGCAGCAGCCCTGGAGAGTCAGATACTCCAGAGAAATGCTCTCTGCATGCCAGAAGGAGGTCTTATAGACCATGCAGTTTGCTTTCAGTGTGGATAGTAAAAAACAGATTTTTTGGGCCTTGACTTACTCTAACCCTGCTTTGGGGAGTCAGACAAGTCAGGATACTGTCTCTCCTACCTGGCCCACCAGGAAAGCTGGGACTTTAATGAGACAAGTCAACCCCTCTCAGATCTCTGTTTCCTGTACTCACCCAAAGATTTGGTTTCTATGATGAGAATTAAGACCCTTTGGGATAGGTTGTGTAGCACATTTGCAGAATTAGCTCCTCATAATAATACAGTACATTGGGGCCTTGTTTATTTCTCCAAAGTGTTTCCTTTTTTGACACTTGAAGATAACTCTGTAACATATAAGATAGGTATATGGAAGTGTGTAAGATGTAAGGCTGTTGTGGTTGCAGACAGGGGTGGAGCTGACTGCCATGGACATGACCAGGCTGTTATTCTACACCACTCACATTATCACTGGGGCACGAGGCTTCAGGACAAAAACCCAGCCAACCCCACCTGTAGTCGATCATTTTCCCTCCCTTTGGAAAGGTATCAGCATCAGCCCCTGAGGACTCAGTCCCTCTGCCACCCATCCCATTTTCCTCTGGAGCATGGCCACAGGCCATGGTGCTGAAAGGGACAGTGGCAAAGACACAAATTGGCCATAGTGCTGAACTGGTAGTGCCAGCAGGGAGGCTGCTGGCAGAGAATGGAATGGTGGTGGGAGCCACCCCAACCCAGAAAGGAGCAAGCTGAACCCAGTCCAGCTGAGCTGAGCTGAAAGGGGCAGAGCAGAGCAGTAGGAAAACCTCGTGGGGAGACCCACAGGACAGTAGTTTGTTAGAAGGGCACCAGAGGCACCAGCAGAGAGGCTGAGCGACCCCTGCTTGGATGATCTATCTTCTGGGGAGCTGGCTTGTGATGATTTTTCATTGTTTTCAGGCTGGGGGGCAGGAAACATTATCCACAGGAGCTCCCCTGCCTTCCTGCCTTTGTTTCCCGATGGCCATGTGGGTGACACAGGGGAATGGTTGCCATATTGCCTTTGTCTGGGAATACATGGACACGACCTACAGGGAGTACCCACTCTCCTGGCCCACTGTACCCACTCTCTCACCACTCTTCTCCAGTGGTGAACACCTTTTTGTGGTTAAAACACCTTCTCTTTTTGTATACTTTTGCTATTAATACTGCTGTTATTGTGCATGATTTATTCCATTGCTTTGTGTTTTCAGTAAATTGCTATCTCAACCCATAATCTCTGCTTTTTGTCCCTCCCTTACCAGAAGGAGTGAGGGAAGGTAAGTGCTTTATTTGGAGTTTAATTTCCTGTTGGTGTTAAAACCAGCACAAAGGCATAAGATAGGTATAAAAATGTCAGTCGGTACACTTGAGAACAAAATGTAATGGAGAGCAAGAAATCTTTTTTTTTTTACCTGTGTGCCTTTGTTTAAGAATTTTACTGATTTTTTTTACTATTTTAGAATTTTTGTTTTAAGTATGCATTGTATGAGGTTTTACCTCACCTAAGTGAACATACTTCCACAGCATATTTGGCTTAGCATGTTTTACTGTCTTTTAGATGGTTTTTCTTCTGGATTGTGCTTATAGAAACACTTTGAGACCAAAGCTCTATGTCAGTTGCTTTTTTTGGCAACATGAGGTTCTGCATGAGTACTGGGGGAAGATTTCTTTCCTGGTCACTCTCCTAAGGAGGGGCATGACTGTTAAACTCCTCATCTTCTTTCATCAGGAAGATACTGTGTTGTTTTCCATAGCACTAACAAGCCTGCCTCCCACTGCTAACACTGATTTGTCTGGAAGAAAAGAGAGGGCACTCCCTGTGATAACCTGGTGTTAGACCCTCTGTTCAACAGCTGTGCTAAATGAACCTATACTTGATTACGTATTATCACCCATCAATCTTGCACAGGGTTTCCAAACCCTCCACAACCTCCTCAGCAGGCATAATGGCAATCACCGTGTTTAAAGGTCATGGGTAGGAGCTTAATTTAAAGCTCTTATAATAATGCAATTTAATTCTGGAAAATGCCACAGTATTGCTCTCTAAGGACTCCTGTCAGAGAGAAGACACTTACTGCTTGTGCACAGCTTTGATTTATTTATTGCTTTTAATATCCTCTATGTTATTTTTTAAAATTTACTAATGTTTCCAGTTACTAGGTGGTAGGCAGACTTTCCTTGTGGCAGTAAATTCCAAATTATAAACATCAGTTGCATTTTAATTTCTACTGTGGAAAAAAAATCGGTGTTTTTTAAGATGTGTAGCTAAAAAATTAAAGCAGTTTGACTACTACAAGGTTTTGTCTTGTTTTAAAAAAGACTTTCCCATCAAATGAAGCATAAACCCAGTATTAGGTTTGCATGGACAGGTTTTGATACAGAGGTGGCTTCTGTGAGAAGTTTCTAGTAGTTCCTGGAGAACTGAAGCCCATGGGAAGGACTCATGTTGAAGAAGATCATGGAGGATTTTTTCCCATGGGAAGGACCCAAGCCGGAGCGGGGGAAGAGTGTGAGGAGTTCTCTCCCTGGGGAGGAAGGGGCAACAGAGACAGCATGTGATGAACTGACCACAGACACCATGCCCCATCTGCCTGAGCCACTGGGGAGGAGAAGGGAGAAAATTTGGGAGTGAAGTTGAGCCTGGGAAGAAGGGAGAGGTGAGCTGGAGGTGTTTTAAGATTTAGTATTTATTTCTCATTACCCTACTCTGATTTGATTGCTAATAAATTAAACTAATTTTCCCAAGTCAAGCCTGTTTTGCCTCTGACAGTAACTGGCCAGCGATCTCTCCCTATCATTATTTTGACCTATGAGACTTTTGTTCTATTTTGTCTTCCCTGTCCATCTGAGGAGGGAAATGATAGAGTGACTTTAGTGGGCATCTGCCTTCCAGCCATGGTCAACCCACCTCAAACCCATAATGAATAGATTTGCAGCATATAGTTTATTTTGATGGCAGTAGCCACAGCTAAATAAAGATGAAGAAGTAGTTTAGTCATGTAAGCACCACATTTGATACACCTAGACTCTCTGGAACCACTGGCTTAAATCTCAGCAGGGTTTACTCAGCCCTTCAGCTCCTGTAGGCAGACATAAAGTTTCATGCATCTACCATGCAGAGAGGTGAGACTTTATGAAACAAAGCCCTGGGTTCTATGCACAAATTTGCATTCCTTGTTTTGTTCTTAGTGCCTCTGATAATTATTTTTCTCCTTCTGGGTTTCTTGGTGCTAGTGGCTGCTGGGCTCTGTTCTACTGCCGGCTGGCAGAAGGTGCCAGCCAGCCTCAATTGTCCTGAGATACCTGCAAGACTGGAAACTCTGGACAACAGAAGACAAATCTGGCTTTGACCCAAACTTACCTTTCAAAAGAGCAGTTTATTGACTGGGGCACAGTGCTGTGAGCTGGTGAGACGCTCCCAGAGCCAGGGGAGAGCGGGTCCAACGCCGCAGAGCTGTCTCAGGGCCTCCACACAACCCCGCACGCCTCTTGCCCGTTCGGGAGGGTCTCCTTCTCCCACAGCAGCCACAGACCTGAGCTGGCTATGTGCATGTGAACAGAGCTGAAAGTACCACTGGAAAATGCTGAATGCAGCAAAGACCTTATGGTTAATCAAAGTTACTAGGCTTGCCTGTGAGATTCTAGTAGATATCTCTGGCCCATGTTACCATTTATCTTAAAACAGAACAGCTGTCTGCAAGTGATGGAAAGCTCACTGTACAACACTCATGCTTGAGTGTTTAGGGAAAACTAGAGGGGTTTGGTGCATGCCAGTGGCATATGGCATTTTATCATGTGGAGGGCTTAAATTTTTCCACAAAGAGCTTACCTTCCCTACCTCTCTTAATGCATGACATGGAAAAGGGAAGAAAAATATCAATAAATACTTTCACAGCTAATTAATCACAGTGAGGAACATAGAGTATAAAATTCCCAAATTTCTGAAAAGATTGTTCTAAATCTGATACCATTATATCTATTTACATTGCATTAATGTACTCTGGAGCAAGAGCCAGGTGCCTTTTCATGAGCCTTCAGAAACCTTCCCACTGCAGCAGAGCAAAGTGGCAAGTTTCAGCACAGCATGGAGGAGGAACAAAATAGGCAGCTCTGGCACAGAACTGCTGGCCCACCCCCACAGCTTCAGCAGACAGTGTTATTTGAAAGTAGATTGTAGCATAAAATTCAGAGTAATTGCTCTGGAGGGCCTCAGAGGGCACCTGATTCAGTGCCCTACCCTGGCTCTTCATTGTCCTATTGTGTCCTATAGTGTTGTCCTATTAGCTTGAAACCAGTGTAGCCGGGCAAAGTCAGATCTCATCTTTTGCTCATCAAAGAGTAAGTAGTGTTAAAGATATCCCTATTTTACTGTGATAGAATCTACACGAACATTTCAACCATTCCTGTTCTTCATACACTATTTAAAACTTGACCCAAAGTCCAGAGAAACCTGTGTGTCTTCCCATTGGCTCCATGGACTCTGGATCACACCCCTAAAGTGTAGAGAAGTGCATGAATAATGACAGAGAACCAAGCACATCAAAAACTACCTTTAAAGTAAATATGTGTTCCCATTTAAATCCCTGAACTCAAATTACAGGGTTTTAAAAGACCGATTTTCTTAAAAGCCAGGAACAAAGTATTTATATTAGCTACACAGAAATGAAAAGGGGAACTAACAGAAGAAAGCTACACTATTCATCTTCTATTTAATACAAAAATTACTGTTATTTTAAAAATTAATATCTGCATTAAATGCTTCACCTGATTTAAATAAAAGTAAAAATACTACATCTTTCAGCACTAAAAAGTCATCTTTAAATAAAAGATGTAACAATCATAACACAAAAAATAAGAAGGAAATGGAGATCTCTAGCTGTGCTCTGCTGAGAAGGTGTGGTACAGAGAATAGGAAATCACTTGGCTCTCTCTGATTATAGCTCTTTGTATGAAAATACTCGAGGCTGAAATTAGTGTGATCCACAAGAGCAGGTGTTTTGAATTTTAATCTAAGATATAATTAGAGCCTGTAAAAAACACTATGTGATGCAGTAATTGAAAGAACTAATGATGGGATGCTTTATTTTTAAAAATATTTAAAAATAGATCTACAAGCCATAAAAAAACCCATATTCCACAAATCTCTGTTTTGACTACATATAAAGCTGCAATCCATTATGACTTTGATTTGAAAGACTTAAACAGTTCACTTGTATCTTTAAAAGTGATATGTAATTATCAAGTTCTTTATCTCGCATTTCATGTTGTTTATATAAACATTGTTAAAATCTGTAATACTTTCTCAATCAGTCTGTGGGAATATATGTCAAGGCCAAATTTTGGGTTAAACCCCACCTGGATTAAAGAACTATATATAGACTGAGCTCAAAGTTTTGCTTTTACTGTTGCTTATTGTTGGCAAACAATATTTCTTTGGACTTCAGGTATCTGATCTCTTATTCAAGTGTTTATAGTGAGATGAAGCCAAATTCAGCAGCTCTTCCTGTTCATCAAGGAGACAAATACAGAGTCTTTGACTGTCGCTGTTTTTGCAGTCAAAGTTTATAACCAAAGGAACTGGTGCTGGTTGAAAAGTCATTTGATGGCTCTCATCTTCTTAGCTGTTAGTTTGTTACGTTATGTTATGTTATGTTAGCTGATTTTGAGTTAAAATGGCAATGCAATCAAGCAAGACAGGAATGAATCAATTAGACAGTGATCATGGTGAAGTGAGAATTTAACTTTTTAGTGTGCAAACTGAGATAGGCTTAAAGAATTTGCACAGAATTGATCATGCTAGGCCTCCAAATTTCTGCAGGCTACTGCAGTGCAATTAAGTCAGCTGAGATAAAGCACCTGGAAGGACCAGTTGCTAAAAAGTGCCAGGTGATGTAACTGTGATATGCTGTTCTCTCTTTACCCTGGAAGCCCAGTAAAGTTAATGTGGAGCACAGCTCCCTGTGGGCCCAGCATGAATTGAGTCTGCATGCCATTACACTCTTGTATTGATGCTACTTTCAACTATGGAAGATGCATAAATAAGATTGATGCCCCTGTTCAACTAATAAGGAATTAAATTAATATCTGATAATATATCTCTATCAAATGATTATTATGAATATTAACAAACCAAAATACCTCAGAAAGTCTGTCTTTCCTGTAATCATGTTTGCTAAATTCAGATATTAGCAACAGAGTTTGCAATAAATTAAATAGTTATCTCCCAGACAGTCTGAATGCCAGAGAAATGTGTATTTTATTAGTGCAGTGAAATGTTTCACTTCACCTGCAGTTCAGGCGAGACCTTGCCTTCAGGTCTTCAGGACTGAGATAATGCCAGTGCTCCTCAGATCCATTGCCAGTATGTCTCATGGTGGAGCGGGGTCAGAGGGCCCACGGGCCTGGTGATTAATGCAATGTCAGTCCTGCCACCGGGTCTCTGCCAGCAACCTTACAATGAAACCAGACAGCACAATCTCTGCGAGACTTTCCCTGCACTGAAGCATGCTGGAAGGGAAAAACCTTTCATTCCAAAACTGTTTTGAACTCATTCAAAGTGCAGATGTTGTTTATATGTTGTGTTACAGGAAAAGTATTTCTTTTGTCAAGTTTTTCTAAACTTATTATTGAGGAGGGAAAAAAAAGCCTGGGCATGGTTCAAGTCTGCTAAGTGCCAAATTCTTCAAACTTTGTAATTTAAATCATCAACCCATGTAAGTATTGGAAAGCTGGATGCTTTGTATCCTTTTTATCTCCTGTTCTATCTGTCAGGCACAAAGATTTCTGTGTGCTGGAGAAAGAAAGTGCTGCTTCTCAGCATGGCATTTCAGAGAGAGAGGCAAAGAGGGATGTTTTCATTAGGCTTCCATTCTCTTGTTCTCACAGCATTTTCAGTTTTGAGCTTCGAGCAAAACTCATAATAGGAATGCTTTCTATTTTTAGTGTTGAAGGCTTGTTTCTGATATCACTGCTAGTAGTTACCTATGAGAAATGGGTTAAATGAAATCTCGGTTACTTCAATAGACTTCTTAATCTGATTAATTGCTGAGTGAAGTAGATTTCACTTAGATACATATGTGTGTCTACAGTCCAAAGCATTTTCTTCTGCTTGCATAGTACCCTGTCAATACTCGTCACTGACTCTGACTCAAACTCAAGGCATCTGCTGTAACTGAAGCTTCCAGACCTCCATTTTCATACTTTAAAGTTTAGCAGGGCAATAAAATAAAAAAAAAGGCTGTTTCAATATTGATGTAAAATTGTATCTAGTGGATTGGAATGGCCTGTTGAAACTTAATTTTCAAAAGATAAATGCTATTGAGCACAAAGTAAAAAATGAAAGCCTGCTACAGTTTTCAATTCCATGGAGACATACTACCTTCTGCACAGAAGCCATGCTTCAGAGAAACAAAACTGAACAGACAGGGCTTAACAAATGAGTTTTCAGTCTTGTGTTTAAGAACCATACTTCCATGAAGAGCTCTGTCCCTTTAGATTACCCCAGACCTGGTCTCACCAGTAAATTTCTGATTTCCTCAGAGTCTTTTCTAATGCTTGTAAAATAATAGCTGAGATATTTATAAGCAATTGTTAACCCTTGCTTGTGAATCGTGTTGGCATTGTTTGATCCATTTTATAGATGCAGTGTTTAGGTGCAACATTTTCAAAAGTTCCAAATAATTTTGGGTGCTGAGCAGAAAATCTCTGATTTTTTGGCTCACGTCTGCTGAAGGCAGAGCTCCTAGTGACTGCAGTGGCAGCTGAAGTCTGAGAATAGTTCTGGTTAGAAGGCACCATCTGATCCACCCCCCTGCTTAAAGCAGGGCCAATTTTGAAACTATACCCAACTTTGAAATCAGATCAGGTCTTTCAGGGTCATATCTAGTCAAATCCAGGGTATTCCAGATAGAGATTTCCATATGAGTACTTAATACTTCTGCAAATCAGGACCTGGAAATGTAAACCCAAAGCACCCAGAAAAAGTCATATTGCAAGTTGCTGTCATAGAGGAAACATGGATAACACCGAAGGAACAATCTTCATTGTCTTTCTGAGAGCTGAAAATCATGTCTTTTGCTGTTGGTAGGTATTGTGTGGTGAAATACACTTTTGGCTCATTTCTTGAGGCATCATCCTCAACATTGCAGCAGCGCAGTTTCTCATAAGCAGAAGACTGCACATACCTGCATTTAGTCCAGTGCCCTGAAGGAAATGAGCCTCTGCCGGCTCTTAAAGGCTCTTAGCAAGTCCTTTGTGTCTTTGAACACTTGTAGACTGTACAGCCTTGTACTTACCCCTGCAATGGGGAATATGAGCTCTCTGTGTGTGACCAAGGACAACTGAACTCCTGCCATCATTCTGAACATTATTGTGAGCCTTCCTTCCTGCAGGAGCAATGGCTTCCCACATTTTTAGAGAGACGCTGTTGTAAAATATTTTAGGAGCTACCATGGCCTTGAAAAAAGTCATGAACTTGTGGAGATAGGTTCCCTACATTTCTTCATGTGTTCGTAGGTTCTGGTTGGCACTGATGAGGAAGAGATGAGAGAGAAGAAGGTAAAGGGAACACAGACTGTGATGAGCTAACTCACAAGTGTCTGTGTTTTTTCAAAGACTGCTTAACTGAAATGTATGAATGAACACTCAATATTTTAGGTAATTTGCCCTTTTTTTTCCAGTGGTAAATACATAGAAAAGAAAATGTGCCAGCCATGGCTGGGGAACTGCATGATGACTGTGAGGCATGCCCTTAGACTGGTTTCTCAGGGATTGTCTGCTGTGAGAGTGGACCTGGCGGCATTCCACAGCACACTGCTTGGGCATGAGGCTGCAAGGTGGAACTGCATGCTCCAGTGAGGGGCTTTGAGTGCACAGCCTCTCACGGTGACACTTCCCCAGCCACAAGACAGTGCTGTGGCTTCTCTCTCATGGTGCCCCAAGCTGGGTGATGCAGGCTTTTCCAAGGCAGACAGGAGGCCAGGTGTGGTGCCTGACATCCCAGCAGGAGGGTATTCATTTGGATTACTGCATTCAGGGAGGGAAATCTGGCAGGTCTGACATACCAGTGGAAAGCTGGCAGGGCCACCTGCACACCCTCCCATGGCAAAAGATTCCAGCTCTAGGGACCTCCTAGAGTGGTTTGCAAAAAGGAGGGTGTAGGAACCTTGGCTGTGCTGACCTGTGCTGTGGTAGCCCCTTGAGTGCCAGGCACTTACAGGGCCTTGTGTGAGTGGGTGCCAGCCAGGGCAGAACTGCATCCACAACTGTCACACCCTCAGCTGCACTGCCATGAAGGTGGATTTCCACTCTTAAATCCAGTGGGATTCTGTGGTACACAAGGAATGGAAAATACCAACATTAATTGTCCTAAGGATAAGCTAATCAAAGAGTGGCAACGAATGAAAAGTCAGGTGGCATTGATTCATAGAAGAGCCAAAAGTGATAAGTACAAAGTAACTGCTCGGCAAAAATTTGGGTTTCATCTTATTTTTAAGATATCATTTCAAAAGAAAATCCCAAACCTTGAGCTTTCTGTTTGGAGAAAAGTAGACCTAATACAGAAGGGTGTGCTACAGGCAGTGGTCCAAGAGCACACAAGAGATTTGTAAAAGTAATGCTTCAGGAAGCTTGGTCCAAAAGCATGTTCCAGCAAATGATTGCACTGAAATTAATCACAAAGGAAAGCTACAGGAGCCAGCTAGAACTTTAACATAAACTGGCATTACTTTTTTGGAATGACTGGAGCTGTGCTGATTTATACCAGCTGATGATCTGGTCCACAAACGTGTTCTTATTCCAACTTTAATTATTTCCCAGAGTCTAAGGGTGTCTATGTCTATCTCTGTTCATTTAAGATTTCCAGATGCTAGTCTGGAAGTATGCTTACAGCAAGCATTAAATTGGTCAGTTTGGATGAAGTACAGGCTTCCTGACATCCTCATTGGATACTTTTATTTCAACATGCAAAATGAGCTGGTTGATTATGAGAATCTCTTTTTTGGTTTTTTTTTTTGGTATTGAAATTCTCAGTGAGCGTAAATGAAAAGGGCCTGTTCCCACAATCCACAAGGGCAGACTATGTTAATGGTAGTTACATGTGTATGTCAAATGTATTCGTACATGAAGGTAGCGCCTTATATTCAGATTTGCAGTCCTAGGGAAAAAACCAGCTCCCTGTTTATGAGCTACCAAAACCTTTGATTTCAAACAATTTAAAGTGGCATTTCTCAAGTCCTGTCTTTATGAATACGCCCTCTGAGTCTTTTCCACTGCACCTGTACAAACAGCAACAAAGAGAAAACATGTGAGTGTGAAAAGGGCCTTGAGCTTCTCCCACCTACTTAATGAAACTTCCTTGCTTCTTTTGCAAGCAAATGAAAGACAATAAATTACATGAGATGCTTTTTCAATGGCAGCAGGAGTGATAGGAGTGTCCTTATTTGATGCTGTAGGGGATAAGGCTTATAAATGGTGCCATAAAAGGTCCTTCTGGGTTGTGAAAGCTCGCAGAGAATGAGGCAGCTCAGCTAGCTCTTTAAACCAAAGTGTGCTGTGCTTGTCATGTGTCTGATCTGGTTTGTCGTGACAAAGAGTGTGCTTAAATTTTTGCAGCTCAACTAGTTTCAGCAGAGCAACAAATATTTATAGCAACTCAGATTCTGGATAGAAATCTCTGCATTCCCACTCCAGTTAGAAGGATTACCAGAAATTTTGCTTCTCTCTTTTAATATTCAAGACAGCTGACAGTCTTTTAAGCAAGTAAACTTTAAACCAGATACAGATCATTCAATTAGATGCAGTTTGGATTACACCTTTGGACACTGGAAAAGAACTGGTTGTACCAGATCTAGACATCTTGACTTGACTAATTTAAACCAGGTAAAACCAGGTAGTCCTAGCTGAAAATGAAACTACCATTTTGAGTTTCAAATATGCAGTTCACTGAACTGGGAAACCCATGAACTTGAGTGTAATGGTGAGCTGGAATTTCTAAATAACAAAGGTACAGCTTTTCTCTGGGGCCTCAACTGAAATCAAGGGAAGGGATCTAAACTTAGCTGCTTAATGCCTACCCAGCTCAGAAATAACCTATTCAGAACAAGCAGACATCCTATGTAGAACGGAAAAAGAGAGTAATGTTCAGCTAACAGGATTAAGTCTTAGAGGTCAGGAGGTGTATGGATAAAATAAGAATTGCCAAAAGATGAACTTGGGGTTGAGGTTTTCAAACACAGCTAAATCAAATAGAGATTTTTTCAGCCACACAAACAAAAAGATGATTTATAAGCACTGCTCAGCAAAGATGGTGAGGTTGAGGATAATACAGATATGGCCCCAAGATGAGTATTTTGGCTCAGATTTCAACAGGGATGATGATGTTAAACAAGGCTGTGTTGCTAATGGGAATATGTGAATGGAAATGGAATTAACCACATCTAAGGTGGACGCCAAAATATGAAGAGATTAATGTGACTGAGTCAGCTTGCAGTGGAGGCACATCCTGGAAAAAAGAACTGGTTAAAGAAACTGCAAGTCTGCTAACAAAGATTTTGAATATATTTATTGGAGATGAAAGCTCTTCCTTGAAAAAGCAAGTGTTGGATCTAATTTAAGCAAAATAGAAGAAAAGTCTCGTCAGTGACAGGTCTGGCTTCAAGAATATGTGAAATTTCAAAATACATGTTGGATATAAGCAAATAAGGACATGAAGATGGAAATGAAATGACAAGAGTAGATCATGTCTGAATAACCTGATTTTTTTTTTTAAATTTATTTTTAAGAGAATGAGATACAACTCAGTTACCAGAAAAGCGCTTGACTCAGTGCTGCATAGGAAATTGCTCATTAAGCTGGAGAAAATTTGGATTAGCAGAAGAATTGTGAGGTGGAAAAAAATGAAAGATCATGTTGAAAGGAAAAATACCAAACTGAAAGGAAGTTACCGGTGGAGTTCTTCCAAGATGTGTCTAGGGACTGATCCTATTTAACATTTTTAACAACTTTGGCAGAAAAAGTAGTACTGTGCTCATGAAATTTTCTGATAATGCAATATGTAGTGTGAATGTGGAGGAGGACAGTGTACAGGAAGAATTGGATAAGTTTCAGGACTGGAATAATAGAAATAGGATGAATTTAAATAACCCAAAAGGTGAGGTCAGGCACTTTAGGACTCATAGTTTTTCCCCAGGCAGGAAGCTATGAAAAAAGCTTGGGAATGGACTATTTGGTTACCAGATGACACAATCTATGATGTGCCCATGGAGAACGTAAATGTGGTCAGATGTATCAGGTGGGGAACCTGCAGCAAAGATAAGTACGGGTGCCATTTTGTGACACAGATTACTTCAAATGGGAACAGGGAGGTTTCTAACCAGAAGAGTCCTACATTTCTGGAACATCCATCCATAAACCTGAATATGATCTTAAGACAGAACCTTATTAGTTTATGGAAGCTGGTACAGCAAGGTGGTTAGATGAGACGGAGGCAGCAGTCCAGGAGAGCTCTTCTGGGTCTGATTTCCTTTACAGCTCGTGCACAGCTCAGACACTCAGCTTGGTAGATTCTCCCACAGACTAGCATCAGTTTGAATCCTACTTTTGATGAAAAGTAAGCCCAGATTTGCAAGAAATATCAGTAGCTGTTAATTGCATGACTAGCTCAGCCTCCAAATGCATTCTTGTCTCTGCAGAGACAAATGATCCCCATGAATACTGTATCTCCTATAACAAATCCTGTTAGGTTGTGACTCTTGACTTTCAGACAGCTTCAACAGTGCATCTGGTGGCAGTTAACAAATATTATTGAATCATATTTTTCTTTTTATAGGTATTTTCCCAAGATATACCCCAAAACATGCTGAATATGTTATATAGAATTATAATCTCTATGATTTTAATGTAGTATTATTAAAATATGAGACATATTTTCACTAGCTGGGCTTTCCAACTGCTTACCACCATTTCTTCTCTGTGTAGGGGCTTGTGCAGCTCTGGCCCATGGATGGGTGAAGGCAAATGGGAAAGGTCTGTGCTCTGTCCTGTATTTCAGGAGCTTGGGAGAGTCTTGTTTGCTAGAAGTGTGATTTCTGCTAAACTGATTTCTCTGCAGTTCACAATCAAGACAAAAGAGCCCTCTGTTTGATAAGTACTCTCTATCTGTGAGGAAGTGCTCAGATGAAGGTTTCAGCTGTGCTATACTCAGTGTAGGTAGGACTCCATGAACCTATTAACTTGTTATTTAGACACTGGATGGGCACATTTCCAGTAGATGACTGGATGTTCACATTTTTTATTTGCTAAAGATTTCTTTGACCTTGGTGAAAACTGAAAGAGAGGAAATAGCATTCGAGGAGGCAGAACTTAAAATGAAAAACACATGAAACAAGAACTCCCTGTGGAACGGAGGAATGGAGCACTGGCCGAACTTGGGGGTGTTTGCTGTTCAGCTGCCTTGCCAGGACATATGCGGAGCAATAGCTGAACTTTGAATTCTCCATGTGCAAAGGAAAAGAAAGAACGCCAAACAAACCAAAAAGTTTAACAATGGAGGTTGCATCCCTGAGATGCAACCCTTTTCTTCTTTTAATAACAATTTAAAAAATGTGGGTTGTTTGGTGGATTCTCTAATAGACGTTGCTGGCTTCACATGTCTTTCATTTTAAGACACCAAATTAAGTCACAATTGATTTCTATGGTCACCTTTTTTATAAGATTGAGAGCCTGCTTGGTGAAAGGCATGTATTTATGACTAATTTAAGGTATAGAAGATTTGTTACAGTGGCTCACACCTGTCACAGGCAGTGATTTATAAATGTACTGACTTGCCATGTTTGCCTATGGCTAGCTTAAAATTACAGATCTGGTACACATAGACTACACAGTTACAATACCAAAAATATCCACAGAAGAAATTTGAATTTTCTACATACCACAGTCCAAAGAACTTTACAGAACAGGAGCTTCAGCTCACACGGTGTTTTTGTACAGGCATGTACTTGAAATCCATCTTCTCTGGAATAGAAGGCTTATTTAATAAGAGGGAATAATAGAAACACTTTGCTGAATGGAATAGTGAATATGGTTCTGATTTGCTGCTAACAGAGACTCATCCTTCTGAGGCTTAAACCCATTTCAAATAAGGAAAGAAAAGTGACAGAAAAATGCTTTTAAAATCTCTGGCAGAGCACCCGGAACATGGCTCATGAGATTGCAGCATTATAGCAGTGACAGGGTACAGCCAGTCTGCTGCCTGCTGCTGATTCATGCCCCACAAAAGACTGCAGAAGGCAGCTTGGGAACTGCTGATCCTGATCATAAACTGTGTGTGTATGGTCTTGAAACAAAGCCTTTACCCCTTCTGTGAATAATTTTAACCTTAATTAATAATTACCCTAAATAATTCTGTGAATTAATTTAGTAATTTTCTGTAAATAACTTTAAGTTTTACTTTCTCCAGCCTGAGTAGTTAAGTTTTGCACCCAGTGTTCTTAGCAGGCTCTAGAGGTGTTCACCCGTGGCTGTTTTCTGTCCTATGGGGAGGTAGTGCTGCAGATCTCATACTGGTGACAGCACGTCAGGCAGGGCCAGGACTGGAGTGGACATGGGATGTGCAGCCTGGCAGTGCTGACAATATCCAGGCTAACAGCAGGCCCTACTAGCTGAAGGGTTGTAGCCCCATCAATGGCCGTGATAAATCCTCATATGGTGCAAAAAAACCCAATTCCAACTCATTTCTTTGGGCTAGAGGAGAAGAATGCAGAAGATAATTCCTTTTTCCTGCCCTGGCCTCCCTGTTCCCTTCAGACTGTGAATTCTGCAGACACCCTGGAGCAGACTGCCCCATTCAGTGGGCAATTTTTTGCCTGCCTGGAGACCCACCACCAGCAAGCAAAGACAGAAGGCCATTGCTAGCACCATCTCCTTGAACTGATATTTCTGGAGGGGTTAAACACTATACACTGGTTACCTTAAAGAAGGAGGGTATAACATAAAACATTTCATACAAGTAAATAAACAAAACAGAATAGAAAAAAACAGTCTCTTCTCCTAAAAAAAAAAAAGGTAACTTCCTGTTGTAATATTTTTTTCTTATGGAGATCAAATAAGCAGTCTTTTAAACAAGTTTTATGGGAATAAATAGACTTACGGAACATCCATGGTTTACTCAGTGTGCAGTTCTGGCTTGCATAACTCCCATGATCTGTCCTTTCTGCTTTTCCCATTCCCCTCTCCTTTGTATTCACCCCTGCCTCATGAACCTACAAGGCTCTGGAGACTGGGGTTCCCTTGCTTTTTATGCAGTAGCAAACTCTTGTTTTCTTACTTTTCCATCACCTTTCTAGATACAGGGTCACAAGGGAGGAATGCTCAAGATATGTGGCAGTTTATTTAGTTCACTCTTAATGTGAAAAAATATATGTAGGAATAATTTTTCTGGGTTCAGACAATTACTTGTACAGAATTTGCAGTTTTCTTGTTGATATGACGTGTATAACATTTAGTTTTTTTAAGCAGTTACATCAATTATTTCATATATATTTAGAATCTGCAATGTAATTCATAAACCAAGCTATGGCATCTCACCCCTATATTTACTGAATTTCAAAATACAGAGACTTTTCTTTTAAAGCATTGTTTACTTTTGTCTGCAAAAAACCTCCTATGATTCTAGATATTAGATATTATTACAAAACTTTAAGTGTAAGTAAATGTAAAAAAACCACTCTATAAGTCTGTATCTGCAGCAAAGTCTCAGCTAAATAAAGGAAAAGCAAAACATATTTTACCATAACTAAAAGTTTTAAATTAAGGAATATTGGATATCTTGTTTGACTGAATGAGGCTGGAAGCCAGAGACAACTTTCATTTGAATTTTTTCTTTTGTGTGTCTTCAAAATGTTCTTATTATTGAATATCATATGTCTTGCTGCGTTTCTAAATTCATGCACATTTCCTGCTAAGAACATATGGAAAAGAGTAGATGGTTCAGACTGAAATCTGGATGACATAATAAACCGTGAGAGAGAAACTCAAAGGATTAATACAGATCCAAAGACTGAAACTGTGTCTACTGTTAAGCGCATACCACTATTTTTTTTATAGCACAGATATTTATGAGGCAAATATAGGAAAATGCAAAAATCAGACCTTTACAGATGCTAGGATTTTGTATATGGGTATTCTGGATGCAGTGGCAATTTCTACATGACAATTCTTTAACATGTCCTCATTTTAGTCAATAGTAAGAGTGGACAGAGTCTGTGTAAATTTCAGGTATGCTTGTGGTCCATTATCTTCTTGTTTTCTAGGGTCTGGTTTCCTCTCTGCAAATGGAAAACTTCCAGTGCTCTCCCTCACTAAGGCAGGTGAAAAATGCAATGTACACAGATCTGCTTCTGATGGCAATTTCAGGCAGGCTAGTGAACACTGCAGCCATTAAAATGGGATACCAACAGATTGATAAGAGGTGGTGTTGCTTCTCATTACATTCATGCCTAGAAATACATTTCTGGCCAGATCCTCAACTAGGACAAAATTTTGTATTTAAATACCTGATTTCCATAGAGGTGCAGAGCTCAAAGGAAGGTGCCACAGCTCATCTCTCCAAGTGTCTGTGCAGAGTTGGGCTCTGCCAAGGGCTGACATGGGCTCACCACTCAGCCTGGCTTGGCTAGCCACACACTAGGGATGCCATCCTGTCACCTGGGGCTACAGCCAGGCTCTCTTCCACAAATGTGTAGCATTCAGCCTACCCTGGTGGAGGTGCACTTACATCTGCTCTTTAATTGACACACTGATCACTCCCATGTCTGTTTTCTGTAATGATAACAGGAAAACCACAGAGGATTCCTCTCAACAAACTAAGGATATTTCCAAGCTATTCTGCAAGATCCTTACCAGTCACCTTTGGTGCCTTAGACTGTGTACAGAGGGAAGGCAGTTTTTGAGACCAATTTTCGGCTCCTTTCTTCACAGGCAGTGTCTCACCATAAGGAGTTGCCTGCTTCTCTTAGTGACTGTCAAAGAAGCACAGGGCTAGGAGCTTTGTCCTAATCCAAACCATTCATCCAACTTGTGAGTTCCTTAACTAGAACCTCACTGCAAGGTTTCCTAAAATTGCAATATGTATTGAACTGAATTAAGATCTGTTCTAAACCCAGCTTTTGAATAATGTACTTTTAAATTTCCTTACTGAGATGATTCTCAGAGTTAGGGAGAGCACCTTGTGCCTATGTGTCCTGGAAGAGGACAAGAGCACCCACTGAGCAACCAGTGGCTGTGCAAGCCTGATAGGAAATGCAAGAAGGATTTTTTAAGACAAGCTCATTCCTCAGCTGAAGACAGAACAGGGCTTGGAGAAGCCATGATGTGATGTGACTTCTTTCCAAGCTGAGAGAAAGAAGCTGCCTGGGAGGTTGCTGCCTGTATGGGAAAGGCCCAAGGGAGATCAGGAAGGCATGGAAGAGGTAAACATCTGTCTGGATCTGGTCTGTCAGGAGCTTGAGGATTAAGGGATTAAAATTTGGATGTAGAGATTAAGCAGGAGAAGAAAAAGGCTTGAGATCCACAAACAATTTGGCAATCTGAGTCTTTACACGCAAGTACTGGGACAGTATGACAGCATCCGACTGCTTCCTAAGTCCAGCTAAGGAAAAGCTTAGGGGTATATGAGCAAAGGTCTACCTAGCTTGGAGAAGGAAGAGAAGTACTGATATGCTCCTGGTGTCCCTGCCCATGGCAGGAAGTTGAAACTAGATGATTTTTAGGGTCCCTTTAGACCCAAACCATTCTGTGACTGTATTTGAAAGAAGGCTTTATCTCTTTGTCAGGAAGGCTTTAATGCCTCATGCAACCATTGCAGATGAAATGGACATGTAATCTACTGCATGAGGAGAGCACAGCTTGGGTGAGGAGGAAAGCTGGGGCCACATGTTGAAAATGAGTTTATGCTCTGTACAAGCAATCTCAAATCTGCTCTCTAAAAGTAATGAGTGGATATTCACTCAGTTTCCTCCATGTTATATGCTTTAATACATTTCATCATGCTGCTAGGGGAAAAAAAGACTGATATGTCTATTTCATACTTTGGTCATAAAGTAAGTGGGGTTCAATAGCTCCTCACTGTAAGAAAGCAGTTTAACCTCTGCTGCAAGCCTGAGAGACTGAGACTTTTAAAGTATTTAACTATTCACTTTTTAAAATGAGAACCAACCAGATATGTTATGTAATAAATGCCTTTCCTTCTGTGCACATTCCAGGCTGAGGATAATAAGGCTCCTTACAAAGGAAGGCACTAACAGGAAGAACTTGAAGCTGTTACAAATAACATAGTGGAAAATTTCCCCAGGCAGCTGATCTAATTTTGATTTTCAAAAAAATCTGTGTTCAGTATGAGACTGCTTGTAATTGTAGTCCTGGTAATCTTTTTCACAAGTTATTGAAATGAGTTTTTAGTCACATCATGGTAAAGTTAGAAATAAAGACATTGGAAAGAAGGGAAAAAAGATCATTCTGGCTCCCTTCTTAGAGTGTCTCAGATTTTAAAACAGCAGCAATAGAAATATTCTATTATTTCCTGCTGGTCGGCAAAAGGAAGCTGTCCTGCAGAATCTGTTTCCTGGCCATCAGAAAACACTGGTATAGTTACACATTCAAGTTTGCACAAGCAAGGATTGATTGGTATTAATCTTTTGCAGCTCACTAGTGTTACCCAAATCCTTGTATTTATGGAGTTGAAGTATAGAAAAAAAAATGTTTAAAGTTTGTGTGTTTTCATTTCCAGTCTACTTTCCTGAATACAATTAGCCATTATTTTAACTTCTATTCTTTGCACCAGTGTTATATCAGCATGGACTGAGTCCCCATTGCACCAAAATGTCTGTTTTCTTAAGTGGTCATTTTGCCTGAGGAGGGTCTAAAGGATTGTATTCTTGAAATTGTTTGTCTGTGCTGATTACAGAAGAGAAAGAAAAAATATCCATAAAATCAGAAGTTAATCTCAGCCAGGAGATAAATAATATTGAGTCACTAAACCTGGCAAAGGTGGCTGTTTAACAGAAGCTGTTCTGAGGCAATTCCTGTATATACTCCACTGAAGCATAGCCATGGCATTTAATTTAGGTAGAAGCGCCAAATTAAACATTTAATTGACTTTTTTTTACACTAAATTGTCTTAAGTTTGGCCATATGTTGCTATAGGTACTGCTATAGATACTGCTAGACCAAGTATGAAACTCAGACAGTGTTATTTTCTGTGGGAAAAGAGTGCCATTTCAAAGCAATTCTTTCTGCTGCAATAAAAAATAATAACACCAAAAAATCTCCACATGGAGAACTTAGAGAATTTTTGTTTCTTTTCTACATCCACAGGTGGGAAGTCTCATACAATATTTGGTTAACTGTCATTGTGGTAAAAATGTGTTTGGGAACATGATTTTCTATCAGGCAATAGATTTTTTAATTTCTGTTTTGATGTTTTACTATATATGTGTAAAATATTTCTGAGAATCAGCCCTACTAAACCTTTCAATCCTCTGTCATCCTACTAATGCATCACAGAGAAGTTATTCTCAGCTTTCACTGAAGCCATTGTATTTCTAATCCACTTCAGTCTGGGAAAATAACACCCTGCTTTAATTAAGAGAGCAACAAATGTAAACTAACTTCAGAGAAGAGCTAAACTCTTTCTCCCCCTGAAAATTCATATGTTGAGTGATGTGCAGCAGAAATCCCTTATACCTGTCCTGGATGATATGTTAGCACTGACTTGCTATAAGAGGATGAGAGTCTGATGTTATGGGTGCTACTCCATTGATGTTTGCTGTGATTTACATCCATGACCCCGAAAGGAGAGTCTTGTTCCTGGTTGCCTCAATGCTTCTCAGCTGCTATCAGAGATAATAAATTTTGCTAATCTGACATCTCAGTAGTACAAAAAAGGAGATTTTAAAAAATTTTTCTCCACAGGATTCATTCTGTTTCTGCAATTTCTATTTTCTTTCCCTGAAGATCTCACAGTTTTACATACAAAACACTGGTCTTGCAATATTATTGGGGGATAGGAAAGGGTATACACACTTTTAAAAATTCTCTGAATCCCTATTTGAGGTGGGGTAGCTGCATATTTTTTGAGTTAAAAAGCTGAAAAATTAGGACACCTAGTAAGGAAATCTTGAGCAGACTTCAGAGAGGCAGAACAAAGCACAGCTAGGCCTCTGAAAATGCACTTCCTAATCTTAAAAAAACCCCATGTAGAAGTGGTCGTGATAGCTGTTTCATGTTGCTCCTGCAAGATGTTTCCAGAGACTGTGGTTTCTTTTAGCCCCGTGAGTTTGATCCAGAAGCTTTACAGGCAGCAAGGGCTGCAAGCTGAAGCTGGCACAGACCATGACAGGTCACTGGTTAGGGATCAGAGTGCAACAAGGGGCACTCTGTGGATGTGGAAGTGGGTGTTTCTTGGCATACTGACAGATACCACTCTCAGGTGTGGCCCCTCTCATCGGAGATGGATGCTGTCTGAGGAGGCAATTCAGGAAGGAAGCCTGAAAGCATGTGGGTGTGAGTCCTGCCCCAGGGAAAAAGGGGAATTGTTTATTTCAGCAGCAGGAAAAGAGTTGGCTCTAGGCATTTATTTCCAACAAATAGATTATTCACTAAACACACGATTTTTGTTGGCCTGAAAATATGCTTGAATAAAAACCACATCTGTAGAGCTGTTTAAGCCGGGGTTTTTTGTGGGTTTTTTTGCTGTCCTCAGAGGTAGATACGTATAAATTTATTTCCTCAGGCCTAGGTGTGAGTTTGTGGATGGTGATGGCCTCCACAGTCACCCAGAGATCTGAACATTCATCACATCTCTGCAAAACTCAGCTTCAGCTCTCTCTTCTGCCTAAGGAGATTTGAGAATATCAGTCCCTGCAATGGACTCCCCAGCCTTGTAATGGACTCCACCACCATGCTCTAGGGCAGAGATTTCTAGAGCACATACTCCCCTTAGTGCACAGGTGGCTTCAGATGGACAGGAGCAGAATCTAGTCCAAAAATACATCCTCAGAGAAAGCATTTTCAGGATATGTACACTAAAAAAAATCTCTGGGAGCATCAAGAAGGGGGCAAATCTCTGTTCCTGCTACAGGCTGGTCAAAAGAAGATGACTCCAGAGCCTGTGGCTGTTGGGTGTTCACCAAAAGAGGCAAGCCACTGTAGTCCAGGCCTTGTGCTGGTGGCTTTTAAAGCTGTTTAAGCTGTACAAAATGAAATGGTGGCATTGGGACCAGCACGAGTGTTCCACTCTGGTCTGGGAGCCAGGTGCCCTGATGGGACAGCAGGTCCTTTCCCCCACGTATGGGCAATGCAGAGATGGGTGACGAGGAAGAAGAAGGTTTCTGCCTCATCTCCTCCGTCACAGCTCTGTAGAGTTCTTCAGTCCTTTTCATGGATTTCCGTTTCATAGAGATGCCTATTTTTGGTTGATGGAGTTCAAATTAAGGAAAACTTTTGTTTTAGTTCTCAGTTTGAACAGACTAATCTGGGGGGCTGTATTGAAATTCATTTGCTTCAGTGGCCAAACTGAAATTAAAAAAATTACATCCCTAATCACTGTATGAATTTCCACTGTATGAGCTTTACCCAGACTTCATCATTTCTGTGCCCAGTTGTGCTGAGCCAGCAATCAACTCACTGAGCTTGTGTAACAGTATTTTTCCGTAAGCTTGTAAGATCCGTGTCCCTTGGTTTTTGGCGGCTGGATTTTCTTGGCAGGATGTTAAGGTATTGTTAAGTTCTGCCTTACTGTTTCTTTCAGTTTTTGCTGACATAACTGGTGCTGGTGTCACCAGAGGGATGCAAGCATAATACTCCTCATTTTAAAAGAGGCAAAAAGTTTCAAACATAGTCTTTTGACCTTTAAAGCAAACTACAAAGACAGTCTGTTTCCTAAGGCTTTTTGAGAAGAATTGAGGGAATGAATGGGACAGGATACATTTTACTGCTTTGAATTACTAGCTGGCTAAGTTAATTTAATTTTGTTTTGCGTGAGCTCTGCTGTGATGGACTTGTATTTTAAATAACTGGTAATGTGCCAAAAGCTATGGATAGCCATTGTCCTTTGTATTTTAATTGTACTAAATAAAATGAGAACAATGGGAGAGAAAAAAACCCCTAGAGGTGGGTCATAAATAAGCATTATTTAGTTTCTAACAGACATGTTTTATTTTCCCAGTTATAATGGAAGACATAAACAAGGCATTTAAACATGTCCTGAACAACCGAGAAACAAATAACCCTGGGTCCGTTACTGTCTGAAACAAGGAGTTTTTTATATTTTTCCTGAACAACTAATAAAAATTAATCTTTACTGTTCAAATTATGTTTATTTTGTTAATAGAATAGACAAAAGAACTAATGAGAAATTAACAGGACCTCCAATGGAAACTATTGATACATGACATCTGGTCAGCTGAACACAGAGTTATGCTTTAAGTCAGAGATAAGTAAGAAAGATCATACTATATTTGACACTATCCAGAAAACAGAGAAAAATATCAGTAAGTTGTCAAAGGGGAACTCTGTTTTGAAATTTTACATTGAGCCAAAAAACTTCTCATTATTGGCATATTGCAATTATTTTGGTGAAACAGCACCACTAATTTCCTTTATGCTTTGCATCTAAAGCCAAATAGGTGGTTGGGGTGGGTTTTAAGTGTTTTCTGGAGGAGAAAATACTGACACTTCCACCTGTCAATACTGCCATGTTGCTGACAAATTTCATCTGCTCCCCTCTGCCTAATTGCTCTCTCCCAGCAGAGAGCGCCTCCATGCAGTACAGAATGCTTCTTCTCCCTTGCATGTACTGCTACTCACAGCCAGCTTGCCCTGACCTCTGTAAAAACCCTGTCAAGTCTGACAACAGCCTGCAGTATTGGCATCTTATCCTGTGTTTGTTGTACTTCTTTTTGTCAGTAATTTTTTACTCCCAGCTCATCTACTTCATTGAATCCCATCCAAGCTGGTATGATTTAATGGAGGTTGGTTTTGCTGCATTGGCATGTTTATTGGTTGCTTGACCATCTCTAGAGGAGGGTGTCTAGAAATCCACATCTAGTACCTCTGAGGAACCACTTTGCACTTCCCTACTTATTCCTATAGTAAACTCTCACATTATTTGTGGGCTCAAAATATTTGTGAATAAAGTACAAGGACAAACAAACTATTGTGTGGCAGGAAGTATGAAGTCTGCAGAAATGCCCTCAAGTTCTCTGTTGGTTCTTTTCATCAGGAGCACCTGTATATGGCTAAACAGCATATAAATCTTGTACTATTTGCATTTTACTCCCAAAGTCTTCTAATGAGTCTGTGCTTTATTTTTATAAACATTTTATAAGCTGCCTGGAGGCTTATATGTGCTGGCAGACATAAGTTTTGGTTGAAATCATCTCACATTTCATTAAAAAGAAAAAAAATAATTTCCCCATTGATATCCCAAGAATGAATTTTCATCTTTGTTACATGGCTCATCAAAAAAATGGTTCCAATTCTTCAGATTTAATGCTAGACAGATGTTGTGTCAGACAGATATTACCACACTTTTTGGAATTCTACATGATAGAGGATATATTTTTGCAGGCTTTGCTGCACATCAGACAAAAACCTTATCCAAAAAGAAATAAAATAACATTTGTGAAATCTTAGTATTTCAAAACCAGAGATGCTATTGCATGCTTTTGGCCAAAGTCAAATGAGAAGGCAAGCAGCACAGTGGAGCAGTTGGGATAAGTCCCTCATTTTGAGCTCAGGACTGCAAGTTGATTAGCACTCTGGCCCCAATCCAGAAAAGCAGTTAGACTGAGAAAGTCTGTAGGAGTTGGGTGTTTAATTCCTTCAGGCTTATTTTGAAAATCTTAGCCTTAAGCATTTACATCCATAGGTGTATTCACATGTCTAAATTAAGCAGGTTGCTGGCAGGGAACCCAAAGACTTATCACCATGTAGCTGCAAGTCCATTCACCAGACTCCTCTTGGTGTGGAAGAACCAGAGATGCTGGACACTGCTGATGTTTTCCTTGGAAGCAGAAAGTCTCTTCAGGTTCAGTGAAGTGGCAGAGCCTGATCACGAACACTGAGCACTCCGTGCCATTGTGAGAGAAGCAGAGAAGCTAGAAAACCAGGCCAGGGAAAAGAGGCAAGAAGCTCTGCCCAGAGCCAGGACTCCTCCCTGGAGCTGCACATAGACCCCTGCCCTGATGTGGTTTTAAGGAAAGTACTTCAGCTTCTAAAGCTCACACGCAGTCTCCAAGACAACAATGTAATTTCTTGATCTCTAACTCCTTTATTTTGGTCTTCAATCATCCTCATTTATGCTGTTTTTAACTTCTGTTTCCTCACATGGATGAACTCATGAAACCTAATGTCTTCCAAACTATAATCTTTTGCCCCCACATGCCATGTGGTGACCAATCCTCAAGGAAATGGGAACTTTGCAGCAAACATTGGTTTGTTTGACGGGTATAGATAAAGTCAGCGTTGGTTAAGGTTCTGTCTGGTCACAAGCTATAGTTCTGCACATGGAAGTAGGTCCTCTCCTATCTGTGGTTGTAGATGTACCCCGAGGGCACAGGGCAAGTGCTTTTTGGTGCACTGCAATCCATGCAGTGCTGTGGATCCTTTTAACAGTTCCCTACTTTTCAGCTGGAAATATATTCCTAGAGGGTATGTCTAGAGTAGGTAGCTTGGGTCTCACTGTGTTATGGTGTTGCTCCACTGCAGCTAATATATTTCTCTTCTCCCCAGGACTAATTAACTCAGATATAATTCTGAGCTAGCAGAGATGCATAGCTTCCAACACTGGATTTAGATCTTTCATGGGTAGTGCAGGTATCTCTACATGGTGCTTGAGTTATGCCAGTGAGACATATTCTGCAGTTCTAAGCAATACTTTTTAAAGAAATTCAAAGCAAGGAAATTACAGAATGTAAATAGTATAAAGTGCTGCATGTAGCTGTTGAATTATTTCTAGATAGTTTGATCCGTAGCCAGTTCAACTTTTAGAAACCAACATCTATTTTTGAATTAGTCTCTTTGTGGCTTAAAAAATCTGTTCTAAGATTCAAGATCTGTCTTCAAGAAACTGAAAATTAAATAAGAAATACCCACAGGAAACTTGCACACTTTTTCTAACATCTTAATTAAATCCCTCAGGTTGAGGAAAATTAATTGAAGATTTTTACCACTTTCCCCACTAACTTTTTCTACTCCAGGGATTCAAATAAATGGAGTTTACAAATTCGTCCACTGTTCTGCTTTAAAACTTCATGAAACTTTGCTTTTTAGTAGGAAGTTAATTAGGAATAGTTATTATTATACTTTTAATGTGGGTAAGACTCCTGAGGCACTGTAAACATTAATTAAGCCCCACAGTACCCTCTGAAGTAGATAGTACTTACCCACAGTTGACAGAAAATAAAGTCTCCCCTCCCCACTTAAATTCTACTGCAATATCAGCAAGCCAACTATAAATATGCTAAAAAAAAAGAGGGAAAAGAGCATTACAAAATATTTCCTATGCTTTCACTTTGTCTGAAGACAATTTCTGAAGGCTGCAGAGTTAGGATATTAGGTACAGTGCTATTTTCAACCTTCTGTTATTCAGGTCCTTACCATTCAAAAATCTGTTACCTGTTACATGAAATGTTGAGTGTTTATATAAAATACAGTCACACTTAAAAAAAAATAGTTTGGATGTTTTTCAGTTCACCTGATAAAACATTATTTTGGATAGTCCAGACATTTTTGGTTAAGTTGAATGTTTCTGAGAATTTAATGTTTTTGGACAATTCAGGGATTCTTTGAAGACCTGAGTACAACAGTACCACATATCTCTTCTACTAATATACATCAGTAGAAACAAGGCTATAAAAGCTTAATGCATTGCATCACAAGAATATTGTACCGGAATACTGGTGCAGCTCTCATAACATGAAACAACAGAAAAATCACAATGTCTCTAAGACTTTCACATGGTTCTGGTGTATGAACGCCACTGATGTCAGCTGCAGCTTGCAGGGCTGTTGCTTGTGAGCTTCAGGGAACAGCAAATAGTGCAGCTGGGGCCTTAGGGTGTTGCAAACTACTGCATTATCAGCTGCAGTGCTGTGTTCCCCTGATGAGGGAAACAGATCCAGAAATGAGTAATCATTTTAAACTCCCACTTTTCCCATCCCAAAAGTCACTCTTCTTAAATTTTGTATCTGTATTTTCTGTATCTTTTTGCCACAGTAGCTCACAAATCATCTGTGGAAATGCTCCTCACAGAACTGACAGATGGGTTTTGTGTTCTTTTAGGAATTCTGGAGCTTCAAACACCAAGCTGGCCAGGCACAGCAGGCCTGATCCAAACTCCAATATGAAAGGAAAGAGACCTTTTGCCTTTAGTGGGTTCTCAGCCCATCTTCTGTTTTGCAAATAGTTTTGCATATAGACTTGCAGCTAAACTGGCAAATTGAGCAGGACTTGTGTTTCTATAGGAAAACTCCCTGACCCCAAAACCTCCCCTCCCAAAGGGGAGCATGCTGCCAGCTGTGCAGACCCTTGACAACTTTACTCACGTTCCAGGAACAGCTTGGGCCACAGTCAGCTGGGACCTCTTCTTCTGGGAATCACTGCACAGCTGTGCCTCAGCCTCTGCCTGAGTCTGTTCAGTTCAATGAGATGTGCTTTGCAGGGGGAGTGAATATCGACACAACGAGCACAGCATCTGTCAGATACTGAGGTCTGGGTGTGGGCGAGGAAGAGGAGATCTCAGCAAGGTCACTTCCTGCACCATTGATAGAGTTGGGTACCATGTCCCAGGAACAGTCCTTGCTGTGAAGCGTAAAGGGTTATTTAATATTTTATCTGACAGACTGGGGTTTTAGGAGCACTTACACATACACCGCAAATAATTTTACCAGAACTGCATCAGCTAATGGTGGCATTAGAATTCAGATTAGATTTTAGTTTTTTTTTTAAAGGGAACAGAACCAAGCTGCAAACTTTGGACCCAAACCTCCTACTCCTGGCTGTATTCCACCAGTTATTTCACAGATCTGCTTCATACTACACTGCAATAATAACAAAGTTAAGTATGTGGGCAGGTTAGCAAAAGTAATTAAGTGTGGCCAAGGGATAAGTGGGAAATGGCTTGTATGTAATGATTTAAGTTACATTTAACATATCAATAATTTTAAAAATGATGTTTATTCCTTCAATTATTTATTTCATTACTTACTTTCACAAACTATAAATTTTACTCAAATATCATAGGTTTGGCCAAGATTCTCTGAAGATTATGGGAATACAATAATAACTATAGACTGCTCAAATCAAAGGTCCAGAAGCCTGTATCCAACCCTGTGAAATAGAATAAGCTTAAGAGAAAGCATAGAAACAGGACAAGCATATAATGACACTACCCCGGCCCAGTCTTGCAACCTCAGTGCAGGTGCTTCCTGAGCCAGCTGTACTGGCTTCTGTTCATAGCCAAGGATGGATTTTTCATTCATGAATTCATCCAATTTCTTTATGAACTTTTGTAAGCTGCTATGATCTGCAATGGCCCATAGTTGTAAGTGAATGATGACCATTTCTTTTTGTTCAATTTGAATTTATCACCTAGTTTCACCTGGTCCTTTGTTTTTGACACCCTGTAGATCTTGCATTGGAAAATGCAGTGAATTTTTTTTGCCCTTTTAGCGTCCTGCATTTCACTACAGTTTTTCCAAAAGAGGGAAAGACAACATACTTGGTGTCCTGCTCTGATTGCCAGGGTCTGGGGCAGGGCTTCAAGCAGTTGCTGCCTTTTTGGAGAGGGCAGATGAGAACTGGCATTGTCTGTCCCACAGGTCCTCTCCCTGACCCACCACCAGGTGTGTGATGGCAAGGATGCCCATCCTTGAGTGCTGTGTTTCAGCTGCAGCCAGTGGGATCTGCCTCCTGGATTAGGCATTTCCACTGGTGCCAGTGCCTCAGGTCAGAATTTGATGTGATTTTTCTGAAGGGGAAAGCTCTTAATCATCATCATTGGACAAAATCATGCGTAACTGCTAAGGCTTGGCAGAGGCTTTCATCAAATGCACTTTTCACAAGATCTCTGAGGGTGGTGGGCTTCCATCAGCAAGGGACAAGCACTGCTTGGCACGGTGTCCTTGCTGTGATCTCTGATACAGCTGCAGGAAGTTTGGTGCTCTGACTAGGAAAAGGTAACCACTATACTTTTTTCCCCCACATCAGCATTCTTCCCTTTCTGTGTCTGTACTGCTTAGCCACAGAAAATGACAAAAAAAAAAAAAACCCAAACCAAAACCGTGTGAAAGCAACACCACTAACAGTCTTTTATCTATGCTGACTGAAAGTTAATCCATATATGCAAGAATCTGATGCTTCAGCTTACTGAGAGAGACAGGCACATAATAGAATCTCGTGCGCAATATCTCTTCACAATAATAGAGCTTTGTCATCTTTTGTCTAACTCTGACCTATATCAGCCTTTTGGTGAGGTTAAAATTCCTAGCACAAACTACAGAAAATTACCTCAAAGCTGTTGTAAAAAAATGGATTTGATACAGATTAAAAAAAAAAAAAAAAAAAAAAAATCTAAGCCAGTTTTGAGGTCTCAGGGAGCTGTGCTCATTAATTATTTGAAAGTGATGCTATGCACAGGCTGAAAAATCAAAAATCTGTGTAAGGATGGAGTTTTGCTCTAAATAATGTATATTTATGTAGAATTGTTAGCTCTTTCTTTTTTCTTTCATTATAAATGTCATATTCCCTTTTTTTTCTGTGAGACTGGCCAGTTGTAGTTCATCTCAAATTTCATATGCCTGCTTTTCATTTTGAACCTTGAACCCTATCAAAATTATATACACAAAGGGAAACCTGGTGAAATTTCAAATAGTCTGTAGTTTTACAAAGACATAAAAGGCAATGAGTCACTGAAGATGCTCTGTAGACAAAAGAAAAACACCTTGCTGAGTGTGGGGACGGACAGGGACACAGTAAAAGTCCTTATTCTAACTATTCCTGCACCTTCAGAAGATGTACTGTGAAAAGACACAGACTTTGCTGTCTGAAAACAGAGCAAATAAATCCCTGTCATTTAAAATTTTTTTTTCTAAAGATAAGGGACCAGTTATCTCATCTTGGAAGATAAGAGCTGAGAAGGGGAACAGTGGCTAAAAGCTTCCCTTTTCTTGTCCCCAGTTCAGCACTATCTGTAAAACGTGACTTAAGCATTCACTGGAACAGGTCTTCTGATATACATAGATACATGTCAGAGATACATTGCCTTCCTGAGAAGGCAGAAACTGAACAGATTTGCAGAAGAAAATAGCTGTGGTTCCTAACTCATCAATATTGGAGATTTCTGTCATAAGCTGCATTCTCCTGGTTTCATTTTTACTATTTCTGCCCGAAGAGAAATACAGGAAGCCTTATTTAGAGGAATTTGAGTCAAAGAAGATGAACCCACAGATTTTTAAAATCTAGACAAACAGCTCTAGTTAGTTTGAAAGTAGCCCCATGCTGGTTCAAAAACCTGTGACATTTTCAGTTTATGTGCCCTAAGTTTCAAGCTTGCAGTGAGACCATGTCCCAAAGACCAGTGTTGGGGCTGGGTGTTGCCTGTGGCCTTGCAGCAGCCATGCAGGCCTCTGGATAGGACGACAAAGGAAAGGAAGAGAATCTGGAGACCTGGAGGTGTGGTGTTGATGAGCTGATATGACCTTTTCCATGACACATGACACCTGCCAGAAAAATGTACTCAGTAATTTCTGCACTGTGCTCAGCAGTCCTCTTTGAAGCTCTGTCATTTAGAAAAATGGATGGTCTGTGTCTGCAGGAATTTATTCATCCCTGCACCCATTATTCTAGTAGTTAATCACTCTGGCAGCTAAAGTTCAGACTCTTATTTCTAGACTGAATTTTGTCAACATTCAGCTTCTAGGCATTGGATCTTATTATAGCTTTCCTTCCTGCTAGGTGATGCCATCACCCATCAAGTTCTCCTGGATATGTTACTAATATCAAACCTACTCCAATATTTAGCTCATACCTAATTTCAGTCTTCAAGCTCTACTGTGAAGATGGCAGGACTCTGGCAACCTTGGCATGCTGCTCTCTCACCTGCTCTGTGCAAGGCCTGCCCCCTAGACTGAGAAGTACAATCTTGTCAGATGGGTTTTGCTTAAGTACTTTTATAAGAACGCGATTTTTCTAGAACTTTCCTGCAGTCCAATGTTGACCCTGCTGTTACTTCCTTATCGTCCCACACAAACTTCTATCACTAATGGTTCAAGACACTCTGACTTCAGGTTAGTGACTATATCATAAAATAGAAACTGTGTAAGTTGCCTGAATCCAAAAGTCTCCAGTATGTATTTTATATTAGCTGAGACAAAACTAATTGGCTTCTCTGCATATTTGCACTCTTACATTCTCATCAACAATGCACTTTGTAGAAAGCAGTTTTTAAAGCTGTAAGTATCAAGCTATCTTTAACGACACACTGGATGTAGCAGTGTTAAATGACTCCTATGCCATTTATCTCAGTGTCCAAAGAATGGCAATTAAAAAATCAGGTACCCAAAGTGGATGCCAGGAAACAGCTGGAGAAAATGTGATCTAAAATGTGATAGGAGACACCTCAGAGCAGAAACACTGAGGAGAGAGGTAACAACAAGGGGCAGTTATAAAACTTCTTCAGATACCACTCCTTAAGGCAAATACTCTCTGGGAACCAGACATCTGTCTGGAATATCTGGCCAATATCCAGCTCTATATGTACAGTAGATATGACCATTGATTCCCAGTCATATATTATACACCATACTTCGAGAAGTGGAACAAAACTTATTTAACTCCATGGGTGGGAGAAATTCTGATAATGTACTATGAAAGCCTATAAAGCTTTTTTAATAACACTTTTAACAGAGATATAAAATAAAAGAAATATAAATTGTAGGCTTAGAAATACAGAATGGGATCAGTATTACAAAACTGGATCACCCAGTTTTTCCTTTCTTTTAAATGCTAACACAGCACATCCTGACTGGGGACAGGTACAGTCGCTGTCCTTACCTACTTCAGATCTCACCTGTATCAGCTTCTTAGCCCCTCCCTCACCTTTTGGCTTTTATCACTGATCTACTTTCCTCAGACGAGACCTACAGTAACAGTGCATGATGATGCTTCAGCCATGCAGGATATGCCAAATAATTAATGGAAAGTAAAGGGTCTTTTTTTTTTGCATACCTAGTATTTGTTGGAGGCCTGTCCTCTTTCTAGGAAAGATTCTTCCCCTTTAAAAAGAGACCCATATTATACTTTTATGTTATTTTTATTTTCTTTTTTCTTAAATATTAATGATGGAGAAACAGCCTATTCTTCTAAAAATAAAAAAGGCCCAAAACTTGATTTTAAAGGTCAATTTGTGTGACTGTGTAATGAATTTGAGCTTGGACAGGGTTTGTAAAGTTTCACAATAAAGTAACTGATGATACATATTTTGATCTTGCATGTTTAAAAGGAATTAAAGAATCTGTCTTGAAAGGGTCTTTGGAAAGTACAATTAATTTTTCAAATATTAAAAATGAGTGCAGCTGGCACTTCTCCAACGTGAATAAAATTTTTGAACAACCTTTGTTGCCATTCATCTTAAGCATTCTTTGGAAAGACTTGGCCTTCCTTTCTAACCCCTCTTTAGATATATATATATCTGTAAGTTTTAAATGAAGACATAGGACACATTTCTGTGGATGTAGGAGGGGAGATTAACATTCTGATGGTTTACTGTAGGATGTCAATGGATTTGTTAGCTCTTATTTCAGTAGCCCTTATTCACAGTATACAGAACTTTTATTCACTGAACTAAACAGAACCCAAGATATTAGAGGCCACACAGTATTTTTAATATTACAGATTTGCTATTTTCTCTTTGCCTGCTTTAGTTCTCATACGAAGTTTCTCATCTTGTTGAATTTGTTTCTGTCCCTACAAATCTGAATGATGCAGTTGATAATACAATGATCGACATTACCATGTATATAATTGCCATTTCCAGATATTTAGAGTTACCATGGCATCTTAGCATATATAATACCATTGTAATTCTAATCAGGCAAAAGGCAAAATCATATACCTTAAAGGTGGCCAGTATAAATGGCATTTTATAACACTTTTTATTTGAGTTTACAGAAATGAACAGGTTAATATCTACAGTGGTTTTCTGAGACCAGTAACAGAGTCTCACATGGGTCAGTCCAACATTATATACTTGAGGCCTTCAGAGAGTTGGAAGAGAAATACCATAAAATTAAAGATGTTCATAAAAGATGATTGACCAGGACGTTATTAAGGAGCATTGTAGGCTGCCAAGCTAAAGATCATCAACCTGGTTCAAAATTCCTGCAACTGGCATACAAATAATGATATTCATTATAATAATTGTGCATGTTTTATTTGCCTCTGGGCACTTCAGCTATTAGGATACACTTGGGTCTTGTTTTTTACTCCCCTTTCCTACCAAGAAAGTTTTAACCTTATTCTACAAGCAGAAGCTGAAAGTCTCACCCACACATGCTCCAAGGAGTAGAACCTACAAGGAAAACAGCTAATATTACAGGTCTCACATTAAACCACAAGAGCTGGCAGTGGTGAGCAGAGCAAGGAGGCTCCCTTTGGCATATCAGCTCAATTTTGCAGTGGGACAAAGCTGCAGATGTGCCCTCACATTAGCCAAGAACATTCCACTCCTTTCCCATGCCTGCTACTTCCTAGAGGTGGAGTGCTGAAGTTCTTCTTGTTCAACAAAAACACTGCTCTTCCCTCACTTTCCACGTCTTCCTCAGCTCTTAAGCTGTCATACCCATTTGGATAGGAAGACCACCATTGCAGCATACATATCTCTAGAAGAAATTACTTTGAGAAAGACAGAGGTCAGGCAATGTGCCTCCAGTTGTCTTCCCCACAGACCATGCCTAAACAGACATTATCCTTGCTGATTCAGCCATAAATTTCTTTCTGTAGCAACTGAAAATGCAAAGGCTAAATGAAGGGAAAAAAACCTGACATAGCCAACAGCTGTGATACAAATACAAATGCAATGAAAGCCATGTATTAAGGAAGGGTGGAAACTCATTCAGATGAGACTAATTTATAGAGTGGCTGAAGTGAAATATTCAGCAATATTAAAAAAAAAAAAAAAGTTCCTGTAGTAAAAGAGATGAGAAAATAATTTAACTGGATACTGTTGAAGTTCTGTTTCTTTATGGTGGGAATAATAAATAGCATCACTAATTTTTGTTATCTGCATACCAAGAGAAGTCAGAATGTCTCTTCAGTGATTTTAACACTTCTAGGAAAACAAACAGTATAGGGGGGAAAATAACAAAGCTTTTCTTTCTGAATATGGACTTTAAAATTGCCTTCTTCAAAGAGTAATTGATTGATGCTGTGAGTGCTATAGAGTGACACCACTACCAAGAGAAAGTTCTCTGCTCAGATGCTCAGCACAGTCTTTGCTTTCCCTTGCTGTGCAGGGTTCCCTGGTGTCACCAAGGCTGGCTTCCTGTGGAGAAGGATGAGCAGAATACTGGGGCAAGAGAGGTTTCATTTTAGTTACAAAAGTCACAACACATGTATGGATGTTCAGTGCTCCAAGACAAGTTCTGGGATTTTTTTTTTTTTTCACATAGGACTGTCACTGCATAACACCCACCCCAGCTAGTTTTGACATGATGTTCTTCAGATCTTCCCAGCTCTTACTGCTGGCCAGAGTGTGTGTGTGAGAGAACCATGGTTCAAAATGGCTTCTCTTGGGCAGTGATGAGCTCCTGGGGGCTTTTGCTCAGGCACAGTGGCTGCCTGGTGGCCGCTCCTGGACAACATGGGAGCTGGGTGCAACCTGTGCTCTGTTGGGAGCATTTTCCAAGACGGTGGGCATGTGTGGTTCCCCTCCCCAAGCAGGGCCCAGGGTGCATCACCGGGTTCCACTCCCCAGCCTGCAGCAGGGACTGTGTCACAGCATCTGACTAGGCATGTTCTTCAAGGTCCTTTGAAGAAGGTCATGGAGACTGGCTTTCGGAAGCCAGAGACATCTGGAAATTGCTGCTACTTCCTCATATCATCAGGTGAAGATAAAAACTTGGAAGGACTTGATTTCCCTTGATGAGTTCACAGAATCACAGAATCAATTAGGTTGCAAAAGACCTGTGAGATCATTGAGTCCAACCTTCGACCAAACACCATCATGTCAACTAGACCACAGCCACGTCCAGTCTTTCCTTAAACACCTCCAGGGATGGTGACTCCAACACCTCCCTGGGCAGTCCTTTCCAATGTCTAATCACCCCTTCTGTGAAGAAATTCCTCCTAATGTCCAACCTAAACCTCCCCTGGTGCAGCTTGATGCTATTGAGCTCATGAGCTCCTCTGAAGACATGAGAAATGGAAGAAGCTGAGCATGGTGGGATATGTTTTCTTTAGTGCTGTCTTTGCAAAAAAGCAATTTCGATGCAATGAATCAGCTCTTTCCTTGGCTCTAATAGCCCTGACACAACATGCCTAAAGTATCGGTGAGGTAGACTGGATTCCACCCTCTGCTTTGCTGTAAACACTTGCTGGCCGAGACCTGTTACTCATTGCCACCAATCGCATGAGAAAGAAACCAAAGCCTATAAGGGTTCCCATGATGGAGTCATTAGAGTGGGAGTGAACAGGAGTTACACAAACCTATGTTCTTCCTGAGAAAATGACATGCATAGATTAGGTGTTGTAATTTACTGTAGATCTGCCATGTTAGCTTAGTGTATATCTACAGTATCTGTCAAGATGTTACAATTTTATTGATCCACATTATTTTTTCTCCATTAGCTTGAGGATTAAAGAGAAAAGGTTTGGATTATGTGATGACTAATCACAGATTAGATATTTACAATTTGAATGCATAGAAGAATAAAGAAATTCTGTCTTACATCCTAGCACAGTATTTCAGTTTGAATAGGGCTTTTTTCCATGCCACCATTGCTACCTAATCCCGGTTAAAAGTGGAGACCTTAGTTTTGTTTTTTTTTTTTCCGAGCTGATAATGTTGTGCCTTTGGCAATAACATACCTTAGTATATCCTTCCTTAGCCAGAAGATAGAAAGTACCTAGAGTGTTTTCAGGACTTGGGAAGAACATATGCTAAATCATGTAAGTAACTGAAAGAAATTGGAGAAGACAGTCAGGTTGTTTACATCCCCCTTTATTGAAATGCTCTCAGTACTGCAATGTTTTTAATTTCAAGGGGGAGCCTAGATGTTGCATGACGTTTGATGATCCCTGCTTTGATTTAGGTGGGTTTGTCCTTGGGAAGTGTAATTACATATCTGATATGGATCTGTTCAAACAGGGTAGTTCATAGTCTACTTGAGATCCTGCAAAGCTGCCAAATAAAGAGGTGTCTAACATTACCCTTTCCTTTTTCTGATCAAGACATAATAATGTGCAGGTTATTTTGTATACAGACCATTGTCTTCTTCCTTCTGAAGAACTGGTTGATGATGTATTATAAGAAAATCTCACTTGACAGTCACGGTGGTTTATGCATCAGGTTTTAGAAAGCTGTTAAGCTTTCTTCCTTAACAGTGAAAACACTGGAAAAATTAAGGCTCATGATAGGTTTGTTTTGGATACAAATAAATGTTAAAAGTACTTTAAAATTGCTTTAAAAAATAATCTTTAATCTCTTTTGCTGATAAGAGCTTTTCATTCTCATTTGAGTATTGGCCAAACTGGGATTTCTTACTCACACAGTAACAATTTTTTTTTCTCATCATTTGGCCTCCTAATATCTACAGGATTACTCATGGTATAAAGCTTTATTTAGCGTATAGGCATCTCAGTCCTGCCTGTGGTGTTTATCTGGTTTCATACCTTGAGGTCTTTCATTTATCTACTAATCTTTTTCTTCTCTCTCTTTTCTCTCTCTCTCCATATATCTGGGGACATTTCAGCAGGTGGATAGCCTGAAACTTAGGTGATTAGTATGGGATTTTTCTGATTTTGTCTTTGATCCCTTTGTTATTTAAAACTAGTAAACTCTCTCATATTCCTTGGGTTGGAGGGGGGAGTAGGGATCATTTCAATTTGCTCTTAAATGCATAAACTTCAACACCATAAAAGTATTCGGAAAAAAAAAAAAGAAGAAGGTCTATTTTTATCTATTTGTTATGACAGGTGGGTCTCTAACCGTAAAACAAATGAGTGCTCCATGTGCTGGATTTACACAGCTGAGTGACACTGAGCAGTGTCTGCTCTGAAGTCAGAGACCGAACTGAGATTTCCATCCGCAGGGACCCCGTAGCATCTGCCAGAGAGGAGTCCCTGCTGTTGTGTTGCTCTCATCACCTTCTGCTTACCTTTGATCTACAGTGTGGCTTAACATCAGGTCAGTCAGAGAAGCACCCTGATAACATTTTGGCACAAAATCCTGTAAGAACAGTTTCAGGCAGCTATTTTAGATCCCATGGGCCAAATGATCAGAGTGCCTCCCTCCTCCATTTCCTTCCTGCAGTGTGAGCTCCCTGATTCACTGTCCAGCTCTTCCAGTAACATCTCTGGGTCATGGCAATGGTGCAGGGCTCATGTATATCTTCCCAGTTTGCTTCTGCTGTTTAGCAGGCTGCCACCAGGCTACTTTGACATGGAAGTCATGTCTTGGTGTCCCATGTGTTCTCCATCTCCTCGCTCCAGCAGCTATATAAACTCCAAACAGTTGCTCCTGAGGAAGGGCTAACAGACTGAAAACTCAGAAGATAATGAGGCAAAGACCCCTTGCTCTCAAGCAGGCTCAATCAGCTACCTGAAGGCTGCACCCTCACGGCCCTGTCTTGACCTCGGGGCAGACATTATGTCAATCAGCTGAGACAGTTGTCTGTATTCCTGTTGCACACACACCTGCCATGACCAGCCAATAAAGGAGTTTATTCTTGTTTCAAGCACTCCTATTGTTCTGAGAAGGAGCTGGTTAATGTACACTAACATCCCAGAGAATACTATAGGTATCAGATCTTAGGGGCTGTGAGAGACAGAAGGATTGCTGGCTGGGAACATTTGGGTGCATGTGTGGGGGAAGGGGAGGCCAGGCCTTGCCCTGGCGAGGCGATGCCCTGCCCTGCACACCCCACCCTGCTGGGCCTCTGTCCCAGCCCTGCAGGGGCCACCAAGCCCTGGCACACCAGAGGCAGGATCCACACCTGCCCCTGGAGCCCCAGCCCAGCTCCTGAGTGGCCAAATGACCAGAAGTCCCACCCGGGGGAAGGGCCCAGGAAGGCCAAAGGGTACTTAAAATGAGACGCAAGGCAAACAGATGTCTTGGTCCTACTTCCTCTTGGAATTTGTATCAGCTGAACACCACTGGAAACAAGAGTAAAAGTTATGTTTGCTCTTTTCTTCCTTTCTCTTTCTTCTTCTAAGTCCTTCTTGGAATTTTTGAGTAAATTAAAATTGGATGGGCTTGGAGTTTGCTAAGTCAAACGAGCTTTGAGAAGTGTTTTATGTTGACTGAATAATGCTCTAAACCTTTTGTTGAAGTTCTCTGGTTTTCTGAGGTTGCCAGTAAAGTTTTTGTTGTTTTGACCTCTTGAAAATACCTTGTCTGTATTTCTGTGCATCTAATTCAGAGTACATGAACAACTGTAAGCCTTTTTAAAAGTCTTGTTGAGAGAGTTTTTTGTGGCCTTATGGGGCACAGTCTGATTTTTTGTCAAACAGAATGACGCACAGTGAAAGCTGACCTTCAGGGGGCTGTTTTGCAGTGCCACTGCAGTTTGCAGAGTGAGGTGTGGTTGTCTTCCTCAGGAGGGAGTGTGAACCTTGGCCTCCTGGCGCATGGCCACCCTGGGTATTTTCCTCTCCTTTCCACCCGTGCCTTTTCATTCTCAGTTGACTAACAAGGAGGTTGAGGAACCCCTGGGGTCAGTATAGGTTGGGGGATGAAGGGGTTGAGGGCAGGACCTGGGGGTACTGGCAGCTGAAGAGCTGGACATGACCTATTGCAAGGTCATGTGGCCCAAAGAGGCAGCCGTGCCCTGGGCTGCATCCAAAGCATGGTCAGCAGGCTGAGGGAGGGGGTTCTGCCCCTCTACTCCACTCTCATGAGATCCCACCTGGAGTGCTGCAGCCAGCTCTGGGGTCCCCAAGAGAAGGACGTGGACCTGCTGAGAGAGTCCGGAGGAAGGACACAAAGATGATCAGAGGGCTGAAGCACCTTTCCTGTGAAGACAGTATGAGAGAGTTGGGGCTGTTGAGTCTGGAGAAGAGAAGGCTCTGGGGAGACCTTATTACTGCCTTTCAGTACTGAAAAGGGGTTTATATGGAAGATGGGGAGAGACTATTTAGGAGAGCCTGTAGTGATAGGACAGGGGGCAACGGCTTTAAACTAAGCATGTAGATTCAGAATAAATATAAGGGAGATTTTTTTTTTTGTAAGTGTGGTGAAACACTGGTTCAGGTTGCCCAGAGAGGTGGTACCCCATCCCTGAAAACACTGAAGGTCAGATAGGATTGGGTTCTGAGCAACCGGATCAAGTTGAAGATGTCCCTGCTCATGGCAGGGTTGTTCAACTAGATGACCTCTAAAGGCCCTTTCCAACCCAAACTACTCTATGATTCTATTTCCCAAGAGGGCAGTGCTTTTATTGGTGTATGGTATATAACTGTATTTGATGTTGGCCACAGATAACTTGGATTTTCCTACAAGGCATTAAGAGGAAGAACCCTGTCATATTCATATGTATGTTTTTAATTTATCTGTTTATGATGTCAGCAGAGGGAGAAAGAGGGATGCTGGGAGAGGACAGATGATACTGACAAAATCAAGTCTTGATGTGAAATAATCCCCACAAAAGAAGCCTAAGGACACTTAGTTTAATATGACTAAGATGGGCAACTAACTTGAGAAGCAGGAATACCATCCTCTTTTCCCTGCTACACAATGTACAGGAACCTTTCCAGTCTGTTTAGGAACAAAATGGTACACTTAAGATACCATATGCACAGAGAGCAGTGCCACCTTGGGGGACCTTTGATTCTTCCAGGGTGGTGTATAGTGAACCTTCAGGAATGCAGTATGGGGAGCATACCTACCAGAGAGGCATATGTGCATTATGTGTGCACTGAGGACCTCAAAACTAGGCATTTCTGGCCTACTCATAGCCCTTCCATCAAAACGGCAGCTGCATCATCTAAATGTAGATAAATATTGACTTGGTCTCAGAAGAATGACAGTTTTGCGAGATTTCCCAATGCTGCATTAACAAGCAACTTGTAATCCAGTTAGACAAACTGTCAGTAGTGTAAGCCAAATAATTTACATGGCAACAGCATATAACAGATTCTAAGATAACAAAATTCTTTACCCACTATCAACAATATAATTTATATACAGATCTTTCTAGAAGCCTGTGAGGTGCATCTGACCATCCAGGTTGCTTGATGATTTTCTGATGCTATTTCATTATTTTTAAAAAATTAAGTAAATATAATGCTTACCATTCAGTTGATATTTTTCCTGTTCTTTCACTAAAAAAGTACTTCCAAGTCTAAAATGAGGAAACAACACAGTATCACTTCCTGGATGAAATACATAACTGTGCAATTATTTGAAAAGAGAATGCACAATGATTGTAACTATTTTTTTATTTTTGCTTGTAAATATAGAATTAATTTATTATCCCATCTGCAATACTTGGAGAAATTATCTCTTTTAAATATATGTCCTAGCTGTTTGAGAACAGTGTCTTGAAGCCTTCCTCAAGCTAAATTTCAATTGAGTTCAAAATTATCTGGTTGAAATTTGTCTTGTGACATTTGGTGGCATGTTTGTCAGAGGATTTATGCAAACCATCTAACAGATAGGAGAGGTACCTTATTTTCCTAAGTCTTAGCTAGTGGCGAGAAACTTAGCTTCTACAGGGTGTGAAAGCCTAACTTAGCAATTCTGAGTAGCCCCCGGTCTGATCCTCCCTCCCAGTTGGTAAAAGGAGAAGCCTAGGAGACAACTAAATTAAGGATTTAAAATTCCATATAGCTAGTAGTCTGGCAGTGTGTTCACCCCTTGTAAAACACCTTGCCCAGCCAAAGGCCAAATTCTGCAGCTTTCAGCAACATGAAAGCTGTAGAATTTCAGGTTGTGCTTCAGTGGCTGTGACTAGCAAGTCAGGGTGGATTTCAGAGCCAGTAACAGCTCCTGGCTGTGCAGAGAATGAAATGCCTGCCAAAGAGTATCCATATTGCATGACCCAGGATGTGCATGCTGCACGTAACTTGGTAATAAGCCTACCAAAATCTTCTAATAAAACTGTATTTGTTTGAGTTAGCACTTCTTTCACATATATCCCTTTGCCCCCTGAAGCCAGTTTTGAGAGAGTTCAGCATTCATGATTGTAATGTGCTGTTCTCTGGTCTCCAAGTGTGTGCCTCTGTGCTGGTCTGTTGTGAGAGACTCTGAGAGATGAATATGAACTATTACATTCCAGTAAGATTGACTGAAGAAGTGTGATCAAGGTCATAGAATTCACTCCAGGAGGTCTGAGTCAAACATCTGACAAAATATTATAAAAAGTATGGGTTTTTTTTCCCAGGAAATGCAACAGAAGAATCTAGGTCAGATTACTGAATTGGGTAACAAGTCCCAGTGATTCCTCACACTTGGAGAGTCTTGTCAAGATGGGACATAAACAAGAGCAAATGTATTCACCTTCCAACTAGGATGCTCTGTGGATGAATGCAACACTGGTTTAGGAGGGGCTGCTGCATGGACATGTGAAAGTGCACTCTGGTGGTTAGTAGGTAGTTGAAAAAGCTCTTCAGGCCCACAGTAAATCAGCATTTGACACTCCCACATCTTCAGGTAGAGGAAAAAATGACTCATACCATGTTCCAAGATATGTGGAGGGATATGGTTTTGGCTTGGGCTCACCTGAACTCTGTGGGTTCCAAGCATACAAATGTAAGCAAACTTCATGAAGGTCTCCATTATTGGTGTGTGGCTTTGACGTTTTCTGAAGCCTGGAGACTCCAACTTGGAACGGGTAGTTGGCATCTTAGTTGCCAAAAAATCTCAAAGCAGCATGCTAACTGGATCAGAAATTACTCACTAAAAAGACATTGATGTCAAAAGAGGAACAACTAACTTTCACAGAAAGCAGCAAATTAGTAGACAATACCCTGGTGGCAGAAAAGAAGAAAATTTCTTAAAAGGTGTTAGAAGTCTTGTTCACAGGAAAAGAGAGGACAGTGAGAAAGGCATCAACTCAGAATAAAAGACTTCAAGCCCCAAGAAAAAAGTTATATTTTTTCCTTTTTGCTCAGAATTGAGAGCACCATCTGACAACATAAAATCTGCCTGGGAACTCTAGCCAAGAAAATGGGAGACAGCCAAGAAATTCTAAAATGCTGTCTTTTAATAAAATGGAAGAAGTTCAAGTCAGGAGAACTTCAATTTTACTAATGGAAAATTTATAAACAGCAGAGGCTCAACCACCATATTCACTGTACATTGTTGCTCAGCTTTAACCTGGAATTATGCAGCGAGCTGAGGTTATGGCAGAAAGAAGTAAAACATTTGATTTCTAAGTGTGTTCAGCTTAATACAGTTTGTGCTACTTAAAGCTCACTGTGCACACCATGAAGACCAGCTAACTGGTGTCGACAGGAATTTCTCAGGAGGCCATAGGAAGAAGGATCTGGCTGGGGACATAAGCCAAAGAAGGTCTGCTAAACAATAATGAACTGAACAAATTTCTCCTGGTAGACGTGGGTGTGACTCCATCCACTGTCATTGTTTCACCACACTGTGGCTGCCAATGCACATTATGCAGAGGTGTATCTGGTGTCTTCAGGGAGATAAAAATAATATAACCTACATGGCACCAGAAGGAGCTTTTGCTAACATGGCAGTCCTTGTCAAGAAGGGTTTGTGAGGCTGTGTTTGGTAAATACAAGTGTGTTGCTTATCTAAGCCAGTAAAAGCTAAAGGCAGACATTATCGTATTGACAAATACACATCAAAGAGTGGCAAGACAGTGTGGGCATTTGTGAGACTGATAGAGAACAGACACAAACAATTTCCCCTGATAAACTGCACCTGTACTAAGAGGGATTCTTAACAAGTGTCTTCTAACCTGCTCCTTGGCTGAAAGATGGCTTCTGGGATGACGGGCTTATTAAATGCTACCAGTGACTACTGCACTGAGGACTTTTGCCTTTTAGAAGCACGGATGGTGTCCTATCACACATTTGTTCCTTGCCTATAAATCCTGTAAATGTAGTTGTTTTTTAAAAATTTTCCTGAGATTTTTATATTTAAAATTTCTGGATATTTTCCCGTGAGGGTGCACCTTCCCCAAGCGTTTCTGTGCTGATCCATGTCTGAGCATCTTCAGCTTCGGCAGCAGAAGCAATGCTGGGAGAGGTGGAGGCTTCACTGGCACTCCATTCCAGCTTCCTCTTGCTTCTGCAACCTCATATGAGGGTCTCTTCCCCTTTGCCAACCTTTTTCCTTCAACAGCTGGGTTGTCTACTTGAGACAGTTTCTCTGTGGGGAGTTTCTTGCTGTCACTAAAAATCAGTAATGAAAATGTGTTGCAGACACCACTGGCAATAAGCAAGGTTCACTTTCACTCACCCTTGGTTTTAGCTGTTCCATTTTCTGTGAAAATAATCTTTTCAGGGAATTGGATTATCCATGCAATTGAATTAAAAGGACCAGGATCTGACTTTCAGTTCAACATTTAGTCTTGAAAATATTTTATTGTTTGCTGGAAAAGTACTCTCTTTCAAACAGTACTTACTTTTAGACTCTCTTACTGAAAGAGCATCCATAGTTAATCTTCTTATATTTCATGACATATAAGCATTTCAAGATGCTTTCCCCATATCTTTTGTACTATACTACTACTATTAAAAACTCACATTTGTACAAAGCCAGGTCCTGTTACTGTAAGTCAAGTGGAGTTTTGGAACTTCCCTGCAATTTTTTAAAGGTAGTTTATAATACATAAAATGATCTAAATTACCTAAATAAAATCCCCATAAAATGTGTCAGGATCTGAAAAGCTAGCTAAGCAGCGGTGAGGAAATAAAAGACTTAAATTTATTTTAGATTATAGATGGGACCATATTTATAAGCTTGCATAAAAAAGGCTTTGGTAACAGAAGAAAGTCAGGAAAGTTGATTCTTTTGGGCTTTGATCCTGTAGCGTGCAATTGCCTGTGATCAGGATCAGTCACTTAATGAGACAGAGCATTCCAGGACAAAGTGAGAGTAAATGAAAAATGCCTTGGGGAGAGCACATCCATGTTTGGTTTTAATAGTAAGAGGTTTTGGTGGCCAATATGAATTACCAGTTCTGGGAGACCTACTTGCACTTTGCTCTAGAATTCATAATTTCATCCTTAAGAGTTAATCTTTCTGAACTGTTCTTTACTACAACTAATCCCTTGATGCTGAAAGTTTTTCTGCTGCTTTCTTACCCAGTATAACAAAAATTGTTCTTGGGCTTTGAGACAGAGTTAAACACTGACAATCTGAAAATGCTCAGAGTTTGAATTCTAATTTATTTTCCCACAGACCTAAAATCCAGCTCTAGGTTCATCACAAAACCAGCATACAGGTCAGAATGCATGTCTATGTGTATGTGCATGAGTGTTTCAATATCTCCTGGTAAAAAGGGGACCTGTTAAAACAGAATACAGACTGAGAATAATAGTCTCATATAAGAAGCACAGTAAATTCTGCTAGGAAATCACAGATAGTACACCATACAGCTAGGCAAAATAATTTAAGGAGCCCCAAACATCCCTTATTTCACCAGCCTAAAACTAAAAAAGGTAATCTACAAATTCATACAAAAATGAATCCAGAAAATGTATTGAAAAATAATCAGAAAGCAAATCTCAGCCTACCTTCAGCTCTTGAAGTTGCTTATAGAGCAAAGGATCCATGAGTTATTAAAAAACATTACTATTTCGTAGCCAAATTCTTAAAAACATTAAAGCCATATGTATATAAATGTTTATGTATATAAAAATAAAATAAAAATACATTTAAAAAATAAAATAAAACAATAAGATTATAAATAATATAGTTTCCAAGCTGAGTTTATGTCATAAGAGTAGAAACAGACCCTTATATTCTTAAGTGGATTTCAGAAATTCTTGTCTGAAATTACTGAATTCCCATTATATTCGTAGTTTTCTGAATATTTTTTGAGGGGGGGAGGCTGGGTGGAAACGTAATAATATGGAGCGCTTAGAAAATAAAAATAATGGTACTTCTAAAAAAGTGAACACTGAAGTATTTCTTTTTTAATTGAAAAATATCATGCAGCACTATGATATATGTTGCAGGGAAGAAAATCAGAGTTAATAATTGTCAGGAGTGAATAGTAAGAGACTTGAAAGGAAAACTTCTGTCTTGTTAAACAGCAGTCCATGACTTCATCACTTCCTTCATTATGTGGTCACTATCACCTAGTGCTTTGTAACAGCCTTTACTCATTAGTCAACAAATAATTATTAGCTACACAAAATTTTAAAGGTATCCTGTAAAGTTTCACCTTATTCAAAGGAGAGTCAGTTTCAAACAATGAAAGCTTGCAAAATACCACCATCAGCTTTAAAAGATGATATGTTCTGTTAATATAGTCACTGGAATCCAGATAATTCTTGTGTGCCTGCAGATGAACACTCAAATGCTATAGATTTATTAGAATATTTTTTTAGCATAACCTACCATCATAAGGGTTTTTTTAATGTAGTTATTCCTACTTTCTAAATTTTCAGGTTCAAAGTTGCTTCATGAATAAAGTGGGGTTGAAAATATGGCACATAAGAAGTGGAATATAATTTTGGGCAGAATCTTGCTTGATTCGGCAGCTCACTGGCCTCGCATAGATCCAGCATTAGATTTCTGGAAATATTTCATGTTTTTGAATGTCACATTTTAGGCATGCACTGGTGCAGTCTGCAATGCATGCTTTTACATTATGTATAACTTTTTAACTACTGCAAACTACAACCCTTTGAACAAAAACCATTAGCAATTCCCTCTACAAATTTTACAGCAAGAAACACCCTGATTTTGTGCAGAAGTTTGGGAGTGCAAACTGAATCATAGAATCATAGAATGTTTTGGGTTGGAAGGGACCTTAAAGATTATCTATTCAAAACCCCTGCCATGAGGTTGCTTACTAGACCAGGTTGCTCAGAGCCCCATCCAACCTGGCCTTGAACACTTCAAGATGCTCTAGGGCTTTTTTCCAACTTGGTTTCTGCTATATTTGTACCCTAATCTCAGCTCTGCAACAGGTCCCTAAAGGATAAGGAGGGAAGTGAATAAAACCCACACGCCTCAATATATCCTAATTTAAGGAAAATAGGCAGAGATCAGCAGCTAGGAAGTCTAAGCTGGACCTACGTTATATGGCAGTGACCACTGCCTTTGGTTTATACGCCCAGGATGCACTGTCCAGGGGCACTGGCTGACCCAACAGACCATCATGGCCAGTTTATTTCCAGCCTTTTTTTTTGATGTTTCAATAACAAGTTTCTCTATGGCTCCATATTTTCCTCTGTCAAAGGACAGCACCATGTCACAAAGGCAGATATTGTATCTCCTGCTTCTTGCCGTTACCTGCTGAGTTTTAAAAACTGTTTATTTCAAATAACGTTCTTTACATTCTTGTGTGAACAATAAGGTTCTTGGGATGAGAAGGATACTTTTAGTTCTTATTTGTAGTAATGTTAAAATTATAGGATCTCATCTCAGAAATTTCTGTTATTTCCTATATCTGAGGTTATTTGTCAAACAGAAATTTGAAACTGAACTTCTCTAAATCTTCCCAGGATCTACATGAAATTAGTCCTAAATCTCATACATGTTTAGAAGAATTCACTGTGTAAATAAGTGGAAGGTGAAAAAGGCAATTGTTTCCTTCAGACCCATGCCCTGGACCATGCAACCGTGTTCTGTTGTTCAAGTGAACTTCATTCAAAAAGAATCCAATTAACAGATATTCAGAAGTCCATTTTGGGAACAATTTTACAACCTTAATGACTGCCTACTTTTTTGTTGTCAGTAATAAATATTTACATGCATTTTCTCAAAATATCAACACAAGACTGTTTTGAGAGGTTAGTTTTTTCAATTGTTCCAACATGGAGTCTATTCCAACTGACTCAAGAAACTAAAACCTGATGTATTGAAAATAAAGTTTAAGATCTGTTTAAGAATGACCCAGCTGAAGCTGGGCACATGCTTGACTACCTTATTGAACTGGAACTGTAATAAATGTTATAAAACTATTTCAGATCATTAGCTCTATGGATTAAAAGTATAAAGAAGCACCATAGAACAAGATCTATGATTCTTGCTTATGTGCTGGTGATTTAATTTTCTTAGCCAGACGTCATGCTCTGTCAGGGTAAATATATTCAACATATAGTTAGATTTTTAAATCCATCAGCACAGCCATGCATTCAGGGAACAATGCCATCCCTTTAGTAGGAAGCAATTTTCGTGTTGTAAGCATCTAAGATGAAAGCAACACATAACTCATTTAGGTAATGCCGCAGACAGACTCAGGTTAACTACAAAAGGCAGCTTGGCATGTCACCCACAGTCTCCGAAATTCCTTCAGCTGCCTGTCTGCAGCTTGAGAGGCTTTGTAAACTATGAAGGAAAAAGGCAATAGACAGTATAACAGAACACTCTGTAATGCTTGAAAACTACTTTAATAATGCTGAAGAAAAAAAAAAAAAGAACAAACAAGGAAAAATAAGAATGATTTTGACCAAAGCTGTCTCTGGACAATTATCTCACACAGTGTGCTGGTTGTATGTCACTTAAATTATCTCTACTTCCTCCGCTTCAAATAATCTCTTCTGGCACAATAGAAATAGTGCAATTTATTTCACAGACCCCATACAAAACACAAATCCAAGTCATTACAGTTTGAATCTCATAGGATATAATGTTACATGCTAAATTCGCTTGACACAAGAAATATGATGCCAGCTTTAGCATAGTTTAGCTATATTCCCATTCAATACAGCATATGCTAACCATACATCAAAATTTCTATGGGGTTTTGTGGTAGATACTTACAAATGTACAGTTCTTTATCTATGCTTATTTACTGCTACTATTTTAGCAAGAAATGAAATAAAATTTCCTAAAGAAAAACTTTCCTTTTGCTTCAGCAAGATATGTCTCTCCTGGTGTTGTTACTGATAGTTGAGAGCAGAGTTGCGTGGGTTGAGCTCCAACTGCATATTCATTTGGGCTTCTTACGCCACAGAGCAGTGAGTCACGACTGAGGCTGATAAAGGCAGGTGCTGCACCTTCCCTTCTGCACTGAGATTAGTTTACATTTTAATTATGTTTTGACAGTATAGTCGGCCTTTCATTAGTGTTACAGGGCTGTAACATCTCCAGAAGGAGGAACCAGAGCACAGTTTCCATCACATGTGGGTTTCCTTTGATACTGCCCTGACTGCACCATGAAGGAACTGAATTCTGCATTCAGGTCGCAAAGGAGCAACCCAGTCGAGCTCCACGGGGCACAGCCCTGACAGCCAGCTGGTGCTTCCTCCATCCCATTAAGGCACAAAGGGATGAAAAATGCAATCTAAGCATCTGTGCAGGTTATTCATATGCAACCTGTGCTGTAAATAGGTGCTGGAAGTCACTTGCCTCAGCTGCTGAGCTCTCATCAGGTGCAAGAACAGGTAGAAACTTGCTGATATATCACCAGGAAAACAAGAAGCATAGCAGAGCTGGTGAGATGGGGAGAATTATTTGCTGTTACAGACAAGTAACAGCACTGCTTCCTCTAGGTCTACATAGAAAGGAGGTGATGCTCAGTAAGTTTTCTCTCTCTGGACTTCTGCTCCTGCAATACTTTTTCACAGGGGGTGCTTTAGCACTGAGTGATCAAAAAGTCCAGCTACATTTGATCAGCCTTGCAAAGAACTTTAAAACCTTAGAATTGTTTTTGGAGGGAGGAATGGTTGGTCATATATATAGATCCCAGACTTACAAATCCCAACCAGCTAATTAATAAAACCCTCTCAAAAATATTTTGTTTTCCACGTGTTCAGTGTAAGTATCTAGACTCTTATACTTGTATGGCACTTTCCTGCTGAATAATGCTATTTTCCATCTTCCAATAAACTTGTTGAATACATGATAGACAATTTTGCTAAGGCTCAGGGATTCAGATGGCAGTACAACATGAGGCACAAAATTATTTTCCTTTGCTTCATACTGCAATTTAAATTACATTTAATTAGATTGGATTTAGAGCCACATATAGTGAGTTAAAAATTCATTTTGGAGAAATCACACTCAATGCATCACCCATGGCATTTTGCTCTTCTAAAATAATCTGCCATCTGTTGAATGCGGTATTAATAACTTTGGATTTAGGGTGTGATTTTTAACAATCAGTTGCAGTGAGTGAAATCGCAGCAGAAATTCCCTGACGCAATCTAAACTACGAGCGAGACAATGGAAATCTGCATCTAACATTTGTCAAGTTGGACACAGGCCTTCTATTGTTTGGCTGTCTGCACAAAGTTTGTGCTAGGCATTATGCAAAGCCTGGTTGTTACCAACTGAACTATCTGCAAAGCAGATTCTTTTTAAAGTATGCCTTAAAATTTAAATAAAAAATATGGCTGAATTGGAAACAACACCGTGTTTGCATGAAGGATTTGTAATAGTGCAAATTATAGCCCCTTTCAAAGTGCAGTATTTGCCAATAAAAACAAACTCTGTATTTTCAAAAAATACCAAATGGTTTTCATTCTGAGAATGAACTGATATATTAAAGGAGAGAGATATTACACAAAAAAACCCCCTCTGCTCTCCTGAAGCCCTGTAAAATAGCTAATGCAGAAGAGTTACAACAATATAACATGAAAATTACATCAGGCCAGTGCACAGTCTATACCATAGAACCTTAGCTTCTCCCATCTTGCTCAGTGTTTCTTGTAGGACATTAAAAGGCTGATTGAGAGGGAGCGGCATGTTGGAGAAAACAAATTTTTTAAATTAATGATGATATACATGTAAGAGAAAAATACTTTGAATGCCTCTAAGGAAAATAGGAGCTGTGTGTAAAAAAAAAAAAAAATAGTGCAGTAAACACCTAAAAATGGCAAAGATTAATTACTGCAGAGGAAGTACACAATGCTGAAGTGGGAAAGTATCTTCAGGAAAAATCAGTATAATAACAGAAACAAAACCCCACATAATTAACATGTGCCTTTACTTGGACTTGACACCTGTCACAACATCAAACTCAAAATTAACATGAAAAATCAAAGGCAGTTGTTGTCTAATGAGAAAAGATGTGCAAATGAATGACCAGTTAGGTACCAGGAAAATCAGGGATTATTTTTATCTGTTATTCGTGTAAGAGTTATGAACAAATGACAGGTGAAAGCTTCAGTCATTTTTTGTTGTCTTTTATACCCACGGTCCTCACACAGAAAACATTGCTAACCCTACTGGCAAAACGGGAAGAGAGCCTGCTTCAAAATAACCTGTTGACATATGGAAAATGATGGAAACAAATGCTGTTGAGAAGTAGAAGAAACATCTGAAATGAATCATTTGAAAGCTGAGCATATGTAGGTGGATCTGGCCAAATTAGACTTTGCTAAACGGGAAAAAAACCCTTCAGGGAAAAAAAAAAAGCAGAAAGTAGAATGAGATAATTGTTAGGAAAGATAGTAGCGTAATACTTCCAGAGAATGGTAATACTTCAGCTTACAAATCAAAATGCAGGATTTATGTAGCCAGAATAAAATCTTCGTCAGGAAAAAAAAAATCTAATGATTCTTTCTCTTGATCTAATTGCAATTCTATTAGATAATTTTTAGAGCACAACCCAGTTAAGGTGAGACAACCTGTTTACAATATATTTGCCCAAAATGTAAATTCAAAGCATATTGTGTTGTATGCAGGAATCATTTAGTCAACTGCTCTATTAACTTGACCAGGTGATTGCTCATGCAACACTGGAGCAGTTCCTGGTTTCATGTCACAAGTAACCACCAGGACAGCTGGGCTGAAACCCCAGTGCCTTCAGTGCCAAAACTGCAGTTCCATATTTGTATACAGATAGAAAGATTTCCTTCTGCAGTAACCTCTACAAAAAAATTGTAAGACAACTGACCTAATTTTAGTTTCTAAAATTTCTTTCTGGGTTATTCTGAGAAAAAAATATTGGCTGAGCATATATAGACATGGATATATGGATATACAGATACTTTTGGCCATGCAAAATTTACTCACAAGGTGTGAGCTAATATGAAATTGACTAGAAGGCAAGGCCCAGGATTTTATTTTTCCAGTGGAATTTACCTGTATGATTTTTTTAAAGTTTTATGTAGAGGTTAGACCAACTTGAAATGAACTATGCACAATAATTTACCAAGTTGAAGCAGCAATTATTGCAAATTACACAAATAGAGCCTCCTAAGAATCCAGTTTGAATCACTGCATCTGGTTTCCAAAACAGCGTACTCTGAAAAGCAATAAGGTTCTCCTTATGCTGTTATTTGTTGTAAGTTCTCTGTAATTTGTTTAGTAAATTCCTTTCATACTGGCCCTAAACATTTATGACACCAAACAACATCCTTAAAATTAGCAGAGTTCAGTCTCATTTTCCAGACATGAAGCATCTGCTGCAGTCCTGATCTCTTCTGGCATCTTGAAATGTAAAATTGTTATCGAGTGCGCTCTTGAACCCTGTGATCTGCCAGCAAGAAACTTGGTCCTTTGAAGGCTTTTGCCTTCTAGAATAAGGTCTCTAGATATTATCTAGCTAGAATCATATCCTTATCCATGTTTTTCAAATCTGGATAACAGATTTCAGGAAGGTGTCTGGTGCCAATTTTGTTATTACGATGTGAATTATACCCATCTAAACAATCTGCACCAGTTACACATTCTAAATATCTCTTTCTTTGAGATTTTTCTTCCACCTGCATCATCTCACAAGCTTAAAGTGCATCAGTTCTGCTGATCTCTTATGTGAAATGAAGATAGTTATTCTGTACATACCTTAACTCTCACACTGAAATATCCAGGACTTGTCACATTGACTAATGTTTTTGTATGGTGTGAGTTGTAGTTCTGCAGCATGTGACAGTTGAAAGACTTCCCATTTGGACTAGTTTTTCCAGGTCTGATGTAGTCTTTGATCCAATAAAAACCCCTGTTGCTCTTGGAGATCTGCAGGGAGGTTTTCAGAGGCTTCTGCCTCGTAGCCGCTGTGGCCTTCTACAAAGCTGCAATTAGACCTTGCTCAGCAGTGTTTGAAAATACTGATTCAGCATATTTCAGAGTCAGTTTGGCTCCAGCAGGAATATATATTTACTCTTCACCTCTTCACCAAAATCAGTACAAATCTGTCTTTTCTTTCCACAGAGGATCACTCAGATGATCACATCTCATGGTCTTGAATAGCTATTATGGCCATTAACTTGATTTTAAACATCTGCATCACAGCTTTGGTTGATTACAGGAAACAGTGACTACCTAAGTTTGCTGGAGTGAGCATTCTTTCAGATGCATATGATACCAAGGCTTACATATTTATTTCCACTTGAAAAATCAATCATGGCTGTAAAACTCCATGAAAAGTCACTATCACTGCACAGCCATGTAGGAGCATTTTTGAAATGCAAAAAGTATTTTAGGAAAAGGGTGAGCAGTAGACAGCAGCCAGGACAAATTCAGCTCTGTGGTACAATACTTTGTTCAGAAACAGGCATGAAAAACAATCAAAATTTATAAATATCTAAGTTGATGATGCATCCTATACCACCAAATCATAGTTTCCAAAACTTCAAACTGACTATTAGGAAAAAAGTGTTCTTCCTTAGTTCTTGAGCAGGCAACGTTGATCTTCACTGTCCCAGATGGAGCACTAAGTCATGCAACATGGTGTTGGAGTGCCTTGAAAAGTACTTTTAAACTTAAACAGTGTGTCTAAAAACTCAAGCCTCTCCTAAAAATGGGAGAAGAATATGTCATATCTGTCCCAGAATATCCTAGCTTCCAAACCAGCTTTGCTTGCAAAATTTTTGTGGTATGATACTTAATGTGCACACATTGGAATAGTTTTGACCAGGGCTGCTCCAAAATACATTAGTGTGGTGAATTCTAAATGACTGGCTTGTAGTTGCATCTGTTGCATTATTTATGATGAAGATTGTTTTCCAGCAATATTTACTGTTCTCTTACAGATGTGCTAGGTGTGCATCTCAATTCTAGTCGTCAGAGTATATCTTTATATCTAAGAATTAATTTTCTCTTACCTTTCTTTAGACCTCACCATAGACATTGAGTTTTCCTCATTCAGTATTGTTATTTATTTTACACATTCCTTTGTTTCTTTTGTTATTTTATTATGGCAGTACCTCTAGGTAGAGTACATGGGAGCACCACCTTGGTATAATTGCTATTGTTAAAATACAGGGTCTCAATTCCAAAGCCAAAGTGGTTTTGATATAAAAAGGATAAAGACAAAGAGTAGGAAAAATTGTTTAAGCAATAAAGATTAGCTTTACACATTGTACATTTTGGTATCTGTGGATTGCCAGAGATGACTCCTTGCAATTGCAAGGAAACAGATGAAGGACATTACAGAAGTAAAAAATATGAAAGGACAGAGAAGGGAATTAGGTGATGGAAAATGGGAAGCAGAATGGACAGAGTGAATGAGACTAAGCAGCTGAAAGCTGGGAAAAAGAAACATCCAACAGCAAGGTCAGTGGCACAAACATTGAAAAACTGCAGTTTTTCCATGCCCAGAGGTACTCAGCCATGGACCAGTAATGCAATGCTACATTTGCAATTCAGATGGAAGGATCTTTCAGGTAACATGAACTGACAAAATGTGTGAGGAATGACTGGTAAGGAGAAACATGTCTGTTTATTTTCCATATGGATGACATCCTTTAGCTCTCTCAGTGGAAGCACAACCATGCAGCTGATACTTTGTGTCCTGGATTCTCATGGTTTGTCTGTATCTCAGTAAGGCATTCACCTAAACTTCTTACATTTGTTGCAGTTCTGCTTTTAAAACATTGTGCTGTTAATGGTTCATTCAGGAAATATTTTTACAAATCTCTCACATACTTTCAGCAAATGTTTGTGTACATTGGCTGGCTTCCTGGAATAGTTTTAAATATAATTCTTCTGAAGGGCATCTCCTTACAACTTAAAACATGCCTTATAACAATAAAACTTCAATCTCCAGTCTTACCTTCGTAAAGTATCACACATTGATCTCACTTTATTGATGGGTAAATCCCAAAAGGGCAATTCCAGAAGGTCCAGCTTGCTATAGAATTATTTGAGAGATAGTTAATGTAGCATTGGCTGCTAAGATCTGACACCTTACTTTCTGATTAAAATATATGTTTAAAATTTGTACTTCCTGGTTAGACATAGCTGAACTACAGTTATTGCATGACAAGAACCTGGAAACCTTCCAGCTTTCACTCATTGTTGCAAGACTGATTATATTGTATTAAAAGACATTTAAGTAATGCAAAATAGGCCCCTATAAAGTCTGTCATCATTATCACAGTTAGTATTTCATATTAAGTGTTTAACCTCATTCCATTGTTCATCAAAATCAAACACAAGAAGAAAATGGTGCACTGTCCTATGATTCATTCCCTCTGAAATGAACTCATGGAAATGCCAGCATGCAGGTTAATTCAGCAAACATCCCTCCAGGCGACAGCCAGCCTCCCCCTGGTATCTCTGCCTTTACTCATCAAATGCTTTCTTCGTTCACAGGCCTTTGGACACAGTTATTTAAACCACATCCAGTTGGTTGCCAGTGGGTGGGCAGTTTGTTATCCTTCTCTAAGATGCCTGCCAGGCTCACTCCAGGAGAGCCTGGAGAGAAGTCCTTGACCAAGGTTCTGTGGTATTAGCCACTGGAGGCTTTTGGGGCCGAAACAGGGAACAAGAGAAATCTCCTACAAGCAAACGATAGGTTGTCCATGAGGAATTCTGTAGATGGAAGGCAGCTGAATCATGGTCCATCCTGTGATTATGACTGCTTTCACAGATGCCTGTAAATAGGACTTGAGGTATAACCTAAAGGGCCCCAAATGGTTCTGATGCAGATGCATTCAAGTAGACAATCAGAATAATATTATACCTTACTGCAGCCAGGACTTTGGAGCACTCTCAAAATGATCAGACTTATTACTATGTACTGTCTAGCTCATGCTCCCTTTTCCTGCTTTATTGAGGAGCATCTGGGAAAGTGGCCAGGAACAAGCTGGTTTCTCCAAAAGAGACATTCAGGGAGCTCTCACCTTCTGCTGGCTTCCTCCAGGGCTCCTGAGACACAGGCAGGATGAAGGCTGAAGGCTGCATACCTTGCTGCAGTCCTCTCCCATATGACATCTTTTGTGAAAGCTCCTCAGCCTCTCTCAGAGTCTGCCCAAGTGTGCATTTATCACACTCCTGGGTCAGGTGCATTGACCCCAAGCAAGATCTGTAGGAATCCTAAAACGAAACCATTCAGCAGAGGCCTTTTTAAATCCAAATTACAGGAAAACAAAGGGCTGAGACTCAGAAATCTCAAGCCCAGGAAGAAAGCATGGAGCTGACGTTTCAGCCTTTCCTCCAAATCTTTTCCACGGTAGCCCAGTTCATGAGGAAGCCGTGTTTCAGCAGACCCCCATGTTGCTCTTGCTCGGTTTCCTTGGTGCCAGTGAGTGTGGGTGCATGTGCACAGCCCAGCCATAATCAGGATGAGCCTCCCAGACGTCAGCTCTCCTGGCCACACCTGTGGGACATCACCATTCCAAGAAACTCAGGTGAAAGTTAACTTGCAATGAAGTATGCAGCCACTGATCAATGCCCCACCTTGAATGCTACATTTGTATTCTGTAGACACAAATTTCAGGATGAAACTTTAAGCTTCTGAATATGGTCAGACCTTAAGAAGTATCATAATTGTATCCTATGTTGAGACTTTGCTTTCAGAGTTTGCCATCTGCCTAGTCCTGGGAAAACATGACCGATTCTGGAGTCACTGGTGCACTTGAGCCCATTGGTGGCTTTGGAAACAATGGTCCAGGTCTTTTACTATACCCACCACTGCTCATTTATTCACAGCAGCTTCTTCAAACAGAGATAAATTAATAAAGTTCATAGAATCATAGAAATGTTGGGAAGGAACCTTGAACATTCTCTATCTACAGCTCCTTTGCCATGGGCTTCCACTAGACCAGGCTTCCACTAGACCAGGCTGCTCAAAGTCATGTCCAAACTCGAACACTTCAAGGGATGGGCAGCCACAATTTCTCTGGGCAAACCCTTCCAGTGTCTCACCACTCTCATAGAGAAAGATTTCCTCCTAATACCTAATCTAAATCCAGATTTCTTCCAGAAGAAGAGTTTCTTCCTAATATCCAATCTAAATCTACTGTCTTTCAGTGTACAGCCTTTATCCCCTGTCCTGTCACAACATGTCCTTGTGAAAAGTCCCTCCCCAGCTCTCTTGTAGTCCCCTTCAGGTACTGGGAGGCTGCAATAAGGTCTCCCCTTCTCTTTTCCAGGCTGAACAACCCCAACTCTCTCAGCCTGTCTTCATAGGAGAGATGCTCCATTGCTCTGATAACTTTTGTGTCCCTCCTCTGGACTCTCTCCAACAGGTCCATGTCCTTCCTGAGCTGAGGACCCCAGAGCTGGCTGCAGCACTGCAGGTGGGTCTCACCAGAGTGGTGTAGAGGGGTAGAAACCCCTCCCTCACCCTGCTGGCCACGCTGCTTTCACGCAGCCCAGGACACGTTTGGCTTTCTGGGCTATGAGTGCACATTGCCAGGTCATGTTGAGCTTCTCATCACTAAAACCCCCAAGTCCTTCTCCTCAGGCCTGCTCTCAATCCATTCTCTGCCCATCCTGTACTCGTGCTTGGGACTGCCCTGACCCAGGTGCAGGACCTTGCACTTGGCCTCGCTGAGCTCCACGAGGTTTGCACAGACCCCCCCCCCAGGCCTGTGCAGGTCCCTCTGGGTGTCACCCCTTCCCTCCAGCACGTTGACCAGAGCACACAGCTTGGTGCTGTCAGTGAACTTGCTGAGGTGCACTGGATGCCAGAGTCCGTGTCGCTGACACAGATGTGACACAGCGCCGGTCCCAGCACCGGCCCCTGAGGAACACCAGTTGTCACTGGTCTCCACTTGGATATCGAGTCTTTGATCACGACACTTTGACTGGGACCATCCAGCCAATTCCTTATCTACTGGGTAGTCCACCCATCAGATCGATGTCTCTCCAATTTAGAGACAAGGATGCTGTGTGGGACAGTGTAAAATGCTTTGCACAAGTCCAGGTAATTATGTCAGTTGCTCGTCAAGAAGTTGTGTTGGCTGTCTTGAATTGCCTGAATTGCCTCCTTATTTTTCGTGCGCCTTAGCACAATTTCCAGAAGGATATGCTTCATGATCCTGCCAGGTACAGATGTAAGACTGGCCTGTAGTTCCCCAGGTCTTAATTTTTTCCCTTTTTAAAAATCGGGGCTATGTTTCCCCTTTTCCAGTCAGGGGGAACCTCATGGGACTGCCATGGCTTCTCAAATACGATGGATAGCTTCGCAACTTCATCTGCTGGTCCCCTAAGAACCTCTGAATGCATCTCATCATGGCCCATGGACTTGTGCACATTCAGACTCCTTAGGTGGTCTCTAACCTGATCTTCTCCTACAGTGGGTGGTTCTTCCCTCTCCCAGTCCCTGCCTTTGCCCTCTGTGATGTGGGTGATGTGCTTGGAGCAGTTGCCAGTGAAGATTGAGGCAAAACAGTCACTGAGTACCTCAGCCTTCTCCATAGCCCAGGTAGACAGGTTTCCTTCTGGAGAGGGCTCACATTTCCCTTAGTCTTCTTTTCATCATCAACATACCTATAGAAACTTTTCATGTCACTCTTGACGTCCCTGGCCAGATTAATTCTATCAGGGCTTGAGTTTTCCTAACCTGATATCAGGATGCTTAGACAATTTCTCTTTATTCCTCCCATATAATCTGTCCCTGCTTCCATACTCTGTGGGCTTCCTGTTTGTGTTTGAGTTTGTCCAGGAGCTCCTTGTTCATGCATGGAGGCCTCCTGGCATTTTTGATTTACTTTCTCTTTGTTGGGATGCATTACTTCTGAGCTTGGAGGTGATCCTTGAATATTAACCATTTCTCTTGGTTCCCTTTTCCCTCCAGGGCTTTATCCCATGGTACTCTACCAAGCAGACCCCTGAAGAGGCCAAAGTCTGCTCTCCTGGAGTCCAGGGAAGTGAACTTGCTGTGCACCCACGTCTCTGCCCTCAGGATCTTGCATTCCCCAATTTCAGGCTCACTGAAAGCCCAGGCTGCCCTTGAGCATCACATTCTTTGCCAGCCCCTCCTCCTGCGTGAGAACAAGGTCCAGAATAGCACCGCTCCTCGTTGGTGTTTCTATCACTTGGAGAAGGAAGTTTTCACCAACATACTCCAGGAAAGCTTGTGCTAGAAATCTAGGGTTACTCACAGCAAGTCTAGCAATGCAGCCCGGGAAGGACACACATGTGGATCTCACTAGTGGGAGGAGGTGAGTTTCCTGCAAGCCTAATCAAAGAGAGAGAAATCACACAATGTGATACCTATTACACTTGTGTGCTGAGAAACGAGGAAACACATATGCTTTTTACTCAGCTCGGAGAATGATGTGTGTGAGCAAAAACAACTGTGCTGCAGCTCCTTGGTGTCTGCTCACCAGGACTCTGTTCAGCACAAGATGATAACAAGTTAATAAGTATTTCCTGCTCAACAATTACTCGAATAAAAAGCAGAGCAGCACATGCCAGACATCAGCAAAATGTGGCCAGCTCCCAGCCAGGGAAATACACCCTAGCAACAGATCATAAAGCAAAAATACAAGAACAGCAGCACTGGTGACCAGAGAAAGACAAAAGTTTTTGTAATACAGACAGTCTATGTAGTCGGGTGACAGCCAGCCTTCAGGATGGCAAGTAACTCCTCTGCAGCTATCAAACCAGCTGACTGAAAACCAAGAGCAAGAAAACACTCTTCTCTTTTTTCAGGAAGAAGGACTAGCTTGAGATACCCCAAGTACAAATGACTACTGATGGGAGAAAACAGCTGCACCAAGAAAACAAAACAACTTCCTCTCAGCCCCAAATCAACTGGCCTAGCACATGCCATGATAACATCCCAGTTCTACCATCATGATTTATTTTTCGATATTTTCGCTACATCAAAGAAGTGATTTAAGAGGTAACATTTTCTGGAGTGATTGCTGCCAGAAAATGCATTGAGTGCTCTCTCTTGGACTAACTGAAGCTGCAGCAGAGCCTGAAGCAGTGTTTAGAGAGGTATGAGTTGTCTGCCCTATGGCTGTTCAGTGAAAATGTTTGGGATGCTAAATACCATTAACTTGTCACAGCTTAAATTCTTCAAAATGGCAGAGGGGAGATGACAGGAAGGGATGGAGGAATAATCACTGCCCTGACTCTGTCATGTAGAAAGATGGGAAAACTCCTTTCTGGGTCTGTGAAAAGCTTCAGCTGAAAAAGTTTGAACATTTTATTTCAAGAGACTAAAAGTAAGTATTTTGATATTTCATTTTGAAATGACATATTTCCTTTTGATAGAAACTTGTATCTTGCAGAAAAGAAAAGCATGCAGAGCATATCAGTAGGAAACCAAAGCAGTATTAAAAAGTGTTTCACTTCAGTTCTGGAAAATAAATTACTACGTGTCTTTTATCGACATGCCTGAAGTAATACTGGCTATTATTTTTGTTTGTGAAGAAAAAAAAAGTCCTGAATATTTTTAAAGTTAAGCTCAATTGGAAAAGTTATTTCAACTATCTCCCTATTTACCTACAAGTCCATGACTTGCTGGGTTTTAATGGAGACCTGAACAACTGAGTGTAATGATATGCCACCCAAGGCATGCACATTTGGAAGAGAAATGCCATTTTTCCCCCCTTTTTTTTCCCTTCCACCTGACCTTTGCTCAGAAATAAACCCACAAGCAGACCATACAGCCCCCCTAGTGCATGACCCAGTTTGGGCAGCAAATCTCATCAGCCCCATCCCTTCAGCCCATCTTGTCAGCCCAGGTGGTGCTGGTGCTGAGCTGCGTGGCCCTGTGCAGAGGACCTGTAAGCAAACAGGTGGCAGGCCTGGGCTGGCTCAGCCCCCAGCTTTATTTCCAGGAACAGGCAGAGCAGCAGGTCACAGCGAGGGGAGCAGCAGCAGCAGGGCACAATGAGCAGCAAGACCATGGTGCCACCTTAAAAGGCTAGGGCTGCACCATCCGACCTGTGTCAGGGCTGCTGGGCTGGACTGTGTTTGGTAAATGGGCTTGACTGACTGCCGCTGTCTTTCCTTCCCTCTCAACAGCTAAAATTGCAATATTAGAAAGGACAATGTAAAAGAAATTAAGGAAAACAGCAAAACAATTAACTAAGAGCAATAAAATCTCAGCTGATATTCTTCACTCAGGCAGAGGGATCTCCGACCACCAGTTTTTCTTGATCTGCATTCACATGTCCAGCTCCTTTTTTGCTCTCTGGCCAGAAACAAAGCCAATAGGGAGGACCCCAGTGAAATGGAACAAGGACACCACTGAAGTTACCTAAATGAGACTTTGGAGAACCCGCTTTTGGTTCACTCCTAAGCTTATGAGTGGCTGCAGGCAATTTCCCAGGTCTCGTTTCATTAAAGTCATTCCCCAGGAGCTGAACTTAATTACTTCAGTGGGATTCATGTATGTTCTTAAGTATTTTCCCAAATCAGAACCTTAATTGCTCTGTGCCTTTGCTGCCCATCTGCAAGATAGGTTTAATGTTTGCTTTCTCCTGCGCTCCGACTATTGAGATTCGCATTCTCCCAGTCCAAGCCTGTCTCGGGGTCCCTGTCTGTTCAGCACTGTGTCTGATAAGGCTGAGGTTTCACTCGAGCTATTTTTGGGCCTTGTCACATTTCACATGTGTAGAAGCCATGCTTCAAAACCTGGTGGCCTTTGTGTGGCTTTTGTGTCTGTAACAGTGACAAAATAGCTTGTTGATTTGGGAGCAAAGCAGCAAGTGGGTTTTTTTTTTTACTTTAACACCATCACAAATAGAATAATTACATGGCACTTTGAGACAATTTGCTAAAGATGCTCACACATTTCAAGAGGGTAAAATTACTTTATCCAAAGCAATTACAAAATAGCTAATTAGTGAAACTGACTGTGAGCTCTTACAAATGTGCTTTGTGGAGATGCTGCTTTTAGTGCCAGACAACAAGCCTCCAGTTTAAGAGTTATTTTCAGGTAATGAAGAAACTCTTGCAATGCAATAAACACGTTCTTTTCATCTGAGATTTTCTTAGCCAAGATGTGCATAGATTCCCAAATTAATAAGTCAGTGTTCTTGCCACATGCCTTCCCTACAGGCTCATTGCACCATTGCAACTTTGTCAGGTGAGCAGCAAGATAATCACTGGAGCAGCTGGGCAGCAGCTTCATGAGAGGAAGGACAGCCAGGACATCATCAGACTTGGCACAAAACAGACTGGGGCACCTCCCAGGCGAATGTGCTCGCTGCTGTGCTCTCCCCAGAGGGATTCTGTTGTGTATTCAGGACCAGTGGCCACAGAAAGCAGCTTTGAAAGAGCTTTCTAATTCTGATATAAGGATTAATCACCAATTAATTCTTTCTGTCATCTCCCTGCAGGCTGACAAAAGACCTGTGGGTAAAAAGGGGTTATCTTGTCCCTGCTGGTTTGCCATGTGAGACAGTGGGATCCATGAAAACAGAAAAGACTTCATTTCAGTGATTCATGTTTAGATTCTACTAGCTGATAAAAAATGAACATGGACAAAATGTCTTTGCAAAAATACTACTTTAAAATTCTAGGGGGAGAACAATCACGTGTGAAGAAAAACGCAGTTTCTAGGTTGTTGGAGTTTTATTTTCAGACAAAAGGTATCCATTATGTATGAAGTAATTGTTGCAGGCTGTGAAATTAGTCTTAAACATAAGTGATGGACAGGAGTGACATAGCTTTACAGAATTAATAAAATACAAACTGGAGAGAAAGTGAGTCCCTGGGTTTTTCTTCTTTTTTTTTCGAGAGCTGTTAAAGCAATTGCCGGCAGAACATTACACCTCAGTGTAGATCTAGGGACATTTTGCAATAAATAACTTTTATAAAAAATTCCTGACTATGAATTTAGCATAGAATTTTAAACCATCTGTGCACTGTCACTCTAACACTGAGATCTCACTTATTTGTGTATTTTACCCATACAATCTGATGTAGTGGGAATAAAAAGAAAACACTAAAGACTCCATTAAAACCAGAGATAACACAGATATGCATTTCACTCTTTGTGGGTATAAAATTTCTTTCATTTCATTTTAAAACCACATCCACATTTAGGGTCCTCTTCATCTATGTCATAAAAGCTAGAATTTATGTTTATAGAGCTACAAAAGCATAAATATTTTGTACATTAAACTTCACAAAGTGGAAAAATGGCCAATTCTATTCCTTCTGTCCATATAATTTGGGAAGAAACTATGGAATATACAGGTGTGTTCTTTAGTTATAACTTCTGTTTTACAAATTCACTTGTTTTTTGGATTGGTCTTTCTCTTATAAATGAATGAAACTGTAGAAAATCTGTTTCAAAACCAAATGCCTTCCTCTGGCTGTCTCTTACTCCATGCAGGTTTCTGATAGCACTATGTTAATGCCATAACTGAAATATAAGAGCATTATGCAAATCTGATCCACAGATAAATAGCAAAGACATATTCTTAATAATTGGCAACTTCAAATGTGATTTCCACTCTTCTGAATATCCAAATTATAAGTAAGCAATAGATATAAGGTGAATTCAGTATAGGAAAACAGAATGAGATGAACTAAAAAATCATGGAATTTTAAGCATTACTTGTTAGGTCTTACCAATGACATCTTCCTTTGCTGGTTCAGCCATTGCTCAAAGCAGTAATATAGTAATGTTGCCTCCATTAAAACATTTGGCTACCTTGGATAGACTCTGGACTTGCTTACAGTTCATATATCTTAGGCCAGAATTGAATGATTTTTGCCACCTGTCTGCTACTCTCATAAAGAAGACCTCATTCCTTATTTTTAAATGCATCAAAATCTTTTGCAAAGGACCTGACCTTCACACCTGTCACAGTTAGAGCTGCATTATATAGCACAGCTCATCCTTATTGACAGCCATAGCATGATTTCCAAGCAAGACAAGTTGACTGGTAGTCATCAATAGTAAACTATGTTCTGGAGGATTTTCCTCCCCATTTTCTTAATGTCTTGCCAGTTTTTTTAACAAGCTGTTGATAAGTAGCTATAAATCTACTCAAGTGCTGACAGGGACAATCCAGACAATTGTTTCTCTCTGATTGAGGTAGAACAGGTTTTCTTGGTTTGTTTATTTGTTGAACATTATCTAACACTTATTCTCTTCTGTATGTGAGAAATTTACTGTGTTGCCCTCTGGCAGATGTTTGAGACAGTGTTATCCTACACTAAAGCTGTATATTTAGACATACAGCAGGGTCTAGACTTGGTAATCATCGTTAATCTATGTGTCAGCCTGTGGTTTATGTGCCTGCTCCAGCATAACAGATACTCTCTCACCCAGGTGGGAGACCCACTTAACCCTAGAACATAACTAAATTACACAGATGCTATACCTGCTAGGTCTTTCCTGTCAGTCCTGGAAAAGATATAGCATGTGCAGGTTTCACTAGGCCAGCATTCCTGCCACCCTCTCCATAGCTAAGGCTCTTTCCAACCCCTTTTCAGATGGTCCCACCTTGAGAAAGACAGCCGGTAGCTGGAGGAAGCATGTCCTTGTGCCTTAGCCCTGGCCAGCAGATGCATACTTTGCATGTTCCCTCCTCAACACCTCTATAAATGCTGGGAAAGATGAAACCATTCAGACTGAATGGGTTTTTTTCAATACATTTATCATTGCAATAGTATAACATCATATAAGTACAACAAACTGTATATAACAAGCACTCTCAAAAATTACTCTAAGATTCTGGACCTTTTGTGCACACCAAAGATAAGCAGAGTTGTTTTTCACCATTTTTAAAGGTGTACATCCATTATTGTGTTCCTGTGTTCATTATAGTCTCTGATTTGTTGGAGTTGTTACATCATGGCCTTATCTGAGTTCATTGCCAAACCCGACCATCTTTGTGTTGGTCACACACAACTGCCCCATCCTCTTCCCACCACTCACCAGAATGCACTACCATGGGATGAAAACTGGGATGAAAATGGTACGAAAATTTATAAGAAATAGTCTCCAAATTGCAGATTCTTCTGACAAGATAATTAAACTACAATGACAGCTGAACACTGAGGATAGACATAAAAATAAAGATGGTACTCTTTGACTTCCGCAGGAAATAAGAAACATTTGCTGCTTTCATTTCAGAGCATTAGAAAACATTCTCAAATATTTTGGAAAGAAAGGCTGTTATTTCTTGGAGGGTGATATTTTCTCTTTATTCTAGGAGACTGTGCTGGGGAGAATCTCACGGAAGGAGAGACTGCCTGATGGTGAGATGCCTTCCAGACGGTAACACCTCACTACCAGTTATGCAGACACTTTGAAATCTAAAAATGGGTTTTCCCCAAGTGCCCTGTTGGCTGCTAACCTCTTCTCTGGTGCCATCAAAGTGTGGAAGTGTTTGAGATTTACCAGCAAAGCCCATAGAGACTGAGTTTCCTGCTGCTGCACCCAAATAAATTGCCTGAAGGTGTGACAGCGTGGAGATGGTGTGACAGAATGGAGATGGGTGGCCACCTCAGCCTGGTGCCTATTTGAGGCATACTGTGCTCATCCTCCCTGTACTGGGAAACTCTGCACACGCTGGACTAGACTTCCAGGGAGGAAGACTGCTCCCCTCCACTGCTACAAAATAGAACAGAATCATAAAATCCTAGAGCAGTTTGGGTTGGAAAGGACCTTTAAAGATCACGTGCAACCCCATGCAACGAAAAGTGCCATCTTGAACTAGATCTGGTTGCTCAGGGCCCTGTCCAACTGATCCTGAATGTTTGCAGGGATGGGGCACTTCTCCCACCACTTCTCTGGGCAACTTAATTACCTACCTTTGAAGGCTTAGAGCATTCAAAGGAGACATAAGAGACACAAAGATTTATTGCTTGTAATAAAGGGATTAGTACTAAATAGAACATTCATTAATATGCAGGTCTCCCACATCACAGATAAGAGCTGTCCTCCCAGCTACAGATTCTTATGGGCATTGACCCAAGATAGTTATAATGAATATATAATTAATCCATACAAATGAAAGAGGGACTACAACCTGCATAGCTACAGACCAGAAGTTAGAAGGTGGCAAAGGGCGGTGGCAAAGACTAAAGGAAAAGGGAGATTCAAAGTTGAGTTCTGCTAAGGGAAGGATGGAAATCTAAATTTTTGTAACAGGAGATGATGATGATGATAATGATCTTTTCTGTCTTCATTTTATAGGAAGGGTTTGGCAAGAGGTCTAACCCCTGGGACAGGCCACACATCTGAAAACTGCTCTGATTGAAGTCTGTACTCAGAGACATGGCTCTCCAGAGCCACTCTGTCCTCCACAGCATTTCCCCCTCAAGTCTCTAGGAAAGATGTCTCCTCCCTGGTCAGCTTGCACAGGTTTGTGTGTTCCATCTTTGATGCTAAATCCTCCTGTATTCTGTAATAGCCAGTGGGTCTAACTTAGCCTGCAAATTAAACTACAAGCAGAACATTTAATGGGAAGGTGCTGCCATAATTCAAATAATAAGGTTGAAATCTTCATGAGGAGCTAGCCCAAAATATAATTTTATTTTAATTTTCTTTTTAATAGGAATGCCTCATTTTCTAATACCAAAGATTCATAGCTTCAAAACCAATTTGCTTTTTGAACTGGTGATGTTGACATAGTTTAATTTTCTAAATTAGCTTAAGGTGATGTCTGTAGCATGAGTTCTCCCTTTTCTCTAACCATCCAAAGTACCATAGAACCAGTCCTACAGAACTGAGCAGTCAGCAGCAAGGTTTAACCTCCATGCAAAAGACTAGCAAAGCATGCCGTGTACTGCAGGATTTGTTATCAAAGACAGTCATCTCTTTCTAAGCCAACCTTTTTTCTCTGTTTCCTTCTACTGCATTATTGTCTCTCTCTCTCTTCAGAATGTGATAAAGAAATAGTTAGAGCAGCTATCCTCTATAAGCTTATTTCCTTTCTAGTCTAAAACAAGAAAAACACTATTCTTTTTAGCTCAAAATAGCAGCCTCAGGCTCCACTACTTTTTCATGTTGTTCTACAGCAGTCTGAATACGAAAATACACTATTATTTTAAAAATAATTTTACAGCTTGATCTTTATTTTAATAAAGAGTATGGTTTGATTCCTGTTTATCATATGAATCAACTGTTATGAATTCCAAGTTTAGTTTTATTTGGTATCATTATTTTTGCAAATACCACAGTGAAAGCAGCTCAGATATCAGAAACTGCATTCTGTTTCATCACCTTACAAATGCCAACAGCGCATATGGATGTTCCATAAGCTGCTATCACCAAAGCAATCATCTGTAATGGGTTGCCTTGTAAACACAAGTTGTGTGTATTTTCCTTTCTGAAGTCAGGTGAAGTTCTTTCATCTCAATTCAGATGTGATTTACTGTAAATAACTCTGATGTTGCTAAGAGACAAATTTCAAAACAAGCCCCAACTACAACAGTATTAATATTAAAAATCTTAAGTAGGTGTTCATGGTGTGTAGAACACACTTTAACATCCTTTGATAAGGCCAAGTAACTTTTTATTTGTGGGAGGCTGACTTGCCAACACTGGCAGGTCAGAGGGCAGTAGGTCTGACATGTTCCATGCTGTACCTGTCACACACTCGAGGGATCCCTGCACTCCAGGAGCTGTTTCTCCGTGTGCCTCGGAGAGCAGGCTGCTCAAATCCAGAACACTGGGGCTCCTGGGGGTTCTAGGGGAGGATCTTTTCTCACACGTAAAACTTGCTTTGTCTCCGTTAATCTCACTATTAATGTAGGGGATGATTTGCTGAAACAAGGTTGTTTAACATGAAATATGGGAATTAGACACTGAAAATAGATTATAAGAGTATGTCTGTTGGAAGGAGAAGAATGACACTGTAACTTCAGGCTGGAGGCATTATATGTTGCCTTTTGGTAAGCAATCTAAAAACAATCCTCCTTCATTTTAGCCCTTCCTCCTTTTCCAGTATGTACACAACATTGCCTGACCTGGGTAGGAACCGCCTTTGCCTGCCTTGGGGTAGCAATGCAGATGCTATTCAGAAAGAAACAAACAAGCTTGAACTCTTGAATAAGATGTGTGGTAAGTGACACACTGATGGGAAAGACAGTAAAAGATGAGTAAGATTTCTAGGTGTCTGTGTGAGAGTCTTCAAGTGATAGGTGCTTTATCTAACACCATTATAATAGGTATCCATTCTTTTTTTGTGTATCCATTTAAGTATAATGGAATAAAGTACCTTAGCACTTATTGAATTGACATGGATGCGGATTCACAAGACCTCATTTTAATTAATCCAAAGGTGGTATTTTGTTCTCAAGAGAATGAAAAATTAACTTATCACTAGGGATTTGAGAGAGGATTGAGGACGCAGAGTGCTGAGAACCAAAGGAGGTTTCCTGAAATCAGGCTGTGGCCACTTTGAAATTTAACAATCCTGATATGCCTCAGTTCTTTTTGGAAGTTGTTGTTCATGCTTGACCTAAATTGCAAACACAATTCACTTCACCCTGTTACTTTCTTTACATAGTATAGAATTTGTACTTCTAAAAGAAAACAGACATTTCAAAATTAACATTTGTATTAGTGTTGGGGCCAGGCAGATAATATGGATGCTGGCCAAGGGAGGGTGCACCTGCAGCCAAGAGATCTGGGAAGATTTGGTGCCTCTGTCATGAGAACAAGCACATGGAACAGGATATACAGAAGATGAAGGGTTCAAAATGATGAGAAGGAAAAAAAAATTACAGGAAAGATACAAAGAGGAGGAACGGGAGGGTCAGACCATGTTGCCATGCTTTTAATTACACTGTCTATGGTAACAGTAAAATTAATTGACAATTCATGTAGTTTGGAGTGTCTTATGCCTAGAGACAATGCAGCAGAGGAAGAAAAGTGCATGTAATTTTTGGAGTGCTCAAATATCACTGCAAAAAGTACCTGAAAATACATGAGAGGCCAGAAACTTTCTGTGCTTTTTACCGTAGCAACAAACTTCATCTATAGTGTTCAAGTCAGCTGTGAAAAATGAGAACTAAATTAACCCAAGTTAATAACATTGGACAGACCTGGTCTGAGGGACCTTTGTGAGCTTTGACAGACTTTGGTGAGTGGGTACTTGCAGCCACAGTGATAGAGTGCTGACTACACTGAAGTCTGGTGCATCCTTTGGCAAGTGCTCCTCTACCATATGAAACGTTCAGGCTGTTTTTGAATGAACAAGATTCCATGACAATCAGAATAAAGCTAATTACATCTGTTTGATGGTAGGACCTACTTTAAGATAATTTGCAACAAGCTCCCTAGGGAAGTTTCCCTTTGAAGTGCTTCTTACTCCAGGGTTCCCTTTTGAAGTAGCTCCCCCTTTGGATTGCTTTTGAAGTGCTACGTTTTCTTTTCTTAGGTCTTCTTTGAGTTCTGCTTTGTTGCACCTTTCACATTGGAGGTTCACAGCTGAAGATCACCAAGTAGAAAGAGAGACTTTGATTTAGACCAGTTTCTCTCTCACACCATGCAGGAAGACCTGCCTTCATTTCCCCAGAAGTAGACATACAGGGAGGATTAAGAAAGCTATTCATTCATCTCCTGACCAGCTTTATATGTAAACTGGCCACCATCCAAACCAACGTGCAGAAATGTCTCCAGCTGTCTAAAATGCCTGTTTTGCATGATTACAGGACAAAACTCTTTTTTTTTTTTTTTTTTCCTTTCCTTTCTGGCATCAGCTTAGATACCTGATTTTCTCCTCTTCTTCCTTACGTTGTGTGAATCTCCACCCACAGCCACACACTGTTGTGAGAGAAGGGTCTCTTATGATGCCAGTACAGAAGGGCAAGGCTAACCATGGAATTGCACCAACACTGCTGACATCAGGCACCTTGCAAGCTGGCCAGCAGACCAGTGTGGAATAGCAATGCACTTCTTAAAGACAAACTGCTCTTTGAACAAGACAGTGAACTGACCACCTGTCAAAACAGCAAATGTTTTAGGGATTCACGAATAACACTTTCCCCAAGTAATGTAGAGGATATGAAATTGGGCTCAGCAGTCTAGGTCGGAGGTGTAAGAACATGAAAAGCTGGCTAAAGTTAATTTAAGAACACGGTGCTGTCTAAACCAGATTTTTACAACTTAGGAAATGTTTTCATTTTAACAGGTTCATAATTGAAACAGAAACAAATGTGCCCCACGAGCAAAGCAGTCCAAAATAAGTGAGAATCAGAATTTTTTTTGGCTCTGGAGAAAATCAGGTTAAATTAAATCAGCATGGATGAAAATAGTGAAACAAATGGTAAAGAGACATTAAGTATTATTTAAAATTACATGAGATCAGTGGAAATACCTCTGAAACACTGTCATTCTCACTATCATACTAGTAAAATACTATTCATGGAAATGCCCAGGCCTTTGACACACAGAAGGATGCTGACAACACCACACTGTGCCTTGGTGAAGGCAGCTTTCCCTTTTTTGCTATGGTGCTATCTTCCATAATTCAGAACCAAGAATCTTCTAATTCATCTTGTCAGAGATCATAATTAGCATCAGTATAAAATTGTAGATAAGTTGTTATCTTTCTACCACCATAATGACTATCTATTAGGTATTTCTGTGTTTATGCCATAGAAAGTTTAGTCATTAAGACTCTTGTATTTAAACTGAAGCTTTAGATTCGTGTTGTTTTTCCCCATACTAGTGTACATACAGTGTGAGGAGAATATTCCCTCCCTGTCACTGCTACTGTCCCTGTCTTTATGCACCCTTACTAAGCTGAATGAAATGTTTGCAGCTCCACAAGAAATTCAGTGAAGAGATCTGATGGTTTTGGGCTGGGGGGAGTCTGGAAAACTTATCTGGCAATGTCACCAGAGAAAACTTCCTATGAATCCATAGCCTCAGAGATTACTCCACACTCTCCATCAGCATTTGTCAAGCAGGGATACATGTGTGTATTATGAATGAATTATCTATTGTCAGGGAAATTATAACACTTTCTGGGCCACCCAGGTTGAGGTAGAGTTTCAAAAGCATTTTTGCATATCAAAAGCTAACATTGAATCCAGCAGCTTTTCAAGTAGATCATAAATTGATAGCCTAATTAAACCAATTATCGAGTCTTTAGGCTACAGGAAATTCCCAGTGTGGCATTTAAACCCTGTTGAATTCCCAGGGAAAGCGTGGGTTCACCGAGCTTTGCCCCAAGTCCGGGGATATGACATTAGAGGGATGAGACTGCTTGGGAGCAGGGTTGCAAGTGACTCTGGGCTGGCACTCAGCTCGCTGTGCAGAGGAAGGCAGGCTTTGCCACCCTGCATCCTGTGTCCACCACCATCCCTCCCTGCTCCCTTCCGCAGCTCTGGCATCCGCCGGACATCCTGCCCAGCCAAATGACCTAGCTGCAACTTCAGACAACTTACTCCCTTTCCTCCTTCTGGGGTTAGCTTTCTGCTGTTTTACTGAGTTAAAGTAGCTAATGAAAGGCTTCAGGAAGGTCCAGAGCTGGTGCAAGAGATGCACAAATGAGTGGCCAGGGCCAGGCATGGGGATGGGGTATGTGAGGTCAGAGCAGGATATGCTCCTTGATTCTTTGCACCTGCTTTTCAAATCTAGAAGGCTTTTAAGAACAATTTCTAGCATAGCAAAATAAAACTTGTTTTATTTTTTCACCTCTGCAGGATAACTAGTGAAATGCTGAGATGTCACCCTGCACCAGGAGCGATGTGCGAAGAGGAATCCTCTTGGGAGTGTAAGCCTTATGTACTGAGGAATTTTCCTGCCTCTGAGCTGACAGGACTTCCTTAGAGGTCTCTAACACTGACAGCCAAGTTGTGGGGAGCAGATCATCACTGAGATTGCTTAGGCAAACTCAGTGGCATGAAATCAAATGATAGGGATGAGCAGCAACCCTGAGCATAAGGATCTACCTACTCACTTGTGACACTACCTGATCAGCTGACAGATTGCTCAAAATGCTGCTGTTGGCCCTCTTGCATGCTGTCCTTGGTGTTACTAATGCAAGTGATGCTGGAGCAGTAAGAGCTGGAGGAAGAAGGACCACAAATATTTCTGACTCACTGGGTGGGACCCTCACCTTAATTTCAGCTCATCTGGGGTTAAGCACCAATTTCCTTGTCTTCCTCAGTCACTGGGCCATGGGCTTTTGCATTATCTGCAGAGAGGGCCTTGGGAGGCAGATCAGACTAGAGATCTGCCAGTGGTGCCAAGGGGAAGAGATATTTCCTGCTGATTCTCACATTTATTCCCATTCTGCATCTTCAGAACATCTGCACTGCAACACCAGGCAGAACAAAATTTGCTTCCTTCCTTTTACAATCACTGACACAGAAGCTGAACCAAGTTGCGGTCATCTCTTGGACTAAGAACTAGGTAAAGGTAGAAAGTTTCAAAGCAAAACAAAAAGATCCTGGATCTTTTCCTGATGATGAAATTATTGGAATTTAAGAATTTGAGTTAATTCACAAAATGGTTTAAAATGTATTTGTTATTTGTCTCAAGGTATTGTGAATCAGAGAGCTGCTGACACAGACCCCGGGGCACATCACTCACCCTGGCCATAAAAAGCTGCAGAACAAACAGCAGCACTCATAAAGCATATCCACTGGGCTCTGGCCAAGCAGTGACTGTGATAAGGGAGGTGACTGAGTGGGAAAATTAGTTTGATTAACTTTATCAGCAGGAAGGTGAGGAGTGGAAAATCCCTAAGCAGGAGAACAAAGGGGCAGAGGTGACAGAGCAGCGGCTTGAAGAGCAAGGCGGCTCTGGGCGAAAACGAGGAACAAAGGCGGGTGCCTTTATGGAGAAGGCTTTTCTCCCCTCCACCATCAGCCAAAGAACAGGGAACTAGCTAGAGGGGAGAAGACTCCAGGGAGAGAGCAGGAGGAGATTTTCTGTCTGCTTCAGGGAAATATTCATGTGGAGGTTGGGGAGAAGGGGTGGGTAAAGGGAGATGAGGGTTACTGGCCTTAGTTGGTTTTCAAACACAACATCTCTGGATTTTCCCAGACAAGCCCACTTTCACTCTCTACCCAGAAACTTTGTCAGGAGAAAAAGTGAGCTTTTGGGCCTATTAAACATGTCTGGCCATGTAAAGGGAAGGACAAAGACAAAAAATGCTGATGGAGTTGCCAGGTGTCTGTAAGTCCCAGACACATGACCACCATCACACAGGGCAGATTGACTACAGAGCACATAACACAGGGCATTGGGGTCTCCCAGACAGACTGAACTTCACAAATAGGCTCTGTGTGGTTACTCTGCACATGAACTCACCACCAGAGTGTGGAGGTATTGTGTATTTTCCCAGCACATGCCTGGAGGCTATTCCAAAGGATGCTCCAGAAAGGTGCAGAATTCCAGGTGTTGAGATCTGTTTCTCCTGTGCAGTCTTCAGAAAGCCTGGGTGCCATCACTTATTTCAAATTGCTTCAAATATCATATTGCTTTACACATCAAATCAGAAATTAAACTATAAATTAAAACTTTAATGCTTTTTTTTGTAGTTAATGTTTACCTGTCAAAAGTGCTACGACAGGACTTAGGATGAACAGAGTATTACGGTCCGTTTTTATGAAGAGTAAGAGCACAAAGACTGTGTCCAAGAAATATAAGAGAGAGGCTAAGAAAAACAGAAATATACAGCGCCTCAGTGCACCTGCGACCATGAGAGCACATAGCTTGCACATTCTCTCAGCAGACAGCAGGCTGACAGATAATTAGAAGGGGAAATTGTGTTACAGCTTAGCTAATTGCTTTTCATCAAGAAATATTAAATATCTCTTCCTACATATGAGGAGAGTGAAACATAGAACAGGGAACAAACTCCTCCAAGGTGACCCACTAAGATAAGTAACAGAGATAAGAATAGACTGCTCATTCCAAATTCTCACACAAACTGACCTGCAAAAATCTATCACTTGTGCAGTCACCTTAGCAAGGTTAAGGAGACATCAAGGTCACTGTGGGGAACTAAAGGTGACTTGAGAGATAGTACTGTGACTACTGAGACACTAGGCTCATGGACAGACATTTTTTCAGACATTGCCATGGAAAAGGAGATCTCAAGATAATCATGATTAAAACAAGAGTGGACTGTAGTGCACTAGCAGAAGAAATAAATAGAAGTATGTGGAACAAGTACACTGGAGAGCATGAACCTCTGTTACAATGACTTAACCTGCTACAGGGAAAAGCGTGGCACTGTCCAAGGCAAGCTGCTGCTCTGACAGACTCTCTCTCTGGCAGCTCTCAAAAACACCTTTCCTTCTGAGGAGGATACTGGTATGTGGTCAGTGATGCTGCTAGGTTTTGTCAGCCAGTTTCCAGGAAAATATTCTTGTCTTTCATCCTGTACAAAAGATCACAGCATTGCAACCACTTGATTTCAGTACTTCTGAAAAGACCTTTCATCCCTGAGTAGTTCTTAACTGGCCATGCACATATCTCACATCTGTTCCAGCTTGCATGTTGTTCTCCAAGGAGAGCTTTTTTTGGCATAGTTCTGGTTATACAGGATAATAAATTTTGTGCTCTGCCACTGCTGAGGGTGAATCCTGGCTTTGGGGACGGCAAGTTGCAGATAATTGGCACAAAGTGTGACAGAACAAGCAGTAAAAGCAAGAATACATTCAGGACTAGGATGAAAACTAGCAAGACACAGCAAGCAGCCAGCCAGAGAAATACAGATGGACATGGTGCAGTTTACATCTCTGTGGCTCCTGAATTGTGTGAAGGCATCTAAACTACACACAGTTTCTCTCCGGTTTTGACAAAATGAGTGTTAGAGTTAGAGGAAAGCAAAAGCATCAGAGGATTGTAAAGGAAAGTCCTGGGTTGGACCTTAAAGAGAACAAGGACAGCAGAATGACAGAGACAAATCAGAAGAGTAAATGACTGGGTGAAGCTGGGGTCTCCATCAGCTCACAGGAGAAAGAGATGGGATTTGCAGTCTCATACTACTCATCAGATGTGGTTTGCACTGATCTGCAGCTCCAATCTCTTTCCATAAACAGATTGCTCAGAGAGATTGTGAGCACTTACTGCAGAGAGGCAGTGAGATAATTTATTCCTGCTATGTCACTGCATGACACCACAAGGATAGTGCAGCACAGCCTCTTTGCAATACCATTCTGCTATCAAGCACCATAAATCTTTTTGATGAAGGGCAAGATACTAAATGTGTGGAGCTTAGCTGGAAATGCACTAAAAGTGTATGGGAGGTTTTCCCTGCTTCCTGGGTTCTTTCCTGGGATGCCTGTGTAACCTTTCCTGGTGTCAGCTTTCCTTCAACCTTATGGTATCTTAGCAGTAAAACAAAATATTGTGGAGTGACTTCATTCATTGCCTTTTACCTCTGGGAGTGTGCAGTGAATTTCTCTCAAGTCTAAAGATGGCGTTCTTGGTGGATGGATGGAGAACAGGTGTACTAAACCCACCCTGTTCTCCTTTGTGTGCTTTATCCTGGAGCTGAAAGTGTTCAGCTTGGAGCTGTATGTCAACATCTCAAACCAAGAAAATCTGACAGTCTGGGAATCACACACGCTTCCGGAATAATTGGTTAGCCATGGTGATTATGCATGTGCTGTGGCTGGGAAAGGGCCTTACAGGGACAGACTTTGGGAAGCGCAGATGGTCTTCTAGGAATCACTCAAATGCACAGCATTTTGTTTTGGGTAGCAGAGCTGGTGCTGAAGAAGGAAGTAATTTTAATGAAAACATTGGCTTCTGAGACTGTTCAAATAGTGAGCCCAGAGCCTTGGCCGATGCATCACTTGAGTTACTCTGGTTTTGCCCAAGTGAGTACACAGTTGGGAGTGAAATCTTCCTAAGAAGGATGGCAATAAATTATTTTAAAGTAGTTCTTTCAACCTCTTTCAATTATCTTCTTGTGCAAAACCAAATGTATTAACATAAAGCACTGGCACTTTCCATATTGACCCTTTTGGCTTTGCACTGGGCTGAAATAGATACAACTCAAAAGAGTGTTCAGAAGAAATTCCTGCCCCATGGCTACCACTGGCTGAGCTTTAGCACACCTTGCTGCCCACACTGCACGTGGGAAGTTCTCCTGCACAGGTTGGCATTTTGCTGATGCTTGGCTCCTGCTTGCTTAGTAGACACCATAAAAGCAGGTTGCAGAGTCGGAGTTCAGAGGCTGAGGAGTTTGTTTGGCTTCAAATCAGCAGCTAAGCTGGGGCTTAACCAAGAGTGTGGGCACCCCTTTAGCTTCCTTTAGTGCTCTACAGATGTGTGTCATTAACAGGGATTTGTGGGAGAGAGTTGGGCTCTTGCAAATGGAAATGGAAATAAATAACTGTAAGTAAATTTTGGCCAAATGCAAAATAACACAACAGAGCTCCAAAAATCCTTCTTAGAGATCATCTGTTTGTTTTCTTCCCTAAAATTTAAAGGAGATGCAACGGGTCTTTTAGAGAATTCTTTCCAAAATGTAGCTTTAAAATTACCTGAATTAAAAGAGGTCCATACCTTCACAGTGGGCCAGCACTTACCTGACCGGCTGAATGTGAATAAGTGAATAAGCTGCAGGGGTGGGAAAGCAAGGATGACTCTAAGCCTTCAAGATCAGCTCAGTCTTCAGTATAGATCAGAGAAGTCTGTTCTGATCCTGCTCATTTGATCACCAGAGCATAGAAGTCACACACATTTTTCATCTTGAAATTGAACTGACTGTGGGGATGCATTCTATTTGAGGAGAGGCAGAGAGCCATCACCCTTGTGGTATTTAGAGACCTCTAGATAAATTTCCATGTCTAGATAAATAATTTAGCTTTCTAGATAAAATAATTTAGAGATTTACCTACAGTAAAACCATCTGCTCATGTCTGATAAGGTCACACACATTTGCCTCACCAATTTGGACAGTTTATTAGTTTTGAAGAGGCACACAAAAAATTTCGTTTAGAACCAGCCACATTTAATGTAAGACTTAATTACTACTTAAAATTTTTAAATGGTAGTACTTGTATTGAGTAATATTTCAAATGTTAATTTTCAAGTGAACTGATATTACAGCATTGCAGTTGTGCAAAAAGGAAGATAGTTAAAAATAGCTGTAGCACTACTTCTGCAAATAACAACCATGTGTTCACCACCTCCATGTCTAGCATGACTGTACCAGTTCAACCACATCATTTCAACCCCAGCTGGCCTCTGCAAGCACATGCTTGTGCTGACTGAGGACTAAAGTCCCAGAGGTAAGGGAATCCCACAGATGAGGGTGGGAATTGCACTGCAGGAAATTGAGAGGAGTGATTTGTGCAGGGAGTGGGGAAGGCAGTGGTCACCTACCACAGACAAGGTCTGACTGGGGAAAGGATGACTGGAGCTCAGGTCCTGGGGTTTTACTGTCTGTTCCCATGGTAGATCCTTCATGTGCCTCACACCTTAGACAACTTTGGGATGTAGAGTTCTCTGTTGAGGTGCCTCACAAAACAAGACTAGGCTTTGTCCAGCATCAATACCACCACACCACCCTCCCTTTCTACAAGAGCTAACAGTTATTTCTTGTTTCACAGCACTCCTAAGTAACTGAATTTTTTAGTAGATGTTCACATGCTAGCAAGAATGTTCACATACATGTAGAAACATATGCAGATAACAGAACTGTGTTCATTACAGTGTTTGGATAATACACTCTTTTGATGGGCAAACTATTTGGCTTTAGTTTTATTTTCATGTTTCCTTCTCTTATTGCTCAGGATGTGCCAAAGCCACCACACTGTTTAAAATACTAAAACTGAGAGCTGCATGTCTTATATTTAATGTCCTAGTTAATGATCTAACAAATAGATCATTAAAAAACCTTATTGTACACATTTGTGTTAAGGAGATGGAAATTGCAAGCACCATCATTTTCATTTTTTGTTTTGTCTGAACTGAAAGTATGCCCCCTCCTTCCTCCTCCTCTTTAAACACCAAAGAAAAAAAAACACATCTCATTGTATTCCTCAAAAGTCCCAATACCAGACAGTAAGGGAAGTTAGCTTCTGGTCAAAACCAGCTTAAAAGATTTATGTCATCAAATATATAAAGAGGGATCTTGGGGCAAGAAAATGATGAGTTGTAGGAAAGTGTTGGTTGTAAGAAAGTGTCAACACATTTGTTATAGCTCTAGGGAGAGGTGTATTTTACATTCTTATCAGACCAGCTGTTAAACAACAAAGGCATTAAATTTTGCAATGGGTTTTGAAAACCCAGACAGAGTCACATGATTGATGCAATACTGAGTTGATCAGATATATTTTTTAACTATCAAACTCCTGTTACATTAGACATAAAACTGAGGAGTGTGGTCATTATGGCCTACACACAACAGTGGTATTTTGGCTTGTATTAATTTTGTTGTCAAAGATACAGCTGTTGTAGGAAATATTTTGAATTTTTAGTACCATCTGGTGTGCTGAAAGAAGAAGAAGTGCTTTAAACTTGGCATAAATCCATTTTCTAAGTGGGTAATATTGGTGCTTTGAGAAAGGGGCTGTCAGAACAGGAGATGAGAGGAGTTGTTTATTGGGTCTGTTTTCATTGCTCTATCACCCTACAAACCCTACCCCACCTCAATTAAAACAAACATGTTTATGACTCTTACAGTGTCCTCAGAATGACTTGTCATTGCTAACTACATTTGCATTATCAAGCCTTTTTTTTCAGGGTATGGCATTTAGCTATCTTGGGAAATGACAGACGTGGGGACTGCAGAAGGCAGTGAATGGAGAAAGCTGTAGCCTTACACTGAGGTATTTATAGCAGCCTCCCCATGAGGTGAGTTTGATGGCCCCTCTGTAGGGTTTGTACCTCTATTTGCCTCTCCAGACTGTTAAGGCAAGCAAAAATCTCACTGCTTTAACCTCCTTTTGTTGTGCAGATAACTGATAGTGAGATTTACTTTTGCCATATAATTAGATCAGAGAGGTGACTGAGCTTCTGTAGGAATGTTGGATGCATGTCTTTATGTAATGTCTCCTATCCAGAGAAATCTCCAGTGGGAATGACTTGGCTCAGAGGAGAAGCAGCAGCTCTGATGCAATAGCGCATTTCCACACGGGAGCCCTGAAATCCTCATCCGCAGAATCTCCAGGGTAACTATGAGCATTAAGACAATCTCATAACCACAGAAACCGAAGAAAACAAAAGTTAAGCAATTTGTTCCAAGGGAAGAAAAATGAGATGAAAAGTCCCATGCGCACAAACATTTTCATACAGTCTTCAGAAGTCCTTTTGAGCAAAACACAGACCTCAGTTTCCAGGTGATTAAATCTCTAGAGTGGACATTAAAAGTGTCAGTTCAGTAAGGGAGATTTGGCAGCTGCAGGATGTCAGTGTTGCATAAATCCTTCAGAGTTTTGGGGAAAGTTCCTATAAACTCATGGAGACCAGGAACCATGTGTGTGTATGCTGCAGCTCCACGTGGGCTGCATGTCTGTCTGTCTGTCTTGGAGGAAATTCAGAAGTGGCATCACCCAGAGCAAGGGGAGTTACTGAGATCTGACCGCTTCTCTGTAAAAAAAACCCAAAAAAACAATTGACTTTATTTGGAGAATCACACAAAAATTAAGCATTCTGGCTTTCCGTAAACTACTGGTTTTGTATAATATCACCTTGTCGCACCATTGATCTTGCCAAACTATAACATTAATTTTTGCTGAAATACTAGTAGAACCTGTTAGCATCATCTCTTGGTATTCCACAAGGGATTCTTTGTGCAGACAACTGGTTTCCTGAGACCAGACTTAACATCCTGCCTCTCTGTGGGATACTTTCTCCTTCACCAATACTGGGCTGTAATTTAACTTTATTGAGTCTAAAGTTCAGAAGAGCTTCAACACTTAATGGTAAGCATATATTTTATTTTGCATTTCTATTCCCCTCCTTTACGAAGCCATACATTGGAAACACATCCTTCTCACGTAAATTGCTATAGGGGGGGCAGAGATGTTTTGAATACCACTTTTAATAAGCATTAGAACTGGATGCTCTTACTGTCAGTGTTCAGTAATTCAAAGACTACCCAAATGAGAGCTCTATCACCACACCATACAGTGAAAATAAAGTCCCAAAAAACAGGGCTGAGGCTCATCATAATTATCTCTCCTTGGAAAAATACTTGGTCTTGCTCTGGCATTTTGTAGCAGCAGGAGACCATCCTGTGATGATATGCCCTTCCACCAGCATTATCACTTAATTCCCTTCTTTTTGAAGGTTTTTATAGGGATTGGGTGCAGCTGTTTTTCATCAGTCCCTTCTTATTAGAATTTCTAAGAATACTGATTAATTTAAAGCCTGTTTCAACTGCTGCTTAAGGAGATTGAACATTTTGGCCTGCTTTCACACTAGCATTTAAAACATTGTGTGCAGTATTACAAATTTCCTTCTGTTGTTTTTGTGCAAATATATTCATAAATGTATTGCTAGTGGAGACATTTGTCTTATTCTCAGGGGCTTAGTTGTTTCTTCTTCCCCATCTTTTAATTTCTTAAAAGCCTCTAATTTGTAGGATAGGACAAAACCGTGGGGCAATAAATTTAAGCTCTGAGAGGACTGTTACATACCTAATGCTGGAGGCCAAGTAAAGTGAAAAAACAGATCAGTCACAGTATCTTGCAGGACCTTCCATGGTTCTTCTCCAGCTGGTTGACTGTAAGTTTTCAGGGGTATAACATGAAGAAATTCTTGGGGAAAAGGGTTTGTCCTTCACGAAATAGTCCTTTAGCTATCATGTAAAGGATTTAAACACCTTTTTGTGCTTCTTCCCTGCTGAACAGTTTTGATGTCTCTGTTCTTGAAAATTGCTGTGATTCTGTTTTTTGCTGCAGTTGAAACCAAGCCTGAGGAATTGTGGTCTCAGAGCTACCATCTCCCAGGACTTGAACTTGGGCAGGTCCACAGTGTTCTGAAAACCTCCTTCTGTTATTGTTGAGGCAAAAGGAGATGGCCAAGGCACAGTGAGAGAGGTTGCCAGAGGCAGAGAGCCACGAGGGCATGAGAGCACGGCTGTGTTGCTCCCAGGGAAGGCTGGGCAATGCTGGGCTGCATCTGCACTTCTGGTAGCTTTTCAAGAGTGCACTGCTAGACTCTGGGCAAACCAGAGGGTTTGGGACAACAAGAGCATAACTCCAGTGTTACGGGGTTGGAAGAGCAGAGGATGGTGCCTTGAAAACCAGCAGGGCTGTGGCTGAGTGAAAAAGTCAAAGAAACATCTTAGCAAATGCTGAAGACAAGATCTTGGAAAGCTAGTTGCCTGGAAGCAGGGACATATATCCTAAAATATGCCTGTCTGTAGGTTACAAGCATTTCTAAAATGTCTTTGTTTTAAATGGCAACTAACTGTCCTTAAAAAAAAAATTGTTATTTTGTTGATTTCCTGCAGGTAATTACAGGGATAAGAAAAGTAATTTCACTATGAAGTCTTAAGACTTCTGGTCTAGTCCTGTTCTGGTTTCTTAACCTCATCCCTTAGATATGTTTCAGCAGATGAAAGTTCTCTTCTCCAGAAATCCTCCGGATTGCTTAGCATGGCATGACCTTGTTGCCCCATAAAGTCTTCTGAAGCATTCTGCCCAGATCTTAAGAAGATGTTTTTTAAGCTAGTAGCTTCCTGGATTGAGTGAATTTTCCCTGAATCCAGGAGCAATTTCACTGTTAGAATGCCTGAAAAAATGAATTCACCCAGGCATTCCAAATGTTGGGGTTTTTTGTAATAAATGACATTTCTGCTATTATTTATTGTGGTTTTAAGGCAATGGGAGTTTACAGCAATAATAATGAAATTAGTACCCAACTGTTAAATAAAATGGCTGGAGAAATAGCCTAATTATTAATTAGGTGACATGATAGAGCCTGTATGCCTCAACCCAGTTGTCTTGTACTGTAAAAATGCTGTATATTGCATAACACTTCTACCAGTTTATTGGGGGAAAAGGGTAAATTAAGGATAGAACAGTTTTCTTCTTAGATTACTGCAAAGGCTATACACCACCACCACAAGACTCTTGTTTTAAATACTGTTTATGGTTTCCTGAGTGATTCATGTGTTTAGTAACATCTTAGTTTTATGCAGGGTATCTAATCAGTCTCACACAGCAAATGTGTTATATGGAGAATACACATTGTCTCCAGAATAGGAATAGGATCATGGGACTTGAGGTTCTGTATCCTTTTGGGCCACATTTGGGGTTTCTAACTCTCAGTAATATAATTTCAGCCTGACTTTTCTCCCCAAACAGGGGTCTACCTCTTTTTTAAAATGAATGCCCTAAATGTCTCAGTGTTACTACAATGCTTTCATTTTCTCATCGAACTGCTCTCCCACTTTCACACTCCTGTGGAGTTTTCCCTAATAGTCACAGAAATGTGTAATACTCAATTTAACAATACATTTCCGAACCCATCCTGTTAAAATAGGTCAGAAATTTACTAAATCAAGACTGATATTTTTCCCCTTTTAAAAGGGAATATGTGACCCTTGAGGATTAACATCCTACACATTTGTAGCTAGGAGGTTCTAGGGAAAAATCTGCAGTAGGACTTTATTTTCAACATTAAAGGAGTTCAATGAAAAATTCTTTCACATATGGCCAGTAGTTTAAAAAATTCAGAGCTATAATGCTATCACATCTCTGCTGTACAATATTTCCTTATCAAACCCAATTTCACCCTCAGGTAGTGATTTGATGCAGGTGTCTAAAGTGACCAGTGAAACTCACTTGCTTAGAAAATCCCAGTCTTGGTTTTAAAGGGCAGCCTGCAAAGCCATAGTGGGGAACGGATGAGTTTCAGAAGTCACTTACAATTCAGGTTTCCTTCTGAAGCAGGTCCACAGGTATGTTTCAGAAACAGGTATCCACAAGCACATGCCTACCCCAGCCAATTACCTTATTTTGATTTCACTTATTTAGTTGTAGCACCAGAAGTTCTTCATTTTTACAGCAGATTAAAAGTCTTGAAGAGCCTGATGCAATGATGAGACCGATGGGAGAAGCCTACAAGATGTAAAAGAGACACAAGCATGGCTCATTTTACTGGTCCAAAATGAAAGGGTTGAAGAAAGCACAATGGTGAGTGAAGGGCAGAGAAGGGAAGTTCACTAAGCAAGGCAGAGCTTCTGATTGATTGACATTTCACTTAACTGAGCAAATTAATGTAGTCTTTAATAAAAGAATTCGTTATGTTTCTGATAATACCACTCTCTGGTAATTTAGTTAAACGGTGTTAGTTAGAAGTTAATTCATAGTTACTTGATTCCACTGTTTGCAGCAGGGGTATGGTTCAGCTCCAGTTGGGTGCTGATGGAGTAATACAGGCAGCAAAAGGGACTGGTGGGGGCACAGCAAACACTGTGGGGTTTGTGCTTGCTGTCATAACACACTTTCTGCTCCTTACAGCCTCTGGCAGCCAAGGTTTTTAGACGATATTTATAATGCATGGTAAACTTTATTTGTCTATCTAGGTAGCTTTGGATTTTCTGCTGCTAAAAACAAAGAGGGACCACAGATGCAGGACTAAATTACTAACTGGATGTTTATTCTCCCTCCATCTTGTTTTACTTTGCTATCAAAACATATTTTGTTTCTGCTAATCTAGAAAATTAAGCTGTAGTAATCTAAGGCCATTTACCCTGAATGAAACCATTCACATGCAGCTTGAATATGCTATAACTTACATAAATTGACTTCACACCTTTAGCTGATTGATTTATTTAACTTTCCCAAGTGACCCTGTATAGGCAATCCAAAATGTTTAATTAGTAAAATGAGGACTGCCCTGTAAGCTATATCTCTTACAGCTTCTCTCAGTCCCTATCCTGCACTTTTTCATTACTGTGAAAATGTGAATTCTTGCAAGGGCCAGCTTTAGCTCACTGCTTGGACAACACTTTGGACCCAGCCTTTTTCTCACTGCCGTAGGATCTTCGCTTCCAGCCCTGTTCCTGGAGCACTCCGTCCTCCCACCCCAGCAGATTTACAGGGTTGGGGCTCCTGGTGCGGTGCACCAGGGTGTCCTCCTACCTTACCCACCCACCCCCATTTCTCTTCTTTCCCTTTCTGACAAATTTTTCTGCGTCTTTATGATGTTATGCTAATTTGGTATTTTTCCTGGAACCTTTTCCAACAAGGACTCTCTCAGATACCTTTCCTACCAACACAGCACAAAGCAAAGCCCTGATGTAGGAAATCTATGAGTGCCCCCTCTCGTCTGCTTTCCAGTAAAACAGCTCCGACATCTTTTCCACGGAGGGAAAGGAGAATACGATAATTTGGCTTAATCAGTCCCATTTGCATTTTTTTACAGACTGAAATGGAATGAAATGCAGACGTTCACAGCATGATAAATGTATATGCATGCACATACTTGCAGACTGAAAGGTTGTGCTGTCCTTTTTTGGTGGTAAGGAGATTCAAAAGAACAGGCACGTGTAGCATTAGTTTTTCTGCCTACTCCACATTCCTCAGTTTTTTCTCTGCAGACGGAGAAATGCTTTTGGTATTGCTTTGATCAGAGAGATCACAGATGATAAAATATTCCCTTTTTTCTCAGCCCTGCTTGAACCTTGGGATTCACTTTTCCTTGAAACAGGATCTTCAAAATGGTTACACCACGATATGAAGAAGTCTGATTTCCCAGCTAGTCAGACACATAAATATTAACATTCTCACAGCCCCTCTAGAATAATATAGGGGGAAAAAATATGTCTATCCTTTTGAAATGTCCCAGGTGATGAGAGTGGAAGTGGCAAATGGAGGCCACACAAAGAACTACTGGGAGCATGGATCCCCTGTGGTTACTATAGCTGGGCTGTCATCTTCAGAGCCAAGTCTGCAGAGCAGGGCTCTGTCAGGGCACTGTGCTGCGGGATGGCTCTGGACAGAGAAGGCTGTGGGGTAGGATCCATTGGGAGGCGGATTCGTGCAATCTAAATGCTCAAGAACAGCCTCTGGCTGGGAAATCATCAGTTCCTTGCAGTTAGATGAATATGGAAGGCTTGAATATAAAAATCCTAATCTGTGGGTTTAAATATTTCCCCCCAAAACCCCTGAAATGTTTTTATAACATAAATTGAAAGTCTGCAACACAAGCCTGATTTTTGTTCTCTCTTTGCCTTGTTTTCATTCTCCTGCACAGCTTTTGGTTTGCTGGCTGGAAAGTGACCCCTGGAGACAAAGTTAATCTTATTTCAGGAACTGTGCCCACAAAACAGGGAGATGGCTGTTGAGTTCTGGATAATATTAAATTTTAAAAAAACTGCAATGCAGCTCTGAAGTCCATGTGAAGGCAGTGCTTGAGAGCAGGGCCACGCTGTCAGGGAATAGAGGCTCTGCTTTACCCGGGTAACATGCAAGTCCAATGCTCTGTTTTCCCGCTAGCACATCTAGATGTCAGGACTTTGTCTTTACCATCTAATCATTATGGTGCTGTGCCTGGCCTAATTAGCTCCAGTTCTTTAATTAGGCCAGCCAGGATGCTATGCTGATGTGGCCAGGCTGCCTTGGGACTTCAGCAAGTGTCTCTGCACATCTTTGCACCTCACAGACCTGTCAGCTTGATGGGATTTGAGAGGGCACCCTGCACTGTGTGGGATGTGGACGGTGCACTCGTGGTGTTTGTGTGGTGCTCAGCCCCTGCTGAACCCCCAGACCTGGTCTGACTGAGCAGCTTGTGTGCTTTGTTTGTGCGGGAGTTCTCTCTTGGGGAAGTGAATGATCCTGTAGCAACTGGCAGGACCAAAACATATTTCAGGGCTTTGCCTTCGTAATCTCCAAATAATTGACTCCTCAGTCACAATTTCTGTCTCCTGGATGGATTCCACTAAGGAGAGAGTTCATGTCTCACTCTTATTATAATTGAGTTTAGAATCAGTCATCTATGAAAGGCGAGTCCACCAGAAATGGGGTTTGATGAGTTCCAGAGGCCTGAGAAAGGATGCCTCTCCCAGGCCCACAGGATGGGCTGACACCAGCCACCTCCTCCTGCTTGCCCAAGTCACCCAGTGAGGTGATTTCACTTATCTCTGATCTAGTCCAATTTTTTTCAAGCCCTTCAATGCTAAACTATTATTTTTATTTTCTTTACAGCTTTGTGATATTTACACTTTCCTAGGATACTCTTCCCAGATGAGACTGTACCGTATTGCTTTGGATCTCTGCCAAAAAGAATTACAGATGTTTCAAAGGAAATGTGCAGAAACCATGCAGCTGAAACAGAATAAATTATGCTTAAAATCAAGGAAATGTCCTAATAAGTGAGAAATGCACCAATTTCTCTGAGAGCTTTTTTCTCTGCCTCTACCACCTGTGTTTATTTTTGGGGTTTTTTTACATTACTGTGTGGTACAGCAGAGGGTTCTTTCATATGAAAAAGGCTGCAGTGAGGCCAGGTTCGAGAGGATTTTTGGAATTTCTGAAATAACTTCAAAGTACTTTCCTAAAATTTGCAGATGTGTCTCTTTGTCTGTACAAACAAAAAATATGGTTCTGGAGCAGCAGTTAGAATTGCAAGCCCTCCCTGACAAACTACAGATGGAACACTTGACTCAGTCGTCAAGCAGAGCCCCAGGTGTTGGCAGAAGCGTTCCCACCTTGAATCAGTGGAGTGATATGAGCTCCTGACCTCACCTGGAAGACAGATCTCATTTTCTGTCTGCAACAGGCTGTGAGAGACTGAAATATTAAGGGTTAATGACTCAAATAATCGACCTCTGCAAAAGCAGGGGTGCTTTGCTGGCAATGTGCAAGGTAACAGCCCAAGTGCAGAGGGTGTGAGCACCCACCACCAGAGGCTGCAAGCTGGAGTTTGAGCCTGATAAGGAAAGAAGCAGATCCTGCCTGGTGGGGTAGTGCTTTTATCATGCCAAGGTCCGCCCTTGCACAGCTGGCTCAGATGTGAAAACTCCCCTCTGGGGAAGTATTGGGACATTCCCACGTAGCCTCGCCCCTTCTGATGGGGCATAACTGGCTCAGCTACACTGATGGGAGAGGCAGCTCTCATGTCACGTCTCAAAGAGCCCCAAAGTGCCCCCAGAATAATTTCTGAGGTCTTCCACCAGAGGACTGCATGTGATACACAGTGTTGCATCAGACAAAAAACTCTCTTCCCTGCCCAGGGGAGGTACCTGGGCATTCCATAAACATGAACTTATATAAACCCTTTGAATTTCTGTGTTTTGTGGGTTTCCCCCACTCCTGATGGATCAAGACTGCGACCATCACTTTGACCAACAGACTTTGAAATTGCAGCAATCTGATTGCTGCATCCACAGGTGGTGATATCTTTGTACTCTTATCTTCATTTTATCTTCCTTTCTTTTCCTTATACATTTTATTATTTTTTTATGCTTCTATACTGCTATATTTCTACAGATAATAAGTAAAATTGCTAAATACCGCCTTTCCATTACAACCAAATCATTCTGACATAAACCTGCTCATCATTTAGTGTCATTTCTCTCTAATCCACCCCAAGGGATCTATCATTAACAGGAACCTCAGTTACCCCTGCTTCAAGGAGGGTTGTAGCACACGCTGTGTTCAGAGAGGAGCAATACTCATATTTGGTCTCCCTGTAGCTGTATCCCAGGAGAAATTGCAAACTTGAGTGATGTCTCTTGTCTCCTTGCTTTCCAATGAGCTTTTCCCTTACTAAGCAATGCCCATTGCCTGCCCATATATGTACTCCAACAATGTAAAATACTTCTGGTCAGCTAATTTTAGACTTTTCCTTTTTTAACTCTACTTGAAAAGCCTGGCCCAAAGTCTCAGAAAACCTGGTTCAACAGAAGATGCCACATTTTTACGCCTTCCTTGCCAAACCACAGCTGCTAATGAAATATCTGATGGGATCATCGTGTACTCACCTGTTTTAACACTTATTAATTCCCTTCAAACCATTCTGGAGAAAAGGCATTTTCACCCATTTCAGTCAGGAAAATACTTCTTAGATTAAAGTTTATCAGAAGAGGAGGAAGGTATTTTTCTACACATTTGTATTCTTTGCTGGATTTTCCTCTTCTGTGTTTGATTTCTTCAGTTTATCATATTCTCATACTATTGAAGCATGCCTGAAGCTCAGGTTCCCTGAAGAACCATGAGAGTCACAGTAATAACGTTCATGAGATGAGGTCATCTGTCCTGTTATGGGAGAAAGTTGTAATTCCACTGGAATTTCATTGCAATTTAGCATGCATTTGTGTCTGCTTATTTGAAAGTTTTTCTGGATAATGAATTGTATCCCTTAGGCATTCCATAATAGTTCTTATTTTAGTAATGCTATATCTGTCTTGCATTCCTAATACCAAAAATGTCCATGTCAAGCAAAATGATCAAAACTGAATGTAGTTTCCTCAGTGTAATTTAGCCCAAATTTGAATTCCTTTCTAGCTATGTATTTTAATTATGCAAACTAGGGACTCAAAGTAATTTTGCCATGTTAACAGAAAGGACAACTGGTTTTCCCAATGTCAAAAAAGTCAAATCTCCTCAGCCTTTGCTTGGTTCCCAGACTTACTATATTTTGAAGCATCTTAGAACTCTGTTGTACCATGTGCATAGAATAACCTCTCAGGATCTCACTGTCCTGAGTTTGGGTTGTAAATATGTCCTCTGTATTTATAGCTCATGAGCAAGCTATAGGTTGCACATGGGATTTTTGGTAACATGTGATCCCTGATTGTCAGCATTTGGGAAGAGGTTGAGCTTTTTCTCACAGAAGTGTTTGAAACCACTGAGTGGGAATGAATTCTGAGCCTGCTCTCAATGCCTGCCACCCACCCCGGAACACTAAACAGTGTGCCCAGTTAGGGTTTCCATGCTGCTGGGATCTGCACACGCTATCCCGTGTCACTTCACACACTGCAGCCATTGTCTGCCCACGTTCCCCTCAGCAGCCACAATCATGCCTTCCCTGGCTCTGCTATCACAGCCACATGGATTGTTTTCCTTCAGACTCCAATAATAAGTCAATTATGGCAGGATTAGCCTCTGGGAAGTGAAACCAGTTACTCTCTCTCTCCCGGAACGAGGACCTTAAATGATCTTCTTGAACACTTTGATTCCCTTCCTTTTGCTTTTTTTTCTGCAATCCATTGAATCCCTTTTCTTCTAATTAGCTTGCCAGTGGCCATCTATCAAGCGTTTCTCTCATTAACTAACAGACAAAAGAGTCCTTTGTAGCATGTTATCAGGTTATGGCTGAGTTTGGTGTCTGGTAGAGCTGGAAAACAAACAAACAACCCATCCCACCTCCAAAAACGCTCTGCCTGACTCTGTGCTAAGTCTTCACATAGGAACAAGCTCCTTTTCCTCCTTGTCTGACACTCTCATTTCTCTCCTCTAGCTGTTGGGAAGAATCATGGTGGAGTTCTTTTTTATAAACACCAGCATGCCAGTGTTTAGAGAAGGGGACTAACTTCTGGTCATGGTTTTCATTTCCTGGATTAAGTTAGGCAGAAAAAAATGTGGTTAGTCAATATAAATGAGTTTTGGTCTTTTTCTGTGTTAAAAGGTAAGCAAATTCAAAATATCAGCCAGTTTGCTGTGTCTAGAATTTAAAGGATCAGCACTGGCTCCTTGACATCACATCCAAACCTTGCTGCAATGTCAGGAAAATCCAATCCTCCTCCTGTTTGCCAGGCTGATAGTGAGGGTAGTTGTTCCAATGGATTGTCATTTGCTCTGGAAGACCCTTAGGGTTATGAATTTGCCCACTGCAGTTTCCCAGAGCCCCTGCTCCCTCAGGAACAGCAGCTGAGACTGGGAGTGGCAACCACAAGAAAGGCAAGGGAAGAGCCAGGGAGGCGCTCCAGCTGTGAGCACAGCTGTGTGAGGTCTCCCTGCATCCCCTGCTACTGCCCCAAGCCATGCAGGGGCTTCTCCATGGTGTTTGGAATTTTTGCACTCATGTTTCATAATACGACATGCAAGATGCAGGGCCTCAAACATCAGAAAGCAAGGAGAGGAGGCAGAGCATGACAACAAAATCTGCTGGCAATTGAGTTTGTGAGGTGCTACTAAGAAAAAAACCTGCAAAGGCCCTGAGGCTGGGCTGTGGACCCCTTTTAGATGATTTCTCTGAGCCACAGAAAATACACATCTTGTTTCCAAAGAAATCACTGTAACTGTAATCTGCCTATAACATGGGCCTTGATTTATCAAAGAGCATATCAGAAAGTTTAAGATTAAGTGAATGACAGCATGGATTTTTTCAAGCAAAGCTTTTGAGAAAAGCTAGTTGTTTTCAAATCTGGAAATGCAGCTTCTGCTTTCAGCTTTTCTACTTGCTAGCTGCAAGGACCCTGCAGATGTAGCTGGATGCTCTGGGTGCTTTGCTTGGGACTGTGTTCTGAGTTGCACACTCATGAATCTTCATCTTCAGAACTGAAAAATGCATCCTATATTTTAAAGTTAATAAAGCAAATAACTGTTGACAAGCAGTGAGAGGTTAATGCCAGGTGGAGCCAGAAGAGAGACAAATGTAGAGATGAGCACGCAGAACACATCCAGGCAGTTGCCAAGCACCACTTAATCGATTCTGCTGACAGCTTTGCACAGAGCATTCAGCAGCACCAGTGCCTGCCACGGCTCTCCCTGCCAAAGAGCTTCCAGCCATCCAGGCTGGACTCCCCGTGCAACAGGCTCTTCTCAGCATCCTCCTCCTGGCACTGGAGCTGTGATTAACAGCCTAGCCAGGCTAGGCCAGGGGCCTCTTGATATATTTGGTATTTTAGAACAAAGCCATCATTCTCCAGGGCAGTTGAATGTGCCATAAAGAACTGAAATAAGGCAGAATGTAAAGGCTGGGAGATACAGGCACTCTGCTGGAAAGCAAAGTCATTAAAAATAATGAGCAGTCTTTCACTTCCTTCTTTTTATTAACTTTCTGCAGAGGACAACCTGGCACTTTATTTTTAACACAGTCTCCACTTTACTAATATCTGTCAGACAGATGGCTAATTTTTTTTTTCCACAACATGCTCCACAATATTTAGAAAAACCATGTAAAAAAAAAAAGAAAAAGAAGAAAGAAGAAACTGAGCTCTCACCTCCCAATTCCTTCTTCTCTGTATACCTCAGATGGCTTCTCTTTCACTAAACTCTCTGAATTCAGCAACTCCTGCTACAGTCTGTGGCGATCACATGAAAAGTGATGCAAAAAGATGCCACGCCCAGCAGAATTTGAAGCATGTGTATATAAACCATCAGTAACAATTAGTGAAAATTTTAATGAATGAAGTTTTGCAGCCTCTTCCTTGGGACAGAGGCATGTCCATAACCACAGACAGAGCCCTGGCTTCCTGACTTGGGCTTGGTAAATCAGTCCTGCTCTGCAGAGCAGAGCTGAAACAGGTGACAGGATCCACCAAGCATTGCATGTCTTGGGTTACTTTCAAAGTGGTTGCTCAGGCACAGCTCCACAGCCCTTAGAAAGGTCTGATCATTGCAAACCAGGCTGTTAATTGCTCCAGCAGCTCTCTCTTCTCCTATAACCACAGAAACCTTCAGCCCTAGCTCGGAGCCATAAGGTCAGGTCCTGACCCCATTCCCTGGACCAACATCCTTGGGCTCCTCTGCCCATGCCAGCTGCCCAGGCTTGTAATGCAGAGATTTGTAGCCCTTTGTAGACACTGAGGTACCAAGTACAGTGAAGGTTAAGCTTAGCTGCAACGAGGCTAAAACATTACATTATTGTAATCAGACATGTGGCTAAAATCATTGCCCCAGATCTAAAGAGATGTTGAGTAGAATTTAGACTTCCAATTTACACTTGTAACTTGCCTTTGTTGCTGCTTTAAACTGGGGGTGGTTAGGGGGTGTGGGTTAATTTATTTCTGCAATTCTACCACCCTGGCCAAGACCTCCTGGACTCCTAAAAACCAAAGGCTGTCCCCAGGCCCTCTTGGGTGACATTTGTCCCTGCTGTCCCCTTAGATGAGTTCTTAATTTCTGCACCCACACACAGTACTTCTGTGCTTGGATCACAAAAATCTGCAGCGAGGCCAGAAATGAATATTTCAGAAGGGTGTGAGATAAACTGAATGAAACATCAAAATGAATAAGCAACGTATTCGCATCAGGCTTGAGAAGGGAGTGGGTGGGAAGGGAGAGGGAGCTTGCTGGAGATAGACAGCAATGTCACACAGCCCTGATCTACCTGCTGGCTATGGCCTGAAGTGTTGGGAAAGCCTCAGAGGGAGAGCAAAAGGACCCGTGAGCAGCACTTTGGTGTTCTCCTGGTCTGCTCAAGCATGTACAACCCTATGTATAGCCTCCAACTGAATTTAGCTTCAGAAGATGATAACCTGCAGCCACAGGGACTCAAACCATCCTTTACAAACACCTTCACAAGCTGCTGCATGGTGATTTGGAATCTGTGGTATAAAGGTCTATCGAGTTTTTACAGGCATTTTCCTACATGACTGTAGCAAAACTCCCTATAGTTCATGTCAGCCACGTTAGTCAGGATTTACAGGGCTGTCATGATGACCTAGTGCTGATCCCATGATAAGAGAACAAATATTTAAGTCTGGCTTGGTTGCAAATATTTGCACTGGAGTTGTGCTTACCAGCTGTAACTGATAAAATGAGTGCTGCCCTTTCTGTCGAGAAAGGTCTGGTGACATTTTCACAATACCTTCCAGAGGGAATCTCTCTGAATTTGCAATCCATACACTGGCTAGTTTTACAGTCACTTCCAGCAGCAGCACAATGGACAAGCCCATACACAAGCAGCAGGTCTGCATTTCATATTGCATGTGGAATTCCAAGTTAAATATTTTTAGAATTTCCTATTTGTGTCTGCATTTATACATACAGCTATGTGTAAAGATACGTCTGTCCTGGTTGGGACCGAGTCAAATTTTTTAAAATCTTAAACTTTTCATGAGCAGCATGAAACAGCAGAGCCTTTGTTTCAGTCAGTTCACTACAGAAGGCCAGAGGAAATTCAGTTAAGAGAAAAGTATTCCTTGTGCTTATGTATCATCATGTATTAGTCGTCTTCCTCCTGTTCCACAAATTGCTGTGGGCTATACCGGTATACAAGGTATACACCAGCTGAGGATTTGTTTTTGAAATCCCTTTTGGGTTTGCACTCCAGCAGGGCCTGTGCCAGAGACTATCTCTGACAGCTCAGAAGAGATATGAACTGTAATTGATTGTGCCCCTGAGAGATTTTCTTCCTGTTTGTCTGTGTGTGTGTGCATAAGAGAGAGAGAGAGGGAGAGAGAGACTGCCTTTTATCTTTTGCCAAAAGTGGCTTTAATCCAGCACTGAGCTTTTCTTCTTCACTCATGTTCTGAAACATTATGCTCAACATTATGTGTTTTCAGGGTGTGATCAGAAAAAGGCAGCTTTCAGAGAACATCTTGCTCCAGAAATTTCAGAAAGAAGCCCTTTTTCTTTAGTTAAGAGGCAAGGGAGGCAGCAACAGTGATGACAGAGCTCGGTTTTGAAGACATGGAGGGAATGGCATTGCCACACCATGCCAGCCCCTCTGCCATGCCAAAGGACTCTGTCAGCAGAGCACTGCCAGATCCTGCCAGGGCAGTTAGAGGGGTCACAGCTCGTCCCCTCTCTGCCCCCTTCCATCCCCTTCCCCTGCCCAGGTCCCCATCCTGGGACATGGGATGCTGTGACGTGAAGGGCTGTGTTGCACATCCAGCCTGCAGCCAGGGAGGAGAAGGCTGGTCTGTTCACCAGGCTCTGACAGAAAGTGGAAGGACATGAACCACTTTGCCTGCTGCCACATCTGCCTGTCTTATTGCCTGTAAATTAGAATCATAGATTCATAGGACATCCCAGGTTGGAAGAGAACATCAAAAGATCATTTGGATCAACATTTTGTGGGAAAGGAAGATTATCAATGTTATTATGTGGCACCCTGACCAATCACATATTGAAGTTCTCCAATGATGGGGGATTCTACCACGTACTGGAGAGGTTATTCCAGTAAATGATTGCTCTCACTAAAATAATTTTTTCCATATACCAAGATGAAACATCTCCTAGTGCAACTTGTATCTGGTGTACCTTGTCTTCCCTCTGTGGCTCCTTGTGAAGAGAGACCCTCCATCCTCTTTGTAGCTGCCTTTTAAATACTGGAAGGTTATGGAGCTGTTCCTTCTGGAAGCCATTTCAAAGAACATAAAAGATGGCAAATGTTTGGGAGCAGCCCGAGTGGAGTGAGTGATGAACAGCCTGGTGGTCCTGTGTACTGAGGTGACTGGGAATCAGACAGGGGGAGCAGGGCATGCTGTGTTCTTTGACTATATCAAGGCTTTCTACAGTACCCTTGGAGCCAAACTGGAGAGACAGGGGCAAGGCACTCCAAGTACAGGATATGTGGAAATTGATTAATTGGGTGGTGACCAGCAAGATTAAGGGTGGTGAGCAGCAGGGCTTGTTTGATCCAGAGAAATGTCTTTGGAGGGACCTTATTCCTGTCTGCACAAATTTAATGGGGTCATAGAGAACAAGAAACCATACTCTATTCGGAAGTGTGTAAGGCAGCAGATACAAATTGCAACACAGCAAACTCCAATTAGATAGCAAGTGTTGGGGGTTGAGGGCATTGGAATTTTTCCTCCATCCCTGTTACCAAGAGACAAATGGCTAAGTGCTCAGAACTATTAAGCTTGTTGTAAAAGACAAAGACTATGGCTGGGTGTGGTGAGGAC
>VZRO01003376.1:665793-676268 GCA_013397915.1 Daphoenositta chrysoptera | reverse complement strand
GGAGCTCCACAGCGCCCCTGCTGCTGCAACCGCGATTACACCACACAGGAAAGTGCGTGGCAGCCCAAAGGACACCTGCTACTGGTTTCTGGTTTTGTTTGTTTGTTGTTATCCTTGTTATTGCTTGTTTATTCTGCTATATATACCAGTAAAAACTGTTATTCCTTTTTCCCCATACCTTTGCCTGAGAGCCCTTGATTTCGAAGTTCAAATAATTTGGAGGGAAGGAAGGTCACATTTTCTACTCTAAGGGAGGGTTCAACCTCTCTTAGCAGGCACCTGTCTTTCAAATCAAGACAAGCAAGATAGAATTTTTTTCCTCAATATGAGGGTCGTCAAACACTGGAAGCGGGTTCTCAAAGACTGTGGAATCTCCATTGTTGGAGATATTCAAAACTCAAATATCCAGTGAGATCCTGAGCAACCTGATCTACTTGGCCTTCTAGGTGGAAAGCCAACTAGGAATGGAGGGGTGGGGGTCTGCATTTTATGTGGTATTTTTCATTCACATCTTAATTGTTTTCCCCCTTCATTCTTGTATAGGGCCAAGAACCAGTCCCTGTGGTGCCCGATTAAAAAAACCCAGTCATCTGTGGATGTTTTCTCTTCTACAGTTACATTTTCGTTTTGCTTCTGCTAATGAAAAATCCCACGATGGTTGTGTTAAATGCCCTACAGAAGCTTAAATAAATTTATAATCTTAAAACCCTTATCAACCAACCTTCTTTTGCTAAATCTTCTGTGTTAAAATAGCTTGAAAAATTATTCTGTGTGAGTCTGACAAACTGTTTTCCATAAAGGCGTATCAAGTGGCATGGCTGCAAAGAGTTGCAAAGAGAACTCTTCATCAGTAACTCGGATGTTTTGCCCAGGATTGATGGCAAGCCCAGAAGCCTGCTTTCAGATCACTGCATTTATGCCTTTAAAATAATGGCACATGTTAAGGGCTTTCTTACAGGTCTCTGGAAACATAAGCCAAAACTTTCCTAGTTGGATGCCAAGGACTGCACATTTAAATAATGTTTGCAAAGGCCATGAGAATGGCAGATGCTTAAAAAATAGGGCATGTTTATTTATGTGTTGAACATGGGTTTAGGCATCTAGCTTCTTATATGAAAATTATACAAGTGTGAATAGCCCACTTCCAGACAAGCATGGTTATGCTTGTGATCATCCACTTTGCTTATATGCAAAAACATGCTAAAATAGGGTGTAGACAGCAGGAACTCACACAGCATGGTTGTGCCAACAGGGGAGGGCTGGATTTCCTCCACCGTCAGGTTTCACATGCAGCATCAAACAACAGCAGAGGTGTGGAACATACAACATGAAGATGCACCTGCATGGGAATTTGCTATGGAGCAGGTATGGGATGGAGATTCTGTGGCATTTGAAGAAAGAGATACAGAGATTGGGGGGGGTGGGGTGGCATTGGAGAGAGAGAGAGAGAATAACCCTTAAAATTAGATTTAAAGTGGGAAAATGATAAGTCCTGCCAAGTCCTACTAAGCTACTGCTGCTGAGGACAGGGCTGTCCCCAAGTTCAAACCATTGCACTTGCTGCCACTTACATCACCATCTCTTTTCCAACTGGCTGCATTCCATCTCCCAGTCTAGGAGTCACATATTGCTACAAAAAAAATCCAATGAAAACTCATATGTAGTGTTAAAAATCATAAGCATATCACTATAAGCCTGTGTTGGTTGTGGCCAAAATCCATAGGAAAGAAATTCACAGCAAATATCTTTGCAGTGCAGAGGGTGGGAGGTGAGATTTTGGAGGTGATCTAAGTACATGCCTCAGCAGGGCTGATTTTCCTGCATGGGCTCACGTGGGTGCATCGCGTCTGATAGTCAAACAAGCTTGTTTGGAACAAGCTGAGTGTGTCTGCACGCCCCTGTTTTATCACAAAATCTTTTGCTCCTGAATGCATAAATAATTTTTAAGTGGTACTTCTAGCCAGAAATGGAATATATTTAGAGACCAAGTTCGTATTTAAATCACTGGGAATTAGATGACTGAATACCTTTGAAAATCTGGTCATGTGGCTTTCAAGTCACTGAAATGCATCTGTAAGTCTCAGCCACGGGATGAATCTGATCTTGTCACCTATTGAAAGAAACTCACAGGTAGAGCTGGGAATGTCTTTTCTTCACAATCTTTTTCAGGTACCCGAAAGGCCACAGCCATTCACTCTATGAAAATCAGCTCCTGCCTTGAACCAAAGGAAGAGCTTGTACTCACAAGATATTCATTGTCCCTTGAGAATGTAGTTTTTATTGTTTATAAAACAATAGCACCCTGGGAAACAACTGTTTCTAATACTGGACAATACATTTACTCTTCAAAGACCAGCAGTTTATAACGTGGAATATTTTATCCATTGCCAGTACCCAGTTCAAGGACACAACTTCCAAGAGGCAAATTCTGGAGTTCAGGCCCCATTCAGGTTTCTCTGCTTGGTTGCCCAAAGAAGCAACTATCCCAAACTGATCATAGTTATATATAAAAAGAAAGTCTAATAAACTATTTGGGGACTAAGAGGAAGGGAGGGTGTTTCCAGCCCTCCCTAGAACCCCACTTCTTCCCCACCATATTTGTTCCTGGTCTTGCCTCTGGAGAGCACTGCTCTGCAGTGGCTGCCTTTGTTATGCCTAATGTACCACGCCACTTTTTCATGCTTAATTCAGAAAGGAAGGAATTTATGGGCCATAAGACCTCACAAAAAAAATCGCAGAGGAAAGGAGGGAGAGAAGGAGGGAGAGAGGGTGGGAGGGAAGGAGGGACAATGGGAGGGATGGAGGGAGGAAGGGAGGCAAGGAAAGGAAGCAGTCTGGCAAAGGGATGGATCAGAAGCAATAAAAGTGCTTTTCCTTCTCTGGCATCTAGGGAACTTGTGATTCCTAATGTGGGAGGACTGAAACTTGCTATGTAGTCCTGAAATTAATTTAGAATGTAATCAACAAAGTACTTAAAAAGAATGAATGTCTGCTAAATGAGTAAGCCATTAAAATATGCCCCAAATATTTTATATAAGCAGAGTTTAATGCAACTGCATGGTAAGAAAATATTTGGAGTCACTAAGTCTGTACATAGCACAAATCAAAGTGTTGTGTTATTAGAATTATTTTGTCACCATCTTGTGGGACATTAGGGTAACATCTGGCTTGCTCCTGATTTCAGCTTGTGGGTTCAATATGTGCTGAAGAAAATGGTGAGAAAGTGACTGTCTTAATATTACACTGGTGTAATATTTGCACACCATACTGCAAAATTTCAGACCACTTCAAGTCCGTTTTAGGGCTCCTGCAGCTCTACTGTGCTGCTGAGCAAACTTTCCAATTTGCAGGTCAAATATTTCTCTCAAAGGGTGTATGCAGATTCTTATAAAAGTTGGCACAATAAAGAGGGAAGAGAAATCAGATTGCTAACATAAACAGCTACATCTTCTCAGAGAATGTCTGTGTTTCAGCCATCTGATTTCAAATGGTTTCCTTAAGCCCTAATTTATTACTTCAAGTTCAGAAACCGTGCCTAGTCTGAAGATACTTAAGAAATATGCTCCCTCTCTCCATTGGTCCAAGCAGTTGGTGTCTGATGCAAACTTTTCTGGGTAAATGTGAACCAGATGTTTCCCAAGGCTAATTTGTGAACTTCTGTCCCAGGTTTCTATGCTGAGGCAGTGCAAGAGAAGAGCGCAGCAGAAAAGGGCTGTCTGGGTAAGTGCACTGCTCCAGACACCCTTCAGTGTTGCAGCACTTTTCTTCTGGTGCTTGGCCACCAAAATACAAAGCTCCCTTTTTCTCGGGCCACTGAACAGCACCCAGCACAGCAAAATATATTTGTAGTGAACAAACACACCATACCGTGTGTTTCTAAGTGAGGTGCCAAGCCTGTATGGGCTCGTTATGGCAACACCTCTGTGCCAGCTCTGCCCATGGACACCACCTCACAGCCAGCCTCGTGCTGCTGCTGTGATAGCCAAGGACATCGTGTCTGAGAGGTCTGCGATAGACAAATCTGGAGTCACATTGTATTTCCCAATTATTAATAAAACTTCCCTTGAAATAAAATAGAGGAGCTGGCGCCACTTTGTGTTATTCAAAACCACAAATTCCCCCTCCCCCACCATCTGCCAGAATTACAGACTCTTCTGCAACTTCTGAAAAATTCGAGATGTTTTTGTCAAGTGAGCACCCTCCCCCTTTAAAATGCACCAGGGAGGTTTAGTGTTCCAATTTAGCATTGCTGTTTATGAGAAGAGGAAAGGGTAATACTGACCCAGCACAACACCACGCATCAGGAATATATTAGCAAGAGTTTTGTCACTGCATTTCCCACACCTTTTGCAGCGAATGTCTCTAGGAATGACTCTCTGTGGCCAAGGTGAAGAGTGTAAGCTGTCTGTGAGAGGAACAAGGAGAATCTTTGCTGTCAGCCCCAGGGCTCCTCCTGGGCCTGCAAACGAAACAGAGCTGGGACATGGGGTGACCTCTGCCTTCGTGGCTATGGCATTAAATTATTGCCATATTTCTTGGTGCTAATTTGGCCTCTACTGCTCTCCAGACAGTGTTTGGGCACATTTTGGAGCAGCATGTACCAGAGGCTCCCTGCAGCAAGCAGGGACCCTGCCTTGGAGTGGGGATTTATACCTATAGACATATGGAAATGAGCTATATTGGGTTGTGTTGTGCTACTACTTAGTAGGCCAGATGTGGCCATCCATGAAGGCAAGAGTTTAACTGATGCTTGGCAAGACCTGTTCAATATTTCTTGTCTGTATTGAGTCACATTTTCTTGTTAAGAAGTACCTTTGACTTTGATGCAGGTATGCAGAGAGCTGGATCATCAGATCATTTCCCAGATTTTAACAGCATGTTACCTTATGCCTTTTATTGCTCAGTGTTTTACAGTCCCCCTGTCCTAAGGCCTCTGGTGATATAAAATAGAACACTGATGTCAGATGGAGCATCTTGTTATTACAGTAATGAACTGGTGAGATTTGTTACACGTCATAAATATTACGAGCAGTCAAGGATCCTAAACCACCCAAGTGGAGATTTGAAGAAGGCATCTTTCATGTTTGATGTGTCTTTCTCTTTCCAGCCAGCTGAAGGACAACTGACTGCTGACCTTCAGCAGGGCAAAATGAGATCTGTCCTGAGCAGGATACAGCAAACACCCCGGTGCTGAGCCCTGGAGCTGTGCACAGGACACCCAGGCTCCTTGATAGCAGCTGCAGGAAGAACTGTGAGATTGAGAGGTTGCAGTGACTCCGGGGAACAGCTACCAGGCTGCCCCTTGCTGGTGTGGAGGCTTGAGCTCTACGCTGGCTGCTGGAGCCCAGGCTGGAGCAAGCAGCTCCCTCCCTCCCACCTCACAGCCAAGCCCTCATGATGACAAAGAATCAGCACATTATCACTGGAGAAAGGACAGGGCCAATGAGATGAGTGAGGATCACTTCCCAGATGAATGAACAGGGACTTTATATATGCAGGGGAGATTCTTGGACATACTCTGTAATTCAGCAAATGGGATCATGCTTTTTTTAGGGACATCTAGGTTTGAGACTATCATCTGCTAGTTGAAGCTATATAGGGATGACAGCCTGTCTCCTGCATGCCAAGAGGTCATTTTATTGTCCTAATATTTATTATTCTGATATTTTTAGCACATACTTGGCATGGCACTGACCACATAATTAAGCATTGGCTCATATGCTAAAGGCAGCGTGAATTAGCAGCACAGTATACAGTTAATCTTTAAAGCAAAATATGCCCTCAGATTTGCATGAAATTTCTGCTTTCAAGGCAAGTGATTCTTGTGTAGCTATGGGGAATTTAACTGGCAACCTTTCAAATAAGACAGAAGATTAAAATACCAACTACTGAAGACAAAAATAGCACAAGAGTAACCGTGTTACTGTGTATTTATATCAGCAATAGAAAATTTTAAAAAATAACAATTTTGAAAAATAACTATGTGCTTTGTCCTTAACAAAATGCTAGAGGAAGGCACATGGCCAGGGACAAACATCCATAAAACTTCAAAGCCTGAGGTCTCAAGCATGGGGAACTGGATCCTCATACAAGATCTGTGCACCAGTGCAGAATTACATGGGTGTTACTGGGATTCAGTGAAGGGCTAGAAATATGGCCTGCTATGGTGACTTCTGGAATCACAGCCAGAAGTCTTTTCTTATACTGAAGAGTGGTCACGCCAATTCACATAAATTTTTTGTAATGCACCATGTTACATAGAAACCCAAACAACTTTTGCAAGTTGGTTCTCATGCTTGTTCTAGCTTCTACCTTTTGATATGGAAAATGTCACTGGCTTGATCAAGAATGTAAATGTGGGGTTGGGTAAAAATATTTAAATACTAAAATACCTGGTTGCTTGAATATGTGTTTCTAGGGTAATATCATTAAAATAAGAGACCTCACTTTTTTCAGTGAGTAAATCAGAAATAATTTAAGAACTAATGTCTCCAGAAGAATTATTTTTTTGTTAGATAAGTCAAACATGCTCAAGAGGTATGAAATAATGTTTGCAGTGTACAGAACAAAACAGAGAAAAAGGTGCTGAGCAGAGCAAAATTGCCTGTAGGTACATTTTTTAAATTAAAATTTTATCATTCTTACAGCTTATATATAATTTAATACAGCAGTAAAAACATAACACTGGTAACAATGGTGAGGGGGTTGCTTGTATATGGGCTAAGTAAGATTTTCAGGTAGCCAGAAGCATGTTTCCTTATTAAAGCCCTCTCTCCCCCTCTGCTTAAGCAGGGTGTAAGTTACAGCTGGAAACAGTGCTCCACAGTTCACTTCCTTTTCTGGTTGGCAAACACTCTGAACACTGAATTTCATATGAAGCAATGCTGTCGACAGCTGGTCAGACAAACACATTGCAGCAGGCTGAGCTGCAGCCCAAAGAATATCTCCCTTTTTATGCCTCCCTATCTGCATTCTCCAGAGACCTGTCTCGAAATAATCCCTCTCAGTAAATATTTGGCAGCATGACACCAAAAATTCACTTGTCCACAAAAGAAAAAGCAGCAATGACTCTCTAATCCTGCCATGGAAGAGAGGCTTCTAGAAGCACAATAATGTCATTCTCCACTGTGCACTTTCTGGTCCTGCTTTTATGTCAGCGCACAGGTTGTGTGGTTTCCCTTTTGAGGTAGCAACTATGAGTTTACTTCTTTTTCCTTCTTTCTCAGAAGTTAGAAGTGAAAATTTGGTTAAGGAACTGGAGACACTGACTTTTCTGGAAAAGGTGGTAATATACCCAAGACAGAAGACAATAACTGAAGGGCAAAATAATTCTTAGTTAAATACCTTGTAAACCCTAATGAAAGGGGCTCCTGGTGGCAGCCTTCTTAGCCTTGTCTGATCTGCAGAGCTTCCAGGAATACAAATGCTAGCAGGGCTGCTGTTTTCTTTACTGAGGTGTTAAATAAATGTTTTTACAACAAGCCTTTCTGCAAGATGTCTTAAACACAAAACACTAAAAAGAAACTTTCTGATCTCTTATTTTATAGGCACAAATTTCAATTTGTATTCTGTGCAACCACATTTTTAATTATTCCATCTTCCAAAAGTAAACCAAAAAACTCATGGAGAATGATGAACTGACCATGAATGTCATTACCACAATCAATAAATGACTGCCAGAAACAGCTGAAGTGCAAAAAAGAATTTCATCCTAGAAGGCGTAAATATATGCTGCTGCTATGAATCACTCTAGTCTTCTGCAAATAGAAAATTCATGAGCTCTCCTTGAATGCTTCTTGCTTCTGTAAACCAGACTGCAAAATAAGACCATACAGTTATTTCAAAAAAGTCTTTCAGTATTCATAAATGAGGGTGTTTGCTTTCCAAAACAAAATAGTAATGATGAGCAAGACAGAAATATCTTGTTTTATTTCAGCTCTTCAGAGAGAGTTATTCGCTACCATTTACAGCTCAGATTCTCCATGTTGCATGCTTTGTTTAATTATGCAAATAAGATTTGAAAAACATATGTGGACAAGAAAGTTTTGTTGCAGGAACAGAGATAAAACACACACACAGATTAAAGAGGGAAACATTTGTTTATTAAAAAGGAAAAGGTTCTGGAAGGCAGCACAAAGTCAGACATGAGACAGATGAATGCGTGCACAGCTGTTCGTGTTTAGAGGCAGAATATAGACATAAATACAGTTAGATCTTTGGTCTGCTCTGCTGCTACAGTATTTTTATACAATCAGCTCAAAGGAATATCTATCATAACTGAACACAAGGAGAAATTTATCAGAAACAGAGCACAGATTTCTTCTTTAAAGCCAGGATAAACAAAGCCCGGAAAACCCTCCCAAGCTGTAGCATTGCAAAATAAATTTAATTGTGCAAAAGCAAACCACCTTCTGTGGATGGGAATATTAAATGTCAAATCCAGCTTCAAGTCAGATAGCTTGTACTTCTGTTTGAACAAAATACAGGTAGTTTACCCCTACTGTCATGACAGTTCTGCTCTGCCTGCAGGAAAGCCAGTACTGCAAAGCAGTACCCTTTAAAAGCAGTATCTTTTTTTCTATGATCTATACAGCCTATTTTCAGAGCACACCAGAGAGAGAGAGGGGAAGGCTGATGAGGCCCCCCTGCACGTTTTAATGATTAGATACAGTGAGACCATCCTGAAAATTCATAAATGCTCAGGAAACAATGGTCAAATACTACAGGAGAGCAAAACAGGCCGTACAAAAGACCGTAAGCAGGTCCACAGGACACAAATACTTCCTCACAGTTGCCACTTTTCAGTCTTTAGAGGACCTTATCTCATATTGATTCTGCCATGGTGACCTCCAGTCATACTTCACCTGCATCAAGTAAGATACCACGTAACTGCTCAAGGCATTTAAGTGCAGCCTTCAGTATTTCATGGTTCAATTTCTACAAAAGTAGAAATATAGAAGTCGATTGTATCATGAAAATTAATTCTTAAAAATTGCTTTGACAGGCTTCTTTGGTGTGCAGTAGGAAATTGTTTTAATTTATAAATAAGGCCAACATGGATTAATTGCCAACATGGATTAACTGCCAGCATGGATTACTTTGAAATCTCAGATGTGATGTTTATGTATGATGCTCATTTTAATGTTCCTTGTTTAAATATTCAGTTATCTTGCTTCAAAGCTATTTTTGTAAATAGTTTTCCTTTATATATTTTTAAGTTAAAGTTAAAATTTTACAGCATATTTCTGATTCATTTATAATTCAAGCTCCATTTTGATAGCCACAGAACATCAGCTTTCATATATCTGTTTCTTTATGGAACCTATAAAAATCAATCCCACATACTCCTTCCTAATCTTATTTAAAGCCTTGAAAGATGTAGAAAGCACTTGCAAGACAGTAATATTTTATTCAGATTCTGAATTTGCCAGGAATCTCATGTTTTGCTGCAATAAAACTGCAAAGACACAAACCCCCTTCCCTGCTACATGTAACCTTCATTTCAAATAGCCAACAAAACAGAGAAGTTATGCTGAACATACTCAGCAAAATATGTTACAGGTTACAGAAGTGGAAGAAAACCCCAAATCTTTCCTTCATCTTGTCAAGTATGTCTTGACAAGGATATTACAGCTTTTCAGTTAGATAAGAAAAATGCTTGACCATCCATCAGAAACCTGCATAGACACATACACGTGCTGAAATCACAGTCATAACAACTCTGCCCACAAACGTAGGATCGACTGACTGTACAGCACACGTGTTCCAGATCAAACACCTGGGTACATCCTGCTTCTCTGTAGAGGGAGAGTGGCACAACTCTCCCAATTCATCATGCCAGGATGAGTTCTGCTAGAACAGAGACCTGTTAATCTACCCAGAGCCAGAGTTTCTATCTCCTCTGCTACCTTCCACATATAACCTCTGGGGAAATACAAGTAGAAGACATCTAGAGTCTGAATTCATCAAGAGAAGTCACATGACACATCAAGTGACATTTTGTTAGACAAATGTGAGAAACAAGATTTTTCACATCTAGTCCCTTTTTGGCACTTAATATTCAGATAAGCATTAAATGTGTGTGTTCACACACACAGACAAGTTAAGTGCAGTTGTGTCACCTAATACGTAATGCTGCCATAGATGGGATTGAAAAGATCTTAGAAGCCATCTAAAAAAGCATTGTTACAATCCTCTTTAGCTATTACCATTTTTTTTATTATTCTCTATGGAATAGTGAGGGGGCAGTTAAGCATTTCATTTCCCAAGCATGAACACAAGCTGGAGAGCTGTGTGACTGTGACCAGCCGTGGGCAGCTCAGCAGATGCAGACCCAGGAGGTGGAGCTCACAGCACTGCCATGGAGCACCCTGCCACTCTGGCAGGCGTCTCAGCTGCCCAGTGGGATGGAAATGCAGAGCAATTTCAATTACAGGATATGGACACATCTGACTGCAAGTACCACCCACGATTTT
>VZRO01003376.1:581168-665776 GCA_013397915.1 Daphoenositta chrysoptera | reverse complement strand
TTTTTTTTTTTTTTTTTTTTTGCATGGCCTCCTAACATATCAGCATTATCAAGTCTCCAATTTCTTCAGAGCTGATCATCAGGCTTATGCTTTTCTTAAATTGCCCTCAGGATAGAAAGTCAGAAAGTTGAAATTGGGATATTTGATTAAGCCCTTTTTCCTCAACAAAATAAAAATTCTAACACAGGGAAGTAACAAAATGCCAGAACATATGATTACTTTTTCCCTACAGTAGGGCTTAAATTCTAAATCAAGGGTATTAGAAAGAAAAGATGCAAAAGACTACAATACAATACAGTGCTGTTCTATGGAGAAGTTGGACCACATGATATGCTATAAGTATATAAAATACATTTTTACTCAAAAATAATTTTTATTACCCAAGAAAAATGTCATGTATTGAATAATGCATTAAAAGTCACTTTGTTTGGTAGTGTATTTTCAAGTGAGTTTGCGGCAGCAGAGCTGAACACTCTGTATCCTTTACATGAGCTGAAAATAAAAGGGCCTCCTGGGCATAGAGGCAAACTGCAGTTCCCCTTCTGGCAAAGCAGCAGCCAAGGGACCATGCTATAAAGGAATTGGTTTGAGTTAGCACAAAGAGAGGAAAATTATTTCCGATTTCTACATTATATCAGTTAACAATTTACAGGGAAACCCCCAAGAAAGATATAGCTAAATGTGAGAGGATGACTGGAAAGAGCAGAGAGACATGGAGTTCTTCCCTCTGAAGCAGGATTTGCTTCCATAGAAATTATTCCTATGACTATAACCTCCTTGTGTGGCAATTTTTCCAGTACAAGTCAACATATACCACTGTAAAGAAGTATTAAGAATGTAATTATTCTGTGCATAAAGAAGTTGAAATGTTTTTGCAACATTTTGTACTTAGAGTACAATACCAAAAAGAACCCAAACAAAAGTACCCTGGTACCATTCACACAAGCATATTTATTATATAAATATTTTATAAATTATAAGATTTTAATTGCGAATGTAAACGCTTCTAGGAAAATAATGTTTTATAGTCTTATTAATGTTTACAACTGTTATAAGGCACATAGTGCAAAAATACATTTCTGATGCAGAGATCCCAAAATAATTACCTATATGTGTTATCTTAAAAGAAGCTGCATACATTTCTGTGGTACAGTATTGTTTTTAATTAATACATACTGCTCATTCATGGCTAACTCTTTGTGGGTAAAAACATGGTATAGCTGCCACTTGATCTACCAATAGTACTGGCATGCAAAATAAATATTTGGTTTACAGAATGCATATTGTCAGACAAAGCATGTATAGTTATCTGGTACATAATATACATTACTATGCAGGTAGAAAAATTTTATTCTGAATACCTGAGAATTGGCCCTAAAATGCATTATCTGTATATCCATATATTTCTACAGTTCTGGACTGTAAAGTAAGACAAACCAATAAATCAAAGAGCTAGATAATTTTTAAAACTTTGTAACTCTTTCAAATACTTACTTTTCTTGAATAAGTAATTTTAAATAGCAGAACTGTATTAACAAACATTGAAAAATCAAACTGAGTCAAAGATGGACACCAAAACCACTGTGGGGCTTGATGCTGCCTCTGTCCAGATTTTTCACTAAGGTTATTGAAAATTATGCTGAATTGGACTATGAAGGATGCACACTACAGCCTTTACTAAGTGCCACTGGCCAGGGTAAAGGAGTACAGTAGATATGGAAAGTGTTAAGCAAATACATATTTGTGCAATTATACACAAGATCCTACAGTAAACAGAATACACTGCTTTCACAGTACATTTGGATGAGAGGCAGGGATTTAAAATCAGTTTCCGAAGCAATTTGTTTCCTTATTTTCTTTTCCTGTAACCACAGCAAACCTAAGACCTGATGTTTAACGTGCTACAGAGACTATAGAGTTTAAACCACACTTCTCAGTATTACTGCTAGGATCTGAGCACCACAAAAAATATAATTAAAGGGATGGGGAAAAATGATTTCACTGACAGAGAAACACACAGATCTATAAAACTATCTCAAACATTTTGGTTATGTACTTTTCTGCTGTAAGTTATTGACGGATAATCCCTACAGGTTTGCACAAAATTGGAAGTATTTGAAATTATTACCTGTCTTCTTTATATAACAAGAAAGCTTTCCTTTCTATATTTTAGCACAATTGATCAAAAAGACCAATAGAGTATAAATTTTACTGAACACTGTGTAAAGAATTATACTGATTAATTGCAGGTAAAGAATTACAATTATGGTAACGTTTAGTGTTACCCATGAAAGTAATCTCAGTGCAATTTACTTGTTAATATATACTGTACTTCGAATAAATGCCTCTCCTTTAAAACCTGAAGGTTCTGATTGTGATTTATGCACTTGCTAGCCCACAAACAGATAATACAACCTTGAGTAAATCCTGAAGAAAACAGGAATTCTTATTAGTGACCGTTACAGTAATGAGCACTACAGACACGAAAAAATTAAAATATATATATGTATATATATACAGAGCACCTAGAATTTGAACATAAATGGCAAATGTTCCTGCTTTGATACTCTTAGTACATCAGAGCTCTCACTGTATCTGAAGCTGGAGACCAATAATTGTGTTAGGAACACATTTTCCACAAAATCCTCCACATCTTCCATATATTTTAGTACCATCCTGGGAATTAGACAAAGAGAAGAGTCAATCAAGAAAAGCAATTGAAATCACTGTTGCACAAAAGGCTTCTCGAGGTTTGCACACCACAGACCTTTTGACAAATCATACCTAGAAACACTAAATCAAGAGACAGCAGCATTAGCAAAACAGGAACAGAGATCCTTTATCACTGCTGCTCTACACCTTTTTCCCAAGTTTACCACCCAATGCTGTCTTAAACTGTGAACACTTACTGTTCTTGTTTAACTGGGCTTTTGCCTTTCCATGTTAACAAAGTTGGAGGTAAGCAAAAAAAAGGATCATCTGTAGTAGGATGATCTTGAACAAAACGTGGTGCATTGGGTTTTTTTAAAAGCATCTTCAAAATTTCTTATAAACCTAATTAATATAACAATAGCCTCTTAAAATCAGTTAAGAGAAGGGCATACAGGTGGTTCTGGTCTGAATTAGATACTGGACAGTGTGATTAAACATAGCTGAAGAAGACTTAAATGGATCAGAGACCTTGAATGCTATTTTTGATTCACAAAAATCACTGTAGCTTTCACTACAGTCAACACTTGTACCTCTTGTCCAAGCCCTAAGAGCAGGTAAAGGAAAACTGCATTGACTCACGTGGGATTTGTGTATGTCAGCAGTTGCATAGTTGCCCTGAGCAATCCACCTCACTGTACTGGATAATCTCAGACCTGTACCAGCCAAGTTAATGCTGAACTGTCCCTAGGGGAAAAAAAAAAAAAAAAAGGGAAAAGGAAAAGAAAAAAGGAAAATGCAGAGCTGATAAACGGAGTTCAAAACACTAAAAGACTTTACATTGGCATAATTGCACATATTGCTTAGGATACATCTGAACATTAAGTACTCAAAGGTGGGTACAAAATATGGGCTGGCTATGCTGCATTATGCCCTTTCTATGGACATTCACAACACAAACCCACGTTATTCTGCAATAAGCACCACCTGTCCATCGGCTGATCTGTAGCATCTGAGTATGAAGACAAAACTAACATCAGACAATTAAAATTATTTTTGCCTTTCTACATATGAAATTTTAATTTATAAATAGTACATTCTTGGAAAAGGCAAGATTGAAGCTGGTTTTCTTGAAAGACTTTTTTTTTAAAGTTTCGGAATTTTTTTGGAAATTAACTTAATCAAAATATACTGCTGTCTGTAAAGATAAATCACTTCTTAGACATCTAATTTTCAAATTCTTGCACATTGTCTAAGCATCACGATCTTATAATCTTCCATTGCTTTTTCAGTATAATAAATAACATAATTGAACAAGAACATAAGTGGATGTTAAAATAATTAACTATATTTTTAAGTGGAATGTTTTGCAATGCAAACCATTCACAACAGATACAGAAGCTATTGATTCTAAAACATTTGCTTACACAAATATGGACTCTGAAAACTGGCTTCAGTCAGTTCCTATGAGAACAGGAAATATATTGAAAGTAACAAATTGCACTACCTTGGTAAACAAACTGGGATACAGAAAATTATTAAATTGCATTCACGAAGTGCAATATGTTACAAAGAAGTATTACCTCCACAAAGAGCCTAATGATTAGTTGAGGCAGCACTACAGTCAGAAAACTGCACACCTCCGCATTATTCACTGAAAGCCTGAATTTCTGTATTAAACCTAGTAATTTTTTATTGCAAATGGTAGCTTCTATGTTTTATTGCTTAATAATGTCATACATATATAAATACATATATATAGCTTTTATTATGATGATTCACTTAAATTCCTTTGTAAGAATTCAGTTATATTGCTCAGTATGGCAGATTTATTTTGAGAGCATTTCTATGTAAAGCTGCTGTGCTTATAGCACTCATGTAACCCAGGATGAGCTAACAAAAACTCATATGGATAGGGTAGGTTGTTCTTCAAGTATCCACAAAGAGGAAGACTTCCATTTAACGAAGGAGGAAATTCATTGAAATGGTGTGGAATATTTTCCACAGTTAATAGGCCCAGGAAAAGTTCTTTCACAGTGATTAATTATCATTTTGCAAAAGTAAATGATAAGTGCTATTACAATTACAATGACAGATCAAGAGCTTTCTGACATATCATGCAGCATATACAAGGCCAGGAACAGATTTCAAGGACTGAAAGTACAGGAATGGAAGCCTTTTGATGTCATCAGAAGTGTTAGCTTCAGTCAGAACTTGTAGATGGAAACGTGTCAGTGCCAAGCCACGCGAGCAGAATGACCTCCCGACAGAATCTACACATGACAAACAGATTTGTCTTGCACTGCACCCAAAGGGTGAGCAAGTTGAAAGCATCCAATACTGCAAAGAACTTCAACTGTTTTCTTGTCAGGGGTTTAAGTCTGCCAAACCTAGGCACTTCATTTGTACATAAATTGCACACAAACTGTCTCTAGCTGCCCTTGGCTGTGTCCACCCACATAGCTGGTCTCAAGTTTAGGCAACCAGGAGAGATGGACAACAGGGATTCACTTCCAAGTAAGTGTGAGCCAGTCAGTCTTAACTCCTTTATAATCAGTGAAAAGAAATTCACTTCCAGAGGACAGTTGATCTCATCCTAAATTGTCTAATACAGTAAGATAAGCTGAAGTGTTTTCTAAGGAATCCTATTACTGCTAATGGGCTCCAAAGGTTGACTAGTTCAGACTAGAGCTATGTCTGCATCATCAAGGACACTGCAGTATAAGCAGGCCTGTAGAGTAAAAATTGGGTCAGAGAGCCCAGTGTCTGTAGACAGTGTCCAAATCAGGGATTTATTCTGGACTAACTCTCCCCTGGTCCCAGGGACTGAATCCTCATTAGCATTAGAGTGTATTAAGATCCTTCCTCTGAAGCTCATTGTTGGATTTAGCTTCATCCAGAAGGCATCCGGTTCATGTCTTTCAAAACTACTTTATGATGTGAACCAACAAACAGCAAACTGGGACAAAATAGAGATTAACCTAAAAAGCACTACCCAATACAACTAAAACACCAATGTAGACACAACAATGCATGTAGAAATTTTAAAGTATACTGCTAAACAAGATTGATTTCCTCTGGTAGTCTTCAAAGACATGAAGCATCAGGAGAGAAACAGAGAAAAGATAAGGAAAATTATGCAGGATTATAGAAAAATCACTAGAGGAGAATAAAGAATGAGAAAGCGCTAGGGGAAACAAAGGATACATCACATCCAGAGGGAGGCAGAGCAATACATGAAACACAGAGAAAGCTGGATATGCATACACGGAGCCTACAGGGAAAGGGTGCAGCAAACAATTTGAGGGAGAAACTATGAGGGGGGGATGGGGGAACACGAGAGAAGAGAGTAAGAAAAAAATTACTTATTAATTGTTGTACACTGACTACACAGAATAGGGGATTGGTTTAGAACCTTACAGATCTAAACAAGTCAAGATTTTTTCTTTTCCCCTCTTATGTAAACATTTCAAGGGGATAAGAAATCATAAATACCTGTGGACATCTGGCTGCACTGTAGCAATCTCCAGCTGTAGCAAATGGTACTGCTCTCCCAAGAAGAGTCTGAGCAAAAAGAAAATCTGTGGCTAGAAAACAGAAAATTACTCAACACAAACTGCTGTATTTGAAGTTCAGGGAAAAACAGTGTGAAAAGTGTGTTTCGTGGGTGTTTGATTATTTGCTTTGGATGGATTTCGTTTGTTTGTTTGTTTGGAAGGGGAGGTTGTGTGTTTTTATTTAAGAAAATATGGTGTGAATTTTGGTTATTGCACCACTAGTCCAACCTACAAGCCCAGATTTCTCTCTGAGACATGACTGGGCTAGAGGGAAGATGGATGTGCACCTTGACACTGTGCCAAGTGAGCTGCTTGTGGGCCAACTTGCCAGCTTCAGGCAGGGGCTTGAAAGCACTGCAAGATTCCCTGTCCTTTTATTGTCTGCCAGGGTCTGAGAAGGGACTAGGCAGAGCATAGTAAGGAAGACTTCCACAAGAAAAATAAGCTGTGGGCTAAAAGAAAATGAAATAATGGGAACAAAACCTTAGAAAATGAAGGTAGTTCACATATAAAATATGACTCTTTGAGATTCATGCCACTTGACCACATGGGACAAATTAACAAGGTAAGAAGTTGTGGGTTGGATTTTTTTGTTTGTTTGTTTGTTTGTTTGTTTTTTGGCGGGGGGGTGTTTGGTTGTTTTGTTGTTGTTGTTGTTGTTCTGTTGTTTTTGGTTTTGTTCTTTTTGATTGCCATTGAATCCTTAAATTAAATATGGGGTTTTTTGCCCCAAGATGGCACACTGGATCTGTAACCAGGTCAAAATAGTAATCTGGTAATTGTGACCACACACAATTTCAACAGAATACTCAAATTGGCTAAAACTGTCAAAATGCTTACTTTTGATTTGCATGGAAGCTACATCAAATCTTATTTTGCTAAAAACTGTGAAGCCAGCTGCAAGGTAATCATTTCGACAGGCACAGTCTTGCCTTCTGCTTCCATTGAAAGGACATTCATATGGATTCTGCAACCTAAAGAATAGCAAAGATTTAGTTTTCTTTTTGACATTTTTCTTAATGTAATATCATAGTGAAAAACAAGTGTATTGCACTATGCCACAAAAAAAAATATTTAAAAACCTTTACTGAAAAAGAAGCACAGCTTTAATCTTGGCTCAACTGGAACACTAATGTGGATCAAAGCCATTTCTACCAAAGTCAAGACAGAAAAATATTATAAACATTTAGACCAACTAACATAATTTCAGCGTGGAAGTATCCACATTTCTGTATGTGTGTTCACATTTCTGGATATTTAAAACAGAATATCAAGGAAAAAAACCCCTACTCATCTTTCTCACAGAAAGTATTATTTTATTCTTTTATTTTGGAAGGAATAAGTGCACTTCATAAAGTTACAAAACCACTTCTGTACCTGAGTCCATATACTTCAGAAAAGTTGTCGGCTTCACCTTTTACCAATGTCAAATATTCTTTGGGATTCTCTAAGTGCATGTCTGAGCAATAAATCTGGAAGACAAAATGCAACCCTTTAGCAAAATCTTTATTAGAAAAGTGTTATTTCATAAAAATATGTACTCATAAAAGCTCATAAATATTAACAGTACCTTTATCATCCTTCCCTTAATGTTAAGTAGGTATTCACCATCCTTTCTAATCCCTTTTTTAATCTGCATATCTTTGCAGGTGGTAAGAATTTCACCTTCAAAATGAATGATTAAATCATATTAATATTTCAGGAACAGAGCTTAGTTTTAGAACCTAATTTTGCATAATTGCACTCCAAATATATTTATAGCTTTAATATAAGTAACCTGGGAAAATATTAACTGCATAAAATCACAGCTGTCACTTACATTCTTTCTCGCGGCAGATCTTTCTGGCATCTGGCTTTAAACGTGGCAGGCACAAGTCACTGGGTAAGCCATTTTCAGTCATACACTCTACTGTTCTCTCCTTCATTCCCACTCCACAAGATGCTGAGCACTACACATAGATAGCCGTTACAAGTTAGTTTAGAAAGAAGCAAATAATTAACATCGTTATGTCAGCAAATTATCCTTGGCATTTATTTATGCTAGAGGCAGCTATAAAAAATGGGCTTGCACATCTGTACTCACTTTGGTCCACTTCCCCACTGTCCAGGTGGCTGCTTGTGAGCATGCTTTGACATTGCATTTATAGATGTACGGGGATGTCTCTACTGGGCATTCCTGGTATGCTGCAGCCCGAAGGCCGTGGACGCGCCAACTTCGAACAGAACGGATTCCAACACAGTACGTGATGCTCTGCTGGTAACCAAACCCACAGCTTGCTGGGCACTGAAATAAAATCCCCAAGCATGGACATTATTTCTGTGAAAATTTCTGTGAAATTTTTGCAGAATTGCATGACAGGTAAGTCAGCTCTGATCCCTGCTCTGGCAAAAGCCTGTCATTGGAGGCGTGCCACCTTGGGCTGGAATATCAGTGCACAGAAGTGAAGGTCTGCAATAGCTACATGTGCAAGGAGCCACAAAGCCCCATGGTGCCCTTTTCTCAGAGGTTCCAGAGTCATTCCCTCTCAGCTGGGATAAATGCATAGACATGCACACACAGTGCAGATGTGCAAGGGAAAAAAAGCACTGATCAATGACTTCACTGAAATCAAGGAAAAGCTATTTGGTTACTTCAGCGAGGTCAGCTTGCAAGAGAGTTTCATGGGAACAAGCAAACGAATCCTGTGGTAGGGACAGCTCTCCTCTAGTTGGTGATTATAGGTCCTGGGGGGTTAATAGAGGACTGATAACAGCCTCTACAATATATCATGCCTGACTTGGAGGGTCAATGCTGAGAAAATTTAGACAGTCATGTTCAAATGCAAATCCATTTTTTTTTCTCCACATACATAAAGTACATTTTACAGCAATATAGAATTCTTAAGTGTAAAGACACATAAAAGATGGCTGAGCAGTATAATTAGTGTACCTGTGACAGTTCTCCTGTGAGCACAACATATTTAAAGGGAGATATCCTGCAGGTTTTGGATGACGGAGGCTTTGTGGCAGGATCACAGAAGCTTTCATCCACTTGGAGATGGTTTTCATTCACACATTTCACTTTCCGGTATATTTCCTTTCTTCCAGATGATGCTGAGCACTAAAAGTGAGAAGATCAATCCCAGTTTAACGAGCCATTTACAGAATGAATTTACCTACTGATTGCCACACACCAGTAAAACCCAGACAGCAATATCTTTTGACATCTGCTATCAATGTCAGACTAAATTATTCACCAAATCAGAGTCCTTTACTTTGTTTTCAAAGGCCAGGTACTTCTAATCAGCTGAAAAAAATAATGGCATATAATAACGTGACACTGTAACTGTTGGGTGACATGGAGGAGAAAATGAAAATGTCAAGCCAAGATGATAGGTTGAGTGTAAAGCCATTCTATATGAAAAGGGAAGAGACAGAAAAGGATTTCAGTGAAATATGAAAGGAATAAGTTGTCCTTCAAAACAAAACAAGAGGGAGGGAGAAAGTAAGAAGAAGAGGGAAAGGGAGAGGGAAAGGTGGGAGAGGGAGAGAAAACTGCCTATTAATCAAGACAGTGTCAGTGCCAGTTTTGAGCAGCAGCAGTTGTTGAGCCTGTGCCTTTGTCCTGAGGGTCCTCAGACCTCTCCCCATGGCAAGCTGGTGGCATGGTGAGCCATCACAGCTCTGCCAGGACAGTATAAGAACCTTGCTGCCACCAGAATCCAGAAAGTGATGGTATAGGCTAAGTAATATATATCAACAGCACTTCTCCAGCTACAGGTACCTGAACCAAGCTAACTTTTAATGGCATAGAGCAGCTCAGAATATTAGGCATGTAAAGAGTAATCCAGTCACAAGGTAATGGGAACAGGCAGAAGAATTCTTTTCATGATGCTTTATACCTTAGCCTTGTAGGCATTCTTCTCCCTAGGATAAAAATGCTTCATCCAGTCTGCTGGCTGCAAACTGGAGAAATGAGGATCTGGATATACTTCTGCTGTGTTGTGACTGGTGAGGCAAGGAAATCACTCAAGCACCCAGAGCTAAGACAGCTGGACAAAACTTTACAAGTTTGGCAGAGGACTTCCTGCACCACGAGTGGCATGCAGATGGATAAGCACTTGAACTATTAATACTTCACGTACAGGCCTGTGTATGAATGTGGTGAGAGAAGGGAACAGAACACAGGAATTTCAAGAAAACATCAATATACATGCAGAGGAAGTTATGAAATAGCTGGAGAATGGAGTGAAACACAATGCATTTGTAGTGGAGAGCTCCAAATACCCAGCTGGAATACACAAATGTTTGCTGGTAAAGGAAAATTCACCCTCATTCTTTGAAAGCGTTTATTTGTGCTAAAAACACATTCTGAGCCACTTCCACTAATTCCTGATTTTGGCAGCTACATATGAGAACACTTGAAAGAAACATATATTTGTCAGCTTTCCCTCAATATAACTTAACAGAGGAATATGTATATCTGAACTGCATTAATATAATCCAGGTTCTGCAGAGCACCAGCCAATGTTTTACGTATTAACAGCTGTCACTTCTATAGCACTGTGTCCCTGAGACTTTAGAGCCTTCATATTCAAGGGGGGTTGCCCTAGGAAATTTAGCATGGCAGATTATTAATATAACACAAATGCACAAAATGGGTTTTTGTTTAATGTTAGAAACAGGCTCTTGTGCACATCATTTTGGGTACTATACATAATTTTTGTTTTTTCTCTCTTCCTCATCTTTATATGTTTGCATGTTTGCATAAATAACAAAAATTGTTACATTTTTAGCATGTAGAAAATAGTAATCACACCTATAGAAATGACAGCTCTCTCCTGAAGGTATCTGTACATTTTCTTAATCATGAAAAAGCATATTTGGTAAGGGAATGCTGAGTTTTATTTTCTTATCTTGCTTCCTGTTTGGTCAGAGAATAATGAGATTTATTTTGCTTCTTATCTTTTCTTTGACAAGAAAAGATGCTTCAAGTGTTTAAGATACTTTAAATCTTCCATACAGAACTTCTTATAAACACTGTTGTCCAAAGATTTTACCTCCAAGATGTTTACTTCCACATGAAATTTCTCTTGCATTTCTTTTCTTAAAAAGCTGCTTTTTAAAATGGTATTTCATAATAAGGATTTATTAAACATCTTATGCACTACATAGAGAAGTATGTAGAGACAGTCCTGGTACCTGCTTAGAGCTCCACCAAAGCTTTTGTCTACAATAGACAAGCAAATCCTGTAGAGATTATAAATAAAGAGTGACATTTTTTGTCACTTTTTCAGTTTTGAAAGCTTGACCTTCAAAATTTCCAGCACGGTCACTTTTTATTTTGCAGCATAACAGCTACTAGAAATGCATTCGAATGTGGGGGAAAGAAAGAAAAAAGGAAAAAGAACAGCAAAACCCGAACTTATTATGCAGTATCACATAACTCAATGAAGTGATACGAGTTGAGAACCTTACTTACATTTTCCCATTCCTGTGCCAGCCAGCGGTAGGGGAGGCAGGCGGGCAGCCGGCAGCGCCTCGTGCCAGCGGGGCGCGGGTCACGGCTGCACGCCGCGTCACTCACCCGCCCCAGGCCTGCCGCCTCACAGGAGACGTCCCTTCGCTGAATCCCCACTCCACAGGACACAGAACACTAAAATTGATCACAATTAGTTGTGTCAGTGTGAAACGAGACAGTCCCCAGAAGGGAGTACAGCTGTCATTAAAGTTCTTAGGATATTATTTAAATTATTATTATTCACAGCCCTTGTGATACGAGTACAATACCTGAATAAATTTATGTTGAAAATGCAAAACTACAATTAAAATGTTCTGAAAATACAGAAGATAATTGCATCTGAGGTACCTAACTGAGCTCTCTGCTCACCTTAATTCACAGTAAGGTCAATGACTACAGGCATATGGAAAGCAAAAGTTTACATTTTTGCAAGATCAGCAGCTGAAGCTCTGAGTTTACGTCTTGTCTTTATTAGAGACTGACAGTCTTTTCTGTTGGTTTAAAATGCAAATATTACAATAAAAGAGAAAAAAATCTCAGTGTTTCAGGTTAGAAAATCTTGTAAAAGGTGTAATATTCTGAGGCTACCATCTTTTGCAGGTAGTACTAAGGATTTTGAACCCTGAAGAGCTTAAATGCCAAATGCCTCTTTTCCTTCTTCCTGGCCTAAGGAATTTCACTATACCACTAATGCCTGCTGAGATAAACAGCCCCCTTTTACCCTAGGCCAGAAGCATGATTATGTCCCAAAGCCTACCCAAAGGCCCAACATCAGTCATAAAGTTCATATTGTTCTATCAAGTGTGGCCAAAATGTGGAGAGTGGTACTGTGTCTTTACCAGTGTGGGGAACGTTATGTTGTAAGAGTGAGTGAAATGCGAAATATTGCAATGTGCTCAGTTACACACAATTTTACAAGGTGACAGATGTTTTACAAGACCAAACCAGGGAAAAGGCCACAAGCCCACAAGCCCTTTTTCTTGCCATTTTCCCACAAACCCGACTTCATTTCACCACTTAGACTAAGATAGCAAATACAGTGAATTAATACTGAATACTACTGAATTCATCGCAGAAGGTAAGAAGTAAACTTTAGAAATTTACTGTTAATTTACAAAGTAAGATGAGGAAAGTCCTAAGTACCTACTCAGTACAAAATTCAGATTAGTAAATACTTTCAGTTTTCACAGACATTTATTATTCATTACTCTTAAAAGAAAAAGAAAATACAAATAAATACTTGCTAATTTGTAGATTTCATTGCAATGTGTGTACTGACAATTATTTCCACTGAAGCAGTGTGTCATGAATATGATCTCGTCTTGTATTCTCATGGAAAACATAAGTTATGGCAGCTTTTACATACCTCTTTCCATCTGCTGGCTTTCCAAGAAGGACATCTTCCAGCTCTACATATTTTGTATGTTCGTGGTTTTTTCAAATGCTTGCAGTTATCTTCTTCTATTTTTGCTTGGAAGCTGTTAATACAATGCACATCACGAAACTTCAAACCTTTTCCACAGGAAACAGAACACTGAAAAGAGAAGTGTTATTTCACCACTGTGCTAAAAGTCTCAGAGTAATAAGAAAACAAGAAGAAGCTGTGGCCTCATCCAAAATGGACTTGGCAATTATAGGAGTTTCTGTATTATGAAACAACATCTGCTGTAGGTGTCTGAAATTTCTCTGTAAGCTCTCTCATACTGAGCATTACTGACCAGGTGCCAAATATCTCTCACATATTGTTCATTCACTGATGTCAGCATTGCAAAATACCTGAGCTCAGCCATCCATATCCAGGCACGAGACAGGTTGATACTCTGCTCTCACAAGAACATGCCCTTAGCAGCTGCCTGTTTCCAGCATGTGTACTGCTATTTCATGTAAGCACCAAAGAAAGGAAAATGCAAAATCATGGCTATGTGTGTTTCCACCTATTAGGTACAAAGTCATGTTTGCTTGGCAATTCCCCTCCATGAGCTTTGGGTATCTTGTGGGATGTGGCAAAGAGGCAAGAGAAGAGGTATGAAGTAGACACCACCAGTCAAGGTGCAGTCCTTGGAGGCATGGACTTGCCCCACCACCTCAGTATCCCCTTTTCTCCAGAAAGCTGCTACAATATGCACAGCTGGCTCTAGGACCTGCCTTCCTTCCTGCAATGTAAAGCTGACGGGGCTGCAGGTTTGTTTTGTGAAACCCACCCTGGCAGTGTGCCCTAGCCCAGACTGCAGCGCGTCTGATGGATCAGGCTCTTCTGGAGAATCGGCCATTCCTCTGCTAAACTGCTGGACTGCTGTCAGACTTCAGTGAGGTTTGATTTTAATTCTTCGCATCAGGGCTGTCCTACACACCCACAGAGTAGGGCTACAGGACATAGGGAGCTTTCAGTCAAACAAGGAAGTCAAACATCTGAACTACTTCCAAATTAGGTGGCTACTCAGCTGATTTCACTTGAACCATGAACAATGTGAGTATAAGTACTTTAGTGTTTTCTTCTTAAATCTTGTAATGAATCCTATTTTACATCATCCTATTGAAAATGTTTAGATCAATGGAGACAATTTTTTCTGTCTGGAAAGAGAACATGCTTAATTTATTCTAGGATTTCATCCATGCTTTATTTTACACTTGAAAAAACATTTCCTACAGGAAGATAATTCAGGTAGAAAAATAACAGTCCAATAAAAATTGAATTTTTAGTGGATATGAAAAAATAAAATTAGATATAGACTTTCCTCAAAAGCAATGAAGATATTTCTCTTCCCTTTCTGTTACATCATCATCATCTACATCATTAGCATCACATGCTGTCTTAACAAAGCATTTTTGAATACATGTCTTCTATTTTCCGGAAATTAAGCTCAGGTCATTCAGCTTTCAGTACTTAAAAAGTCCTAACAGTCTAATTGCATGCATGCACAATCTTTTTAACAGATTGGCCGGCTCAGTGCTTTGCGTACCCATAAGGACTATTAACATCCTGAAAACAGATTTTCCTCTATTTCTAATAACAAATTTAAGAAAGCAATTGCTCTCAGTGTACACTGAGGGCAGAGCAGCTGAGTGAAGCATATTGCAAAACACAGTGATGGATAATATTTAGCGCAACTCAAGAAAAAGAAATGTTCCTAATTTTATTTTTTTTAACACATGAGAAAGCTAATATACTTGCTACAAATGTAGAAGATCCAGGATCACCAATGGAAAATTCAAGAGGGTATATTACTCTGTATGTACCGTATTCTCCTGAATTTTTCTGGCTTCATTCCTTAGATAACATATAAAAAAAGTCCTTAAAAGGATCACTTCTGCCCAAAGTCCTTTGGCATCAGATGCAGGCAGGGTCAGCTGTGTTCTTTACTGCATAGTGACCCACTTCCAGCAAGAGAAGACTATGTGAGTCCAACACACTTCTCATGGGAGACTCCTGACAAGTAGCTAAGTGTTGCCTGTCCTCCATTACAGCGAATAAATAGCAAAGACAGAACATCAAATCAGTCAAATGCTGAATAAAAACCTTTCATAAATATGAAGTGGGGAATGACTTTACATTTCTGTTAGGACAGAGCATAGCTCTTGCTCTGTTCCTTGAATGAAAATATTGATTCCATAGAAGATCCAGGTGGGACTTCAATGTGCCTAAAGGCATCTAAATGCAGCTTACAGGGAGATTTTTTGCACTGACCTCTATCCCCCCCACTCAGTGTTTCCTTTAGAGAGCTGCATACTGAACACTGACACCTGCCTGACTGGCTTTCCTTCACCTCTGTAACGTCAGTAAGAAGTGCTAAATTCTCACTGGTGCAGGAGCAAAGCTTTGTTCTGTGCTTTGGAAGCCACTCCTGCCCTCTAAGTGCATCGAGTCCAGAGCGCATTTCTTACAAGGCTGAGCTTTCCCCTCCACGAGCCCGTGTTCCTCCTTGAAGCTCCTAACATGTTATTACACGCTCTCCCTCTCACTGCTTGGTGCCCACCCTGCTCTGGAGCTGATCTTCCCAAGACTTAACTCTCCTGATTGGGGAAAGTACAACTGCAGCAATTCTGGGTGCTTGACCTCCCTCCACTCAAATTTGAGCACGGTCCTTGACTACTTGAGCATGGTCCTCACAGCTCAATTTGTCTATAATGTGGTTTCATTTGTATGACATTCCACACAATTGGAGGTTTATGGAGAGAGAACACAATTTTCTATATATTTTCTGCAGATCAACCATGTAGGAAGAAAAAATCCATAAGAACATTAAATCTCACAAGAAATGTGGACATTTCCTCCAAAAAAAGCAAATAGAAAAAACCCATCCTGTAACCATTTTATACAGAAATTCTAGCACTTGTCTCAACGTTGGATAAAGTAATATTTCCCGTATGTCATGTTCTTTTAAAAACATAAATCTGCAGCAAAAAGCTGGATTTCATTACTGTTGTTCAAAGTCATTCCATAACTCGGGTAACTAGGATTCATCTGTTTGTATTTTCTTCATAGCAATAAAGTTCTATAGGGATCAGCCTGACAAAACTCCTGGTGCTTTCTGTGGCACAGATGGACTCTCAGGCAGGCATGCCATCATCAATTCCTACCAAATTGGAGCTTTTCTGCAGCAGACATGCAACTTCACTAAAAGCTTTTTGATTTCTTCTGCTATTATTATTTTATTGAAAAGTTGTAGACCATTTAAGACCTTGTAATATTTGGTGGATTCTGAACCAAATTTCCTTAAGCTTTTCTTTAAAGCAAGTGTTTTGTATAGTTTAGCTGGTAGCCCAGTGGGTTTCTGGATACTGAAAAACTGATCAGTAAATGGAAAGCACATAATAGTGTCTTTTTGTATTCATATTAGATATACAGAGACTTAAAATATAAATGACTGACTAGAAGAGGATAGAGGTAATTTTCTTCATAGTAGCTAGTGCAAGATTTTGGATTTTTGACCAAAATAGTGTTGAAAACACATGGATATTTTAGTTATTGCTGAACAGTTTCACACAGCATCGAGGCCAGTGAGGAGGCTGGAGGTGCAAAAGAGGTTTTTAGGGGACACAGTCCAGACCAAGTGATGTCGTGGTCAGCAATAAAAGCTGTGGGGAAGAAGGAGGAAGGAGAGGCATATGGAGTGATGTCATTTGTCTTCCCAAGAAATGATCATGCATGATGTAGCTCTGCTTTTCTGGGGATAACTAAACACCTGCCTGTCCATGGGAAGTAGTGAATGCATTCCTTGTTTTGCTTTGCTTGTTGGTGCAGCTTTTGCTTTGCCTATGAAAATTACTTTTCTTAATCCATGAGTTTTGCCACTTCTATCCTTCCAATTCTCTCCCCCATCCCACCAAGGGAGAGGGAGGGAGTGGCTGTGTGGGGTTCAATGCCTACTGGGATTAAGCCACAAGAGCAGCACTGAAAAAAGGATAAAACATTACAAATCTTAAAAGTATTTTCTTCCTTTTTCTGCCCTTTTTTGACCAGGAGCTTCTGTGACTGGTCAGCAAGTTCAGTTTAGAACAGGATTAAACATGATAGTTGCTTGAGTTGTCTGGCAAACTGCATTTTGGTCTCTAGTTGGCCCAAAAGCCTGCTTGGACTCTTTAAATATTCTAGAAGTAGACTGGGATCACAACTGCACAAGACATTAATAAAACAACACTTTGAACATTGCTTAGTTGAGAATTACTTTCAACTTCTCATTTGCCGTATTAGAACTGGATCTTGTGTCTGCCTCCTCTGCCTGCTGCATCTCCCCAGGGGTTTTTGTGATGCTTGAGCACAATACGCATTTGTCAGCTAAAAGCATTCAAAGAGTTGTTCATTCCTTTAAGTATGTTGACAACTGTTAAGAAGCAGCACAGACTCCGTAATTAGGTCCTACTGAATTCTTTGATTCAGAGTCAGTAATTCTTCACTAAAACAAGTACAAACACTTGTGCCATTAGCTCATGCACCCAGAAAGGACCAAGGATCAAACATTCCATTACTGTTCTAAGAGTGGCTTGAACTCCAAGAAGTGTGTGTATGATTTACCATTACATCTAATTTATACCTATGTCAACTACAGAAGTTACACTGAAGATATTTTAAAGTTATCTCTTTGAGTATGGCTTGATTTCAAAAGTTCAGTGTTATATCACATTCCTCTGATGTTCAGAAAATATCCTGATTTTATGAAATCCTCCTTCCATTTGCAGTCTGTAAGTCTGCTTTGCCACTTTTCGGAATGTGCTTTTGCAGATATAGAAATGGAAGGGAAGAAGGCTAGGCTAAGGACTTACAGACATCATCCAATCCATGATCCTGCTCAGTTTAAATCAGCTATACGTGGACCATTCCTGACAGCAGTTTGTCAGCCTTGTCTTCAATGATGGATGCTACAGCCTCACTTGCATGAGGTTCATCTTTTGTTCTTTCCCAGGCTTCAGGCAGAGAGAGGTCAAAAATGTGGATACTCTTCTGTTCAAGCTCTACTGAGTCTTCACAGTACAAGATGCCAGTTCTATGCCACAAAAAAGGCATAATTTTTACCTGTTGCAAGTACTATCACCCAAAAATACAGATTTGGATTATCTGTCCAAGACCATATCCTCAATGTACTTGTTAGAGCTGCCTGATAGTCAGTCCTTTCTGAATCTTTGCTAAACCTGGATTATGGTTCCACAATCACCTTGGCTCACCTTAATTATTAGGAAAAAATTTTACAGACTCTGAAATTCAGTTTTAACCCCGGATCCTTATCCATCCAACATAAGCAATATATTGCTGTGAGCTGTCAGGATATTTTTAGGAGGAAACATGTAGGCAGGCTTAAGAGTCCCAGAACCACTTTATTTTAACATTTGCAGAAAGCCATCCTGCTTCCTCTGTGACCTGAGTTATTTATAACTAGATTCTGCAGATTACAATCATATCTTTCTAGTTACTGTTGGGCTACATCCAGAAAGTATTATTTGATATCATTTTTGCATCATAATTGCAGTACTTATGACAACACCTCTTCTGTATTCAGATAGCTGTCAATTAAGAGGACTGTTCTGAGTTAAACTTATTTATAGTGGGACTTCAAAATCTTGTATTTGAAGACCACTGTTTCCTCCTCAACAATTTCACCTCAATTACTTGTAATTAATTAAAAAACTCACAAGTGGGGTATAGTATACCTGATTTTTGTGATGAAAAGTACTATTGAAAGTCAATTCTTATTATTTTTTATGAGGGAAATTTTTAAGTTTACTTTTCAGAAGCCATTCTCTTCAGCACAGCAGCTCAGGAAGGACAGCCCCTGTGCAAAAGACATGCATTACCTACTACCCTCAGTGGAATGGACCAGAGGACAATCTGCTCCAAGTATCATCATCTAATAATGGAATTTTTAAACTCAGAAAAAAAAGAAGGCAGTAATCCTTTTCTCTAGTCAGCCCAAAAGTGACTTTTACTTTTTTTTCCCCTCTTTCAGTCTAGCTACATAGATAATGTGGAACAAGCTGAGAAGCAGGCACACACCAAGTTTCTATCATTCAGATTGTTTTCCAGGGCTTCCAGGTGTGTGCTGTGGGTGTTAACACCAGCACTCTCCAGACAATCCCAGTGTGTGGGGGAGACTCTGGAGTGCCCTGCAGTACAATCCAACAGCTCTTCTGCAAGTGGCAGCTGAGCACAGAGACTGCCCTGACTCTGAGGTCATCTAACCTGGCCACTGTCCCCAGGCATACCTTTTCTGCCAGGACTGAGCTCTGTATGCTCCATAAAAAAACAGCTTTTATTAGACTTCTTTTAAGATAATTTTGTTCTGAAGGGTAACAAAAAACTCCTGAATAACCATTTTCCAAGCATGCTGAAGCATATCTATTCAACAGATGGACATATATGAGAAGCTACATACATCTACATAAAAACACAGAAAAAGTAGGAATGATGGAGGAATAGAGAGGATTAAAGACAGATTTTAGGATTGATGTGGATAACAGGAAGGAAAAACTGCTACAAGAGGATATATCTGGCATCTACTAGGAATGTGCTATTCCTCTTAAACATAAAGACATCCTGATCAAAACAAAGTCAGAACCATCAGCACATACATTGAAGGTAAAAGGATTTCACGTCTGAAGAAGCCACACTCTGCTGAGGATGCTGAGTAACTTTAGATATTTGACACCACATGGTCTGAATTCTTTTGTCCAGTGCAGCTGGCAGTATCCTTAATGCCAGAAAATGGTAATCTGCCTGGATGTCATATGAACAACCATACTCTTTGCAGCTGTTGGAAAAATCAAAACCAGAACCCTTGAGATTCCACTTAATGATCATCTACAGAATGTCTTTTATTCATTCCAGTTAGATTTGTGAGTAAGTCTTAATTTGGCCTACCTTTGTGACATCTCAAATACTATCCACTTCCTCAAGGTCAGAACAAACAAAAGAGATGACCAGATCCTTCTCTGAAAACCCTCAGTATGAACACCACTATTCTGCCCGTCACTGCCTAAAGCCTGACATCCTTCTTGATGCCAGCTACAGAGCATTTGAAAACCAGACCATGCTCGTGGGCAGAACAACTCCCCATGAGCTACCATGCTCAGCTCCCCACTTGCTGTGGTACTCAGACAGGCTTCACTGTGCCATGTACTCCTACTCTGTCTACATGTATCTCATAAATGAGACAGAGCTTTTCCAGTCAGCAACCTCCTCTTTGTTACCTACATGACTCACGGAACACAAGTAGACTTTCAAACAAGCTTTTAGCTTTTACAGTAACACAAGAACAATGGATTATGGAGATGTTAACATGGGTGTAAATTTAAAAATAATGATCATATTTTCATGAGTTCTCATTCAACAGTGATGATGTATCATATTTGCTATCTCATTTACCTCTTCCTTTATATCTTCCATTTCATCTCTCAATTACAGTTAAAATTGAATTGTATAGTTATTCCTCCTGCCTTACGTGCTCTTGATTTGAATCTGCTTTGTCTGGTTACTACCTGAGAATCAGGAAACCAAGAGGTATTTCTGCCTCCTTTCAGCAGCCATTTGCCAGGCTCAGCTACCTCATGTGCAGTCTGAAATTTGTCACTGAAGTTTCTGCATGTATCTCTGCTAGGAACTTCACCAGCAGCCCTCATTCAAGCTACATTAACGCTCTCATTCATGCCAGTAGATATTAAAACAATGAAAAGTATGATCAGCTTATTAAGTGCTGGGAGTGAGAGAACAGATAAACTACAGTGTTCAGCCAGCATTCTTGCAGCAACTTATCTGGTATGTGTACCTAACTTTTATAATCTTTCAGTTGAATGATATATACAACAGACAGATGGCTGAGACAAATCACAACTAAAAATACAGAAACATTAGTAAATTAAAAAACAAAATCAAAAACGCAAAATCCCCAGCAAACAAGTCTGCCTTACCTTTCCTTCTGAAATCAGTGGCAATCAGGAAGAGCTAGACTCTTTTTGAAAGAGTCTTTTGAAAGAGTTTTGAAAGCTAGGTCTTTTTGAAAATCTAATCTACAAGTAGAAATTTGTGTCAAATTTACAAAACTGCAGTCCTGCTCTGTGCCTTTGATACCTTCTGCAAGAGCTTCATACTGGCACTTTCACCATTACAGCATCGCAGGTGTCAACCTGCTGACTTGGCCAGACTTCAGCAAGTCTCACCTTTCTGTACCCCACAGTCATGTAGCACTACTAACACTTTCTAGCAATTACATGAAGGCAGCAGCACTGGAGACAGTGAGCAAAGTGCAAGCATCAAGAAAGAAGGGTGGCAGAAATTGGGACAGGAGACCTTAAGGAAATCCACCATGACAAAAAGAAATGCAGGGGTTTTCCCTCTGTTTCAAATAAATGGATAAATTTCTGGACACATTTTTCAAATAGAGAACAAAAGATGTGTATCTGTGTCCATGCAGCAGCTGTGTTCAGAAACCTCCATGAAAACCAACAGCAACCCAAAATGAATCCATTTATTGCTGCCAAAAACTAGACACAGCTTAACACACTGTACCACAGGTAGGTTAGGCTGCAGCCTCCTGTGAAGCTGGGGAATACTGAACAAATGCACAGGAATGACATAATCTGCACTCTCACTGAAAAGTAACTTTGTCCCGTTCAGAAGGGCATTTTGTTCACAGGTCTTCACAATGAAAGTTGGAACACATTTTTAATATGATGGAGGATCTCTGTTATGGCAGCTACATTTGCACAAAGGGGTTGCACAGTTAAAAAACATTTTCTTGTAATATTTTAAGTATTTAAAACTTCATTTTACTATTTTAAGAGATAAGATTAACCAATTACAAAAGTAAATAGACATAAGAGAGTCTTACAACAGTAGATTAGCTTCAGATGAGTTTGAAAAAATCTCAATATAAGTAAAAAAAATGCTTATCCCAGCAAGTGCAAGCTCTGATTTATCATTTTTAGTCATGTTAGCAACAGCAAAACAGTAGCTCAGAAATTAAAGGAATGACAAAAACATGAGCTCTGTGTGCCTTTCTGCTCTATAAAAAGCCCTACTTCATATCACATCAATTTTTTCATTTGATTAAAATCTAAGATTTTGTATTTGAACTTTGAATAACTGGAAATACAAAGCAATATATGCTGGAACAATACCGTATTGTCAGAAATTTTTTAACCTTTTCAGAATCATACAAAATACAACTTTTTCTATGGCACTTAACTAAATATCACCTAAAGAATTAACCCCCTCCCAATTTATATTAAATTTTAATTTAGCATGAAAATATGAGTATATTTAGATGATAAATGCAACATTTCACCTACCTTCACATGTTGAAATCCAGTTTCCTTTCAACCTAAGCGACTTTTCTGTATATTTTCAATTTACTAACAATCAGTATTTCCAACATTACATTTCCTGTACATAAATATGAGCAGGGATGGAAGATTCTGAAGGACTGATTCAGCAGGAAATCTTAAGTGTTTAATTTTGCTGTCATTGAAGTGAAAGGGCCATAGATAGATGCATGCTAAGAGCAGCCTGTCTTAGTGGAGTCACCAGTCTCCCACAATTACTGGTTTTCAAAAAAAGGACTCGGAACTCCTGCAATTTAGAACTACAGAACATATTGTTCATTTCCTAACCCATGCCAGGTAATAAAAATATTCATGTATTGACCCTCACAGCTGTTTGGAAATGTTAATACTTTAATATATGTTTAGTAACTTTTAAATCTGGGTCCAAAAATTGCTTTGAACCAACACTTACAAGTTCTGCCTGGGGTTTTCAAAGCTGCCACATACATACAGAGCAGCTCAGAATGATTTTCACAAGGATCTGACCCCACAGAACCCTTCAGCTTTTCTGAAAGTTCTAATAAATACACCAGTAGCTTCACATTCCTTTCATTCTCATTAAATGGCTGTATGTATTTAGGCATGGTATTAATCATCACCTGCTTCTTTTCCCCTTTCATTATATTCTGGTTGTTGGATTTTTTGTGTTTGGGTTTTTGTGTGTGTGATTTTATTATTATCTGTTGTTTTTATTTTGACTATGTCCCACTCTTACTTGTCCTCCGACAGGTAAGGAGGGTCTGAAAGCTCTGCAAACCTCTTCCTGCAAAAGTGTTTTAGGAATGTAAAAAAACATGTTATGTCTTTGAGATTAGGAGTTGGGCATTATGTTATGATCCACATTCTTCTCTGTTTCATCACTGACTAAGTGGGAGCAGGACTGGGCCACAAGATTACAGCTCCAGCAAAAGATTCAGGAGCTAGGATCTTTTAGCTTTCCCATCAAAGGCCATGTGCCAATTATCTGTTGCAGTGCAGTTCATCAATGGCATCAACTGCTGCTTTCATCAGTAACAGTATTTTCTCTTCTGTTCATGTAAAAGAGCTTTCCCCATGAAAACAATCTCACTAAAGTATTATATGAAGTTAATTTCAACACAAAGGTTAAAGAAAACCCTCACTTTCAGCAAAAGTGGTTAGTACCTGTCCCACCCTTTATTTTTTTAAGGACTTTAAACATTAACATTCCTTAATAAAGAGCACAATAAATATAAACACAAAGCCACACAACATGCATGAAAAAGAAGCGTTAAAATGCAACTGTATTTCACAGACACAAGTCACAGTCATTAAATTAAATTATTACACATACATTATAACTTATTTATTATTTCAAGCTATACAGGCAACATAGCACCAAACAGGAGAAATCTCCTCTAAACTTGATGAACATTACACGAATATTTTGGTTTTGAAATTTGGAAACAAGTATTTTCTTTCATTTTTATCAGAATGATCCTAAATGAAATTCACTACCCCAAGTCTGTTTTATGACATTATCTGGGCAGTAACATATGTGGTCAGTTATCTCTGATAAGGCCTCCCTTCCATTTCCAAAGTTTTAAAAAAATGAATAGCAGATGCTAACATCAAGATTTCAGGCAGTGGGATATTAATTTAATGTGTTGTATTGGCAATGAGGTATTTTGAAATTCAACATTAGCCAGCAGCAGAAGTAGAGGTAAAAAACGGAAGGCGGTTTTCAAAACCAAGTTCACTGATTCTGAATTCCCTTTTAATATAAAAGATTATTTTTAAAGATATAAATACTTTTTACACATTAGAAAAAGTGAATGAAGGCACTTATCATACATAGCAAGAATTTTTGCATTAAAATTAAAACAAATAAATATTTTACTTATGCAAGTTTGGCCTGCTTCTGCCCCTGAAGAAGTCAATGGGATGCCTGGCAGTAACAACACTGGAAGCGAACTGGGACTATTTTTAAAAAATAGATTCATATTCATTAAAAGTAATAGCAGATTTCTTCCACTACTGCAAAGACAGAACTACATCTAAATTATTCTGGAGCAAGTAAGTAGAAAACTGAAGCACTAGAAATATAGCCACTTTAAAGAATGTTACATTATGTGTCTGAAGGGCAGTAAGGAACAGCAGTAACACATTTCTGAGACTTCACGGTAACCTTGAAAATAAGCCATTATTTTTATGTCTATTTTCTCTGAGAACACAAGTAATACTTATGAATTACATACAAATCCTAACAGTAAGGAAAAGAAAAAGAATTAAAATCTTTATTTTATAAACATTTCAGACAAACAAAATACAATTATCTTCTGTAAGGAGCTATGCAATCTTTCTAAAGAAACAAGAAAGGATGAGAACCAAACATATTTCAAGTTGAGACATATCTGGTTAAAATTTTTATGATAAAATTTAGGTAGCTACCTACACTCACACAAGAATGAATGCCTAAATGAAACATAAAGCTTCCAAGGTAACATCAACTGCTACCACAAACTGCCTAAGCAGAAACCTTGCTGTTAGGTGCCTGGATGTTCCAGGGTTTTTGCAGGCACTGAGAAAGTACAGGGGACCAAAAATAAGGTCAAACTCCTAAATGTATCAAAATTCTTGTTGTCCAAAAATGTGAACAAACTTTCCTCACTATGCAAAGCCTGAAGGTATTGTCTTCCCATATATGAATAGCTTATTCTATTCCTCCAGTGTAATTCCTGCCCAAGCTTCCTAAAATCTTTAGAAAAGATATAAAAATTAAAGGTACAAAACTTCAGAATTTGCAATTTACTTGCCTCACATCCATTTGGACAACTGAAGAAACCAGGAACAGAGGAGTACACAGCCTTTAGGCTTTGTGAGGTTCAGCTCCAGTAGCCACTGGCAGACACAACAAAGTATAACAGCCAACAGCTGCTAAACTGCAGAAAGCATCAACCAAAATTCTGGCTTAAAATCATGAACAGAGCCTTCCTTCCAAGGGCCCTTTCGTGCATTTACAAGATGTGTTTTATTTTAATTACATTGTGTAAAATTGATCAATAACTGAAAGAAATGTACTTAGAAGGCATACTGCTAAAAGTCTTCTGTTCTCAAGTATATTGATAGCTAGTGGAAGAAGTTAGAATCACAGAATCTTTAGGGTTGGAAAAGACTTCCAAGACCATCTAGTCTCACATCTCAGTTTCTGCTTAGGTTTTAACACTGGAATCTCACTAGTAGACACAAAAGCTCGATGCACTGCTGTCCTGGCACAGATTTCTAGTATTATTCAATACTTCTATGAAAAATATAAATAGTTATTTGTCTGCTTCTAGTGATCTTATAGAGTAGGGATAAGTGTAGATGTGACAGGCTTGAGGACTTCAGCAGTCAGACAGCATCCAGTCATTAACAGTTCCCTATATTAGAGTATATTTTATGCCAGAAGTGTGTAAGATAGGCAGGGCATGATCTATTGCCAAACTAACAAATCGCTAGCCAACCATGGCTAAACAAAGCTGTTTGTGCTAGGCTACAACAGCGTCCCTGTGACTAGAGCTTCTACTGCTCCTTCCTAATAGTCATCCTCAATGAACAAATTTTGAGGGTTTTAAACAGCAACAAAAAACAACTAAGTCTATGTGTTGGCAGCATCCAAACTAGCTAAACTATTAAAATGTGACAGCATATTCAATATGTGAGCCTGCTTTTATTTCCTGAATCTGCTACGTTTGTTTCTGCAGCATGAGATAGTGCGATGAAACTCAATCTTTTATGGCTTAACCACAGAGCTTGCAATCATATACAAAAGAGGCCTCTTGCTCTGATAAATAGAACCCATTCTAAAAAATGGCTTTTTATGTCACTTGAGATATAAACCAACATGAAAATCTTTATAAAACTAAGCCATATGCAACATTTACAATACAAGAACTTACAGGTCATGTATTAATGTAGGGCAAACTGCATTATTCAGGGAACGAACAGGTTTGTGAATAATTCTTGATCTAAAAGGAAAACAAACACTGAGTTCAAAGGCAACTGTGTGCTGAACCCTGCTCGTCTTCTCAGCACCTGATGTACATTATATAGCAAGTCACCTCTACTTATTTGGAAAATGGCTAAATAAGATACTATGGTGTCTGCTAAACACAAACCTCAAACTGTGCTTTGAGTAGTGGAAGAAAGAGATAACTGTGGTAAACCATTAAACTTATATTTTACTGTCTCTTTGCAATAAATTAGAATAGCTTATATAAACATTAGCAATTGTTACAGCTGAAATCAGGCAACATTTTTTAAATGCTACCATATTAATTCAAAGAGACAAATTACATAATTTTATTAATATAAAACCCCAAACAGCTGTTGTCCCAGACCATCTTCCAGAGATGTCAATGGCAGGTTTTTTGCTGATTTTGATGGAACCAGAACTAGATCCAACCTCCTTTGATTGCCATTATTCTCTTAGAATTTAGCACAATAATCAATATTGTTGTCAAATTCACAGCTTGGGAATTATAATGTGCTCTATATTGCAGAGCCTCCCGTGATGACTTCAGTATGTTAATAATCTGCTAGTGGCAATTTTAAAGATTAATGGTGATTACAGTAGGCATTTTTACACATTAATAGACAGTGACACGTAGACAATAACATATTATAGTTACATACATAATTATACATAGATAACTTTAATTAGTCCCTGTTTTAAAACCACTAATATAAAATTTTATACACAAATGTACAGGTAATATGGAGCAAAATTTTTGATGACGAAGTGTAATATACATGGATGTGAGTTATTTTATACTTAAATGTACTATAGGAAAAAAGTTACGCACTAAAAAGTTTGGTGTGTTTTTGCAAATATAAATATATAGATAATACTACAGCACAATTTACAGCATAAACTTTTAAATTTAAACACATATCAAACTGTAACCCTTCAAAATGGAACACCTATTAGGTACTGTTATCAGCTGTGATGATTTCTGATAATTTCCGAAATATTTGCTATGATATTTTACAGAGCATGATACTGTTCCCACTGAAGGAAATGGCTGCTTCTCATTTAATTCTATGACTGCAGGAACTATTTATTTATAAAACAACATAGGCCATATTCCACATGAAATTCCACATTATTTCACTGTTACCAAATAAAATAATCATATACAATCTTTTAAAAGACAAGGGGAAATAGAGTGACAGAAAGAACAAGAAAGCAAAAAATATTAGTGAATGCTATCGTACCGATTTCCACGGTCCCCGATGCCAAGAAACATCACCAGGGCAAGAATGCACATTACATTGTGCCATGTTAGGTGGCTTGTCTAGAATTTCACAGTTTTGATCACCCAACATCTGGCCAGTGGGAAGCTGACAAATCACCAGTCTTGTCTTTATTCCATCTCCACAAGTTTGAGTACACTGAAACACAGGATTTTATATGCAACAATTTTATTAACAGAGTCATCACATACCATCAAACCAAAAGATATAGCAATGATCAGTGCACCAGATTATTAACTATGTGTATTTCCATATTCCCTGGACACTCTATTCAAGAATAAGGACAAAGTCTAATCTCACATAATTCTCTCACCAAAACATTTACCAAACCACATTTTTATGGTTTATCAAGTGATTTGCTGTAGAAAGTCTCAGTTACAGAGACTATATTAAGGAGAAGTAATTGTGAGAATAAATGTGCATGTGTTTCTTTCTTTAATAAGAGGAAAAGGTGGAAATTTGTCTTAAAACTAGTTTTCCCTGCCAGAGAGTGGGCAGAAAAACTCAGAAAACTCAGACACGGGGCACATTTTTCTGCAGTCTAATTTATACGGACTAAGTGAAAAATACTGATAGGATGTATTTTCTGGATTTCAGTTTGCCTGTAATTCTTCAATACCAGTTCTCACTCCTAATGAGCTCTTAAAACCAATCTATAATAGTTCGAAGCTTTTTACTGTATTTTCAAGGATTATAAATTAGAAAAAAACTGCAGCATTTGCATGAACTGTATCCCAAGTCCATGGCTACGGACAGAAAAAATATGACATTTAGACTGACCTTGAGAACTGAATGGCTAAATCTGGCCAAAACGAGGGGGAAAAAGGTAAAAATAAAAAAGTCAATCAACCAATTTTTCTTCTTTTTTCAATTCCAGTCATTGATTTTCAAGAAAAAGAAAAGTGGGCAAGAATCACAAGAGGTTAGATTAGAATAAAAGCCAAAATAATCAGCTTTAATTCCTTCTGTTGTGTTTGAGCAGGAGTATGTGGTCAAGATATGACATCACACAGCATGGAGAAACTGTTCTTCGTCCAATAAAAAGTTTCATCAAAATGTTCTAACGCAGGCACAACTTTCAGATGCATGATCCTATCTCCATATTTCTAATTTGTAACTACCACCCACTAGCTACTACTACTTGCAGCTACTATTGTTAGGACCTATGAAATTACATGGAATAAAGTTTCTCTACAGCTTCTTATGCTCATTTTTTTTATTAGACTAGCTATTACACTGCAGTTTTTCCTCATAAAATCCAGCTTTTTGTAATAGAGTATCATTTTTTATGGCTCAAAATACACATTGTACAACTACACGATTTGCTGATGTTGTATATCCTTAGCCTCACACAATACTTACTTCTTTTGGATGTGTATTTACACCGCTCATATTTCCACTACAGTTCTGGATTTGATCAAAGAATAAAGTTTAGCTGAACAGGTTGAAATTCATTCTTTTTAAATTTAAAACTGTACTAAATAAGTAAAACCAAGATGTTCAGTTCCACTCACAGTCACATAATTATGATTCTACTTCTGAGCTTATATGGTAAACAGTGTTACCCTTTGTAAGTGAAAGGCTCTTACTTCTCCCCAGTTCCCAAAGTTCCACCGTGGGCAGGGTCCAGAATCACAGTGTCTTGATTCTGAAGGTTTTGTTGCCTCATCACAATTACTGGCACTTCTTCCTTCCTCGTCTTGACATACTACAACTCGACGGTGAAATCCACCTGCACAAGTACTAGAGCACTACCAAAACAGGTAAACATACATTTTGCCATTGCATGATCAGAAAAATGTAAAATATTTTGGTTAAAACAGCTTGGTTTTTTAAACCTTAATGTTCAAAACTGAAATTTTCAAGTAAAAATGACTACTATGTAGAAGTATTTTAAATTTGAAATCACAGAAAAATTACACTTAGAATTTAATATATTCTGAACAACAAGAACAACAATAATTTTTTTAATTAATCTGCTTCTCTTTTAAACAAATCTGTACTGCAGTAACATTTCTAGAAATGTTAACACATGTGTAGCAGAACAAATTATTATAGTCTAAAGAAATTTCTTACTGCTCCCCAGGGTCCAGTTCTCCATTGGTATCCTCGCACAGAAGGATGGTTCCACTGGTTTAAATTGTCTTGTGGAGGGTGTATGGGGAGGTAACCTATTTCTGGAAAATGGCTTGGATGGTCATGCATCTTTGGAACATGATGATAAACCGGTGGACATGGTGGCATGTTACATTCTTCTTCCTTAGGAGGTCGACCTTCAGGATCACAGTAATTCTCATTGATTTGCTGATGATAGTTGACACAGATGACTTGTCTTGTTACTATGCCACTGTCACACGTAACTGTGCACTGACCAAAAGATTAACACAGTGTTTGTCACAGAACATTGATAATTAATAAACAAATACATTTATATTAATAAACAAATACATTTATACTCACTTTTGACAAGAATAAACATACTTGAACAAAACAAACAAACTTTGTTTTTTCAAAGGATGCAATTTCAATCATGGTTGGACAAAATATAATAATAATACTAAATATAATAATAATACTAAACAGAGATTTGGCCAATAATCTAATTACACACATTAAAACAAAAGTTACAATTAATACTTACAGGGGACCAAGTTCCAACTTTCCACTCTCCACATGGGCTAAAGCAGCTTGAAATTTCAGCTGGTCGTGGTAAATGAGCACACAAAGATTCATCTGCTATTTCTCCATGAGCATCTCTACAACTCACATAGCGAGCACGATCGCCCTTCCCACAGGATGCAGAGCACTGTCAGAGAACAATTCAAGGTCATCACACTTTAGGAGACTAAAAAGATATGCAAGCATCTAAAATACTAACATAACAGTATCAGCTTGACTTTAGAATTAAATCAGGTTTCCATTTCACACTAACAGAGTCATGCATTCAGAAAGAAAAGTGAAATATTGCTGAATGGTTTAGGCCTTAGGAATTTTTGTTGGCTTGGAACTGAATTGCATGGCCTTAATACTCATGAAGAATTTCCGCATCTATAAACAGACAGCACTTAAATGATAACATGGAATAATTATACAGTTGCAAGTACCAGCAGAAACACCAGTAACTTCCAGAGCATTTTAGTTATTACACAGTGATGCAATATGTACATCAACTGTTAAAATAAAAACCAATATTAACAATCTATTTGCCATTATGGTTTGTATTAGCAGATTCCATTGAGCCCCTTCTGATGCCTTTATAGCTGAGAAGTTCAAGGTGGATTTAATGAAGAACTCATGAGTAGCCTCAGTTTACGCACCCTTTACTGCTATTTAGCCAAAACAGTTGTGCAAAAATATAACTGTGTTATATGCTTTGTTAAATATCTCAAGGGATTAACAGACACACTCACATCTTATAGATAATTTTAAATTTTCATATTGCTATCAAGTAAAACTAGTTTTCAACATTATCAAACTAAAAAGCTTTCATTAAAGAAAATTTATGTAGGAACCATTTTAATAATGCTTATTTTACAAAAAAATGTCAAATTAGACCTTTAAAGACTCCAACTGTTTAGTATTACTATTCACATAAAAGATTTAAATCATATTTTAAAATCAAAGATGATCTCCATACTCAGAAACTGATCAAATACATTTAGAAAACTTCCTAGCACACTGTCAATCATATGAAAACTATTTCGCTCAGAACCGCAGCTCCTAAGATTCTGCTTTTTTTCCTATTATTTTTTCTAGTTGGACTGGAAGCACAGTTTCCTGGGAGCGTCTATCTGCTCCTTAAGAAATGCTTTCTTTTCTTAAGAAAATATTAGAATTCCTTTTTAATCTATCCCAAGTAGACTTCAGTCTGAAAAATATACTAAGGAGAGCTTTATGGAAAAATGGGTGAATGAGTGGAGGACTGCTCTGCGAAGTGTGACTGCTACATTACATACTGGAGTCCATGATCCATATCTCCATTGGGTCACCTTCCCCACATGAACTAGAGGAAGTGAAGTAGTCCATAATTTTGTATTTTCTGGACAAGAGGGCAATTCACATTCCTGTGGGGGTGAGGAAAAAAAAACAACTTTTGAAATATACATTTTGGAAGAGCCAAATGAAAAGCAAATGGTTAGATCCTACCATTACAATAAGCCAGCCTTAATTAACACATAAATACCATCTTTTACATTTTCCCTGGAATTATTCAAAGACCTTTCATTGAATTGTTTTGTTTTGTTTTAAATTGAGTGTCAGAGAAAATTTATTTGATCTTAAAACTGCATTAGTAATAACTAATAATATTGGCTTTGAGAAACTTTATTAACTTTGAGAAAGAACAGTTTTGGCCAACTTGCTGGAGACAATGAGCATAAACATTATAGTGCCCTTCTTCAGAGCCACAGGCAGCACAGAACGACCAAGCAAAAAAGGTGGCTGTGCTGTCCTATTCTTTATACCTTCAGCTACTGAGTTTAAGTACATAAGTACATAAAGTACATAAAGTACATAAATGTACATAAAGTACAAGTACATAACTTGAGTACATAAATTTGCCCAGTGTCAGTCAGCAGCCAAACAGGTACCACAATTAAAAATGCAAAGGATACTCAAACCCAGTGTTTTCACACCTAAGCAGAAATAAATTATACCAATTAACTGGCTTTTATATTTAGAAGCTTATTAAAGAAGCTGGTTGGGTACTATTATTTATTAAGCAGTGTTCTTGTAATATTCTACATGTTGGAGCTTCCCCAAATGCCAAATAATTACAGGCCTTTGGACTCCTTGAAATCATATACGCTAACCCTTCAATCATGTACCAACTTTCAAACATCCAGCCTTGAAATTACCCTTCTTTACCTAACTCCCTAGGCAAAATTTGACATTTGTGAAGAAAAGCATAGTTTCAGTATTTTTTTTCTCATTTTAGAAGTGATTTCCTCCAAGTTCCCTCATAGAGTCAGTAGACAAGAGTTGTGTTTAGACACTTTCAGCAGGTAAGTAGAGGTATTTTTTAACTTACTTGGCTGTCTCTGGGACGAGTGGCAGCATTGCACTCCCTGTCGTCGTTCAGAACAACGCCGTACGTCCCAGTGACACATTTGACTGCGCGCACCTGGTACCCGCGTCCACACGTTACAGCGCACTGTTGAAGTCAGCAATTTCACACACTTGAAACAGCGCTATTTATAATCAAATTTCATTTTTAATTACATTTCCTACTTTAAAACCCTTTCCAGAATGAATAGGAATGACTACTGAGAAGTGTTAACTTCCTTTGTGGCAGACCATCAGGTACTTAACCAGTGTCCATAGCACACCAATGAACAGTGCTTGTGCAGGACAAAGGCTTTCTGTCTTTCCCTCTTTCTACCCCTTGCAGTGAGTAGGCTGGAGGTGGGCAGGAGACTGGGAAGGAACACTGCCAGAACAACAGACCTGATCTGGTCAAAGGGACAATCCATGCTCTATAATGCCATGCTCAGCAATAAAAACTGGTGTAAAGAAAGTAGAAGAAATGGAAAGGGAAGAGTAAGAGTAGCTTCAAATGAATCACTAGCTGCAGCTGTTAAATGTCTTTCCCTTCACTATAGAGTTTGACTAGATTGCACTCAAAGAACCCACATAAAACATTAAATGGCTGAAAATATTATTACACAAATCCTATCCCTATAAATGTTGTGGTTCAAGCACAAGTACTTGTAAAAACCTGGTTGTGAATGGCTATTATCAGATGGTACAGTGGAAAAACTGCAATGAAAAGCTCTGCTCCAGGGACATAGATTGGTAAATTGCTTGTACAAGCTATTTCAGAAAACTATTTTTTATTCATAAGAATTCTATAATGGGACTGAATTAATTTTTTATTTAATTTTTGCGTTTATGGAAAGTCATCACCTTGTGATCAAAAGATGACACAAAAGGAATTCTACATTATGTTAGACAACAGTGTGGATATCTCTAAGGTTAAAAAAAAGAAGAAATGTCTAAGTTAAAAATATACCTAATTTCCAAAGGTATTTTTATTCTGTATTTTAGTAAAAGGTTTTATGCAATAAAATAAAGATCAGCTGCTATTCAGTTATGATTTCCCACTAACATCCAAGAAACACTGAATAATCTTCTGTTGGTTTGAGTAACCTGATCTTATAAAAGCTACATGAAATTGAGTACCTTATTTTTTTTTTAATTAATTCTCATCTATACGGTGGGAGAAGTTTCCTTCACAAATTAATTCACTTTTTTCAAGAGTCTTAAATCCACTCTGGTTTACATTAGATGAGCATCACACAGGAACACATTTTTCAACAGCACTTTCACATAAAGAGACAGCAGATATTTTATCACTGAAGGTAAAAACGAAATGTAACAATAAAATACTAAGTCCTTTTCCCTGCTATAACTGGCATATACATTTCTATGATCTCAATTGAAGCTACCACTTGAATATGCCCACTCACCGATAAATATTTGGCCTTTTACCTGTCTCGTTCATCTGAACAGTTTGCTACCCTTATTTTTATTATTCTGGTGATGTAATACACTCATGCAAAAGCATCTTTGATATTAAGGCTCAGGATCAATTACTATTTTAGGCATTTAACTAATATATGGGTGTTCCTAAATTAGAAGTTAGATAGCCAATAGGATCCTGCAAACAAACACATGAATCAATTCAACTAAAACAACCGCTTAAGATTCAACTAAAACGTTTTAAAAGTATTGTTTTGTGATTGTTCGCAGCCTGACCTATAAAACAAGAAGCCAGGAATCCTTATGTACTCACTGATCCCCAAGGCCCTACTTGCCAAGATGCACATTCACGAAGTTCACACGGTGTTACTGATTCTGGTCTGTCGTTTGGGTTACAGAAATCATCTCTCAGTTGTTCATCATTAAGCTGGCACCAGACTTGACGATGCTTCATTCCTTTGCCACATGTCACAGGACACTGTAAAATTATTAGAACCATCAGTTTGCAGAGACATGAATCTGCATTAATGGCTTCAATTTCTTTTAGTAACTTGTATTTTAAAAATCACATTAATAACAAAAATATTCCATGAACGTAAGTAGTCCAAAAAAACCCTATTTTTAATGAACTCTGCATTTCCTGTTAACTTCAACTCAAATGCTAATACAAAGAAATCACTATTAAGATTCCAAAGCCACAAATTATGAAAACTACGTACAGATCATTTATTTCCAATAGAATAAAGAATACTTGTTTAAAATAATAGCGCATATATCATAGCTTTCACTGGAAAAATGTTTGAACTGTCCATGACTCTTTTATATCCATTTAATCTATAATAAAATTAATATAATTCTACTAAACAGTTGGCTGTATAGTTCTCATTGCTTCATAAAAAAGGAAGGTATGCAAATTACTGCAAATACATTTACGTATCTTCACTACTTGATTTTAAGGTTACAAAATTAAGGAAAAATATTAATTCTAGGAGTGTTTTACAGAAGTTCTCATGCCATTCGTAGAACTGTGATGTGTATCAGACAAATCATAGGACTTCAGAATTTTTATAACTGTGTGAGCCAAAATAAAATAAAAACCCTAAACACTTAATTTTATTATTTTATTAATAGATAATAAAAATTATTATCAGCAGCTTATTTTAATATCCATGCCCAAGACCAAATGTACCTTAAGTTTTCCATGGTTTCATTACCTCGCTCCAGTCAGTAACCAACCAGCTTGGACATAAGAACTCATTGCAACTCTGTGTTACAACTCTTGGAAGTTCCTGGCATTCTCTGTCAGGAAGATGACGACCCAAGTTGTTCATACAAAAAGCGTCTCTGGTTCTGACACCTCTTGCACAGCTCCTGGAACACTGTGGTGTATAGTTACGAAACAGGAAACAGAATACAATAAAACCAGGCTAAAATACATTATCAGTCTTAAAAGATGTTAATGATTACACCAGATAAGTGTCCTCTATTTAATCCACAGACTGCTAAAATGTTCATTTGAGATAAAATCAGCACTTTGTATAATAGTTCCAATATAAAACTCTAATGGACAATAAAACCAAAATTGTACAGAACTAAATTATTAAGACTGTATATAAAATATACACCTTTAATTACCAGATCTTCACTGCTGACTTCCAAAACCAACCTGCAAACAAGATACCATTTCTTACAAAAATATAAGGAAGTTGATGAAATATAAAGGTTGCTTTAGCTGATCCTACAAACCTGTATTTGCCAAACATTGTTTCCCTTTAGTTATTAAACTAAAATAAATTTACAGAAATAAATATTTGCTATGCATGCCAGAATTATGAAGTTTTAAATCTGTACCTCTGACCATTCTGTGTAGTGCCAACTTCTTAACATACAGTCACCATGGCAGGGCTCTCGGGCTGGTGGTTTGTGCTGATCAGCACAGTACTTATCATCCACTGGAGCACTGAGCCCTCTTGCAATAGAGTACTTCATGCAGTGGATCTCAACAGACCGATGTCCTGGGCCACACTTTGATGTACAGTCACTTTTCCCAACACTGTGCCACCTGCAATGACAAACCGTTGTAGAAAGCTAACTATGCTTAAAAAAATATGACCATGGCAATTAAAGCACTCAGAGAACGTACCAAGAACTATAACGTAAATATAGATATGCATTTTACGGAACAGATAAAACTGTAAATTCTATCTCATGACTGGAATTTTCAAAGCAATATAAAAGAATTTGACTCATGGGTTTAAAAGATAAGGTTAAATTTAAAGGATCTTTTGTCTTCATCCCCTAGGTGACTTTGAAAAATGTAAGCTATAATTCTAACTCTTCATCCTCTGAATACTTCAGTGTGGGCTATCTTGGAGTGCAAAAACAGAAGTCTGTTTCAAATTAGTTCCAGTTGTGGGTACAATTCTGGTGGAAATATTTCAAGCAGCAACACAAGTTTTTGTGCCAGAATATATAGAACAGATTCACAATTCTAACATGAGATTTTGTACTTTACCAATAAAAATTAGAAAAGTACCCTATCTCTACATGGAGTCAGAGGTGTAAATATAATGTATAAAGCCATTACATCAACAGATTTGAGGAACACAAGGAGAGATGGGAAGGATGAGAGAGGTAGAGAGGGATGGAGGGACAAAGGATAAAGCAATCTGAATTACCGTGTTTCCATATCAATCAATAAAAACATGTAAGACCAAAATAACTGCATCAGTTAGGAACCTTTCTTACCTTAATTCACACTCTGTATTACACTCCTCAAAGACACTTGGTACAGTGGGTGTAAGTTCACATCTTTGATCAGACACTACCACATGATCGCTTTTACGTATACATGTCACTCTTCTTCTTCGAATACCTTGAAAAAGCACCAAAATAAGTAAATAAACGGCTAAGAGTGCCTTATGAATTCCATTCATCATTTAGGAATTTAACTGAGATACCCCATTAACACAAATTGCTGTATACAGCAGATTCTGCACAAACATGCTGCTTTGTGCAGCTCACTACATTCCAGGTGGAGAACAACCTTTCCCAGCCACCTTTTCCACCTCCCAGCAGTCCTACAGTGGTCTCACAGGATATCAACTTTAGTAGACGTACAATACCACTTTAAAAGGATGTATTAGATTTGATTCAACCTTTTTTTTAGTAAACTGCTCCTATGTCTCCAAATGTAGGTTTGAATATAGAATTGTACTGCATAAGTACTAAAAATAGCAAAAACAAAAATCAGAAGCTATTCTGTCCTTAAAGGCTCTGTGCACCTAAAGTTTACTGAGGGCAACAAGTTTCTTCTTCACAAGCAAGGGTGGAAAGTCAGAGAACTTAAGATAAGCCCCTTCCTAAATGCCATAAGTTCTTTGATTCTGGTGAAAAAATACTTCACAGTACCTTGGCACATCCTGCTGCAGTCTTGCCAGGGTCCATATGGATCCCATGTAAACAGATCACTTCCATCTTCTATTGGGACATTGAACGAATAACGCACGTCAGGGTTGTATAAATTCCCTACACACAAAACCTTGATTGAGATAAAATGACAGCTGTATTTCAGTGAATTTGAACATAAAATTATAAACATAATGATCATGTAGGAAATTTTCAAACTTATGAAAAAAGTAAACATGCACCTGTAAGGTTAGTTCTTCTTCAACTCTATCAGTGCTGTTAATTCGTTCTATTGTATTGTTTGAACCACTGTACTCAAAAATTGCTCCTTGTATATTGATTTCTTTTTTTGACATGCTTACAACAAAATTTCCATTCAAGATAAAATTTCCACGGGTATCTGATAAAGCTGTAAGCGAAATAAAATATTGGAGATCTATTTAGTTAAAAAGCTCTATCAATAAAATCTCATCAACACATAGTTCATATAAAAAGTTGTATCAAACAGTTTCAAATTAATGAATTCAAACCCAATCATCAGTAACTTTCACCTGAGTAGTTGTCATGGATATTCTCAGCCATGGATTTTCCCTACATTTTAGTAATTTAATAATATTTGTCCTGCTGAAGGGCTCGCTGAAGTCATGACTTTTAAATTTGGCTAGGTTCTGCTACTGTAGAAGGAAACAATAATTATTGGTATTTCTGCCCTATTCTATAGTCCACACCTTTGTATTTGCTACAGCTACTTCTAGTGAAGTGGGTTTTAAAAGTAAACTTGAAAATGAAAAAAAATTATTAAGCATTTATGATAGTAATTTAATACAAGGACCAATTTGGAACAATTAAGATGAATGACAAGTTAAACATTTTTAAAATAAGGTAAAATTTGCAGTACAAGATGCTATTCAGGCATTACTACATTTGAAATGGAAGCTAATGTCAGGGGATGAGGGTTGTTTCTGTGTCCTGTGAGCTGCCTGTGTAACAACTGGGCAACAGGTGACAAGGAAAACATTTTGAGAATTCTGAAGTTTGTTGGCGAGGATGACAATTGAAGAAGAGACAGAAGAGACAGATATGCTTCAATATTTTTTCAGGCACTTCAGAAACAATGTAACTACTGTGAAATAGAACAACCAAGATATTTACATAGGATGTACTCATAAATTCTTCTTTACCTACATACATTTGCAAACCTATCAGCATGTGATTACCTTTATACCCTTTATGTCCCAGACATAATAGAAAAAGAGAAATATGAGACAACAGGTAAGTTTCCTGATGGTCAGACTGCTTTGTTCATAAACGAAGTGTATGCTTCCAAGATTTAAAACAACAAATACCTGCATTATTCCTGAGTTCACTTGTGGCATTTCAATTAACATTGTGACAAGGAAGTAAAAAATGGACAAAATGCAAGGTGCTGTAATTCTTATTCTCTGACGAATGAACACACTCATCTAAGAATTAGAAATCTTAACAACATCTCACTGACATTTTCTGAAAACTAGTATCTACAGAGAGACTCAGGCAAACAAAGATACAAAATAATTAGATATTTTCTCCAAAGTCTTTATCAGACTTCTCATATATACTCAATAATATATTCTCTGTCAGGAGCACAAAACCTATCCATCGATGTTGTACACAGGAGGCTTTTACCAAGGTAGTTGTCATCTTCTGGTTTTCCTGAGTAGCTGTGCTGCCGAATATCAATGTTTGTTGCTCCTTTGGGAATATTTACTACAACATTGTAACCTGCAAATTAATTACATATAATAATGGTCAAATATTAGTAAATATGAAAATACATTTTAACTTCATTCACAAAACCCTACTGTGCACCAGAGACAACCAATGCTGAATGCCTTCATGAGTTAGAAGTGTTTCATTCTGTGTTCAGAAATGTCAATTCAATTCTTTACCACTAATATGAGTTCAGTCGATGCAGAAAAATCCCTAGAGAGCAGAACTACTCTAGAAAGAAGTCAAGTATATTAAGAGGGACTCAGGAAACACTGTCACTGCTCAAAATTCAAACATTTACAGAAATCTGGGGAAGTCACTTAACATGAAATATCTCCATTCCCTTTTACACAACTGAGGTAGCCTTTCTCTCACGAGAGTATTTCAAGACAGCATGCTAAAGAATGAGTCTTAAATATTGAAATATTGCAGTGTTGCAGGCCATATGCATAGGTAGATATAGCTGTTAAAGTAGCCATGCTTGATCCACCTTCTCCTGCTTAAAATATTGAGTGCGCTCCCTTCAAAATACAAATGCTTCACAAATGAATTATCACTTCTTGTAATATCTCATAGTACTATTATGGCAGCCTTGCCACCAGGTAAAATAAGGTGCATCAAGATCTACTTTTTTAAAAAGTCACTCTGGACATAAACCTAGGTTAAAAAATCCAAACGTGTTTCTCGCAGATGCTAATCACGAATTCAAAATGATACTTGCAGCTGAGAAAAACTTAGTATGGCAAACATTGGAAACATAAGAAATACAAACATGTAATCTGATGTATTAATAAAATTTTTGATAATTTTCCCACCTATTTCATTGTGTTTAACAATATTACTGTGACTTTTGGTTGATGCACCTCTGTGGGTAAAAATTCAAATGGTAATATCCTTTTCATTTTATACTGGGTCAACTGGGATAAAGTTAATTTTCTTCACAGTAGCTGGTATGAGGCTGTGTTTTGGATTTGTGCTGGAAAATGTTGATAATTCAGGGATCTTCTACTTATTGCCAAGCAGAGGTTACACCGAGTAAAGTCCTTTTCTGCCTCTCACCCCACTCCACCAGCGAGGAGGCTGGGGGTGCACAAGGAGTTGTGAGGGGACACAGACGGACCCCAGCTGACCACAGGGATATCCCAGACCATATGGCATCATGCTGGGCACAAAAAACTGGGGAAAGAAGGAAGGGGGGATGTTTAGAGTAATGGTGTTTGTCTTCCCAATCCACTGTTATGCATGACAGGGCCCTGCTTTCCTGGCTGGACACCTGCCGGCCCATCAGAAGCGGAGGACCAATTCTTGCTTTGCTTTCTGTGTGGGGCTTTTGCTTTACCTATTAAACTGTCTTTATCTGAAACCATGAGTTTTCTCACTATTATTTTTCCAGTTCTCTCTCCCATCCCACCAGGAGGCAGTGAGTGAGTGACTGGCTGTGTGGTTCTGTGGGGTTAAGCCATGACAAATTTCATAATTCATTAACTTCCAAGCGCTTTTAATCTATTAAAACTATGCCATGCATTTAAATGAAGATTTAATCTAATTACAGGTCCATCACATTTACCAGCTGGGGGCAGCACTGCAATTGCAAATTGACAAGCTGCATGCTGTGGATAAATAGACAGTCAATCTTTCAATATACTGGGAAGAAAACCAAAATACAGTTAAAAAAGCCTGTCATCTCACACACTGAAGACCTTGTGGTGATAGAATGAAAGAAGACAAAATGTGGGAGGAAACTATAAACAAAACTGCATAGCATGTTGTCAAGGATACACTAAGAGAATAAATCACCTACTAGGACACTGAGAATGACCATTGTCCAGGAAATCCTCAGATACTCTAAATTGATGCAATAATAATAGCCAACATAGTAATAATGTGTATATAATTAGATTATCATCTCCTAAAATGGAAGCCAAGTAAATTAGTATTTTGCTGTAATGAATTTTTGATTATTGCTTCACTACTGTTTACACAGTTACTGACAACATCGTAACTGCATGAATATAAGCACACACCACAGGCTGCTATTGTCAATTCCAAATTCTACCGTAGTAAAATGACTCATTTCAGTTTGAAAGGGAAACAAATGAAATTAAAAGATCAAGTGCACATCAGCATACAGCTCATGATCCTAATCCAGAATTTTTTTGGAAAATAGTATTTCCTCAGACAATGCCTTCAGTCATTAGCCTAGGGATATCTTAGACTTCCCATGGACACTGGAGTTTCAGTGATCAGCAAAGTACAATTTCTTGTTTGCACGGCTGTATTCCTACTTGAGCTCACCTGAGTGATAATCCCAAATGTTCAGCATACTGTTCCTTGGTATAACTCAGTATTATCTTTTATATGCAATAATTTCAAGAATTTGAACATATTTAAAACATTCAACTAACTAAGAAACCAAATAATAACTCAAGGTTTTCCTCATCCTACAACACGGGGGCTTTTTCCCCTCCAACTTCAATCTGAAGCAAGTAAGTCTGTGACAATGGAAAGTTGTTAAATAGCAGAGAGTGACAGTCTCAACCATATTTGCATAATGGCAGTTTCACGTAATGGTCACTTGACTTGTAACAAATACTTGTGTGAAAAAATTCATGTGCTATCTATAAGCACCCTCTGAGGACAGACACAAGAAAAAATACATGTATTTGTATGAGAAGGGTGTAATTTAAGGTATAATTTAAGATTTTTGGAGATTTTTGATGGGTGTGAGCCCACTGCCAGGGGAGAAGAAAATCCAACAGGGTACTTGGCATACTTTCCTCTTCAGCAGCAATCCCTTTGAAAGATCCTATTTGGCAGCTCTCCAGGTATCATTTTCACTCTGCCTGTGGTCTCTTTCAACCACTGAAGGGGCATGAAGGAACCTCTAGGCTGATGTTAACCTGGAGACTTCTGTCCTTATGTTCTGTCCTCTAACTGCTTGACTGCACTGCTACGCACATACAACAGTCTCTCCATACTTCACAGAAAAGACTACATATAGAAGATCTATCAGTAGCTCTATTAGAGAAACTAATCAGATAAGTAGGGTTATTCAGAAGTTTCTCATTCACTACCTGTCAATGAGGAAGAAAAAACATACATATTGTTACCCCTGTTCTCTGGAAGAAGGAGGCTCACATTTCACAGGCTGTTTTTTTCACACTAGGAGAAAAGGAATCCCATGAGCTGCTCACAACATAAACTTCTAGCTATCTCTTTACACAACCAAAATGAGACACCAGAATAGGTCCTTCAGCTGCAAAGTTTCAGACCAGAGAATGCAAAGTAAAAAACAGGAAGCATTCATCCTTTTAAAGTACTTTTACCCTCATCATTTCTTTTATCCATGTCTTTGGCTTTGACCTTTGGGGCAGATTGATTTTTTTTTCACTTGAGTGGGTTAGTATGTCATAGTGTTTGCCTCTGAATCCTTAAGAGGGAATATGACTGAAAATCAAAGGATTTTTTTTGGATAGAGGCCCTAAAGAACATACACTGAAATCCTGCTTCCTTAAATGTGAAGAATAAGTTCTAAGCCATACTTAAGTATGCATTAAGATTAAAAAAAAAAAAGGCAAAACAAACATACCATAATGAGCACTGTTGAAAGTACCTGCAAGTGTTTTACATGAAGAATTATCACCACCACAGATTCCACATTTGTCTCTCCTTGCCTTTGAATTCAAAACGTGATCGCAGCCTGCTTGCTACAGAAAATAAAAATAAAAATAAAAAAACCCTGTGTCACTCAGCCCAATGGAGAACAATGAAAGTAAGTAATGTAAGCTTCCCACTACCCCAAAATATTGTTGTTCATTGTATATATCTAGTCTTCCTTGGCAATTCATTAAAAGCCTTTAATGGTTTTGGATTCTGCAATGTAAGGGCAAAACATAATGGTGCAATCTGAATACACTTAATATGTCAAGACCGGTATAAGAACACAAAGGATTTTGTGTAAAAAATCAACAGTGTATAAATTTTAATTCATATTTACATTAAAAGTCTTGGAATCCTAAAAGCAGTATGTATATGTACATGGTCATCAATTCATTTAAAGTCTGTCATTAAGCAAAGGAATACACATAGACTATGCTGGTTAAACTAACATAAGCACAATTTTTGTTTATGTATCTTTACTTAAACTTCCAGGGTTTTTTTGAACTATGATAAACAGGACAATTCTCTGTCATTTCCTCTTTATTCAACAGTATAAAAATAAGCTGTATTTTCTCCTCATCCTGAATTTACTCAGTTTCTCTGCAATCAGCAAAACCTCAACGAAGCTTGATAAGAAAGTCCTGAATTGTTAAAATATAGTTCCTGGCTTCTCCCAACAAAATCTTGTGGCAATGCCATAGCTGCTCTTAAGCAAAGTGTCCTGAAATGATTCAAGTGTCAGTTCCTCCTGATTCTACAGTAAAATAATAAGTACATAATCTGTCTACCCTTGGATTTTCTACTATTTCCTTCTTTGGTAGCAGAAATACAATGTTAATAATCACACAGCATGCTTCTTTCCTCCCTTTATGCTAATTTTGGATCAGTTTCTCACTGCTCACTTGGACAGTATTAACTCTCACATATGACGCTTAATGACACAAGACAGTGGGTCTTCATATTCAACTATATGTTCTTCACTTAATTGCTTCCATTTCCAGATCTCTAATTTGTAATAAATAAAGGTAGCTTAAGTGAACTCATAACACCATATTTTCAGTAATGTTTATTTGCATTAATACTTAATATCTACTTTATCACCTGTTAAAATTGATTTTAATAATTAATAAATTTAGATTTAAATACCCTGCATAAGCCTTGAACACAAAGGTCATTGGTTTCTGCTCCACAGGGAGTACCATCAGCAACTCTGTCCTTCAGCTGATAGTAGGAAGTTGTTCCAGAAACTCGGCAAAAAAGTTTACAGCGATCTTTCATAGAAACTGGAAAGAAAATCCAAGAGGTTTCTTGTCTGTTTTAAAACTTTATTTAAAGTAACATTTTCATTGCATTAATTGAAAAGATGCGTAATTACTTACTACCACTGTATTTTGGAAGCCAGCGAACAGCAGAGGTAAGACCGTTGATATTAAAGTGTTTGCCATCAAATTCAGAACACTGTTGCTCCCGAAAATCTTTTCTGCCTTTTGGACACGAATCAGTATTACATGACCGAAATTTCATCCTGCGGCCAACACAGTACTTTCCTCCATTTCTTGGCCTAAAAAAAGGTAAATGTAAACCACACTCATTTTCTAAAATTGCTGTTTTCCATGAAAAGTGGCCCCAGCCATTGCTCTAAAGAGGAAAAACTCACATGGCATTCTGTCAGCTGTTACTGACTTACACACACTCAACTTCTACTACACATTCATTTATACCCAAAATAAACCCAATCCTTGTAAAGCACTATTGCTGAGGTAGGTGGTAATCTCGCTACTGATGTTTATTAATGCATTATTATTTTTACTTCTCTTACAGTTGTAACTATTTTGCCTGGGAAAAAGCATTATTAATTTTAATGCTTTCATCAATTTGGCTGAGATTACAGTCCTATTTTTATGCAAGCAGCACCTCCCTCAGTAATTTGAAGCTATTATTTTACAAGTGGGACAAAGAAGGAAGACAATTAGGAGCTGGCACAGTCTTTTCTGCAGTCCTAATATTGGTTTCACTTTGTGGATCAAAAGAATAAAAAGGGAAAGTTGTGGAAAATACCCCATTTACAGTAAAGTCTAAAATACATTTTAACAGTTATAAACCCTGACACAAAATAATTCAGTATTAGTATGTTTTTGGGGAAGAAAAAAATAATAAATCAACAGCATATTGATACTATCAATTACTACAGACTGAAAGAGGCATTATCTAATGGCAATCTAGTCTACTGCCTCTTACTCATCAGAGAAAATAAAATAACCTGGGGCCATTTGATTGAAGTTCATTTATCCTACTGATAATATCAAGCTGACATGACTACCTAGAAAAACCCTGAAATTACTCAGGCACCAGCTGTGGTTCTGCTTCTGGACAAGTTAAGGGTAAAGTTCTCCTTGAATTTTACTACAGAGAACAAAACCCACATGGAATCATTCATTCAATGTAGTTTTCTAGTTATAAAGGTAAGTTTTAAATAACTCTGTTATAACCAGTGCTCCTTGTGGGATATTACTGATGGCGATGCTGTGGAAAAGCCTTAAATCAAAATAAATCAAGTGTTTCACTAAAGAGATTAGTAGGAAAGACATATATTTATTTTTTCAGTTCTTACTCCAAAGAAAGCGTCTAATGTTTAAAGAAACCTCAACAGTTAGAGTAAGTCTAGAAAAAAAAGACCCTGCCAAACCAAGTTTTTAGAAACATCTATAAAAATGGATAATATTGTTGAAAGACATAAGTAATCTGAAAGTCCTCTGCATATTAGAGTCTGTAGACTAATCTCTTTCCAAACATGGCTGAAACAAGTTTTTTTTTCTGGTCCTTCAAACTGATTTGCACAGCCCACAAAACCTCCATTTTACTTGGAGCCAATCCATAATTTCTTAATATCTTCATTATGCACTAGTGTAAAATCCAATAACAAACATACTCTGGTCGATTACACAGCCTGGTGGTGCTCTTGATTCCACCTCCACAAGTTCTTGAACATGAGCTGTAAGGTCCCCATGATCCCCATTCCCCATCCACAGGACGCAGCTCTATTTCTCTGCTCACACAAATTCCGTGGCGACAGTGCTGCACAGTTGACAAACAAAATAAAATTTATAATTCAAGTAAAAGGCTACTGTAAATTTTAAGCATAAAAAGAACAAAATTTAAGAGCTCACTACTCTTACCTGGATCTGGATATTTTCTAAAATGTTCAGCTTCCTTTAAGATAACTTACCCAGTAACCATGTTTTCAAAAATGCTGTCTAGAGTTCTTTGATCACTAGGAAATCTATTGGACGTGGAATATATATATATATCTTGTCACCTTACCCAAATATCTCTAAAAGATCTTGAATTCCTGATACATTTTCATCCATAAAGTTCAAAAAAAGATTTATAACTGTCTTTTATGTACAGTCTTTTCAATTTAATTTGGAATTTGTGCTGATGCAAAAAGTGAAAAGTTATAACAAACCACCAAGAAATAGATTATGTAAAGCAAGAGGATGCTATAGATTCATTCTTGAACTCAGACTTTCACAATTAGAAGAAAAGGTGTAAAATATTTTAATTTATTTATATTTTAAGAATATTTATTAACTACTTATTTAACAAAGCTATTACCACTAAAATGGAATAGTTAAATTTAAAAAGCTAATACTTAAAGAGATAATAATTCTTAGAGCAAGATATACTTTGCAATGTCTGTTCTGTTACTTTAGATCTTATTCTTGGTGAAGAACTACCTATTTCCACTAAAAATTTACATAAAGGAGGAATTTTCATTTCATCTGCTGGGATTTACATTATTAAGAGGAAAAAGACTGCAAGACTATTTTGCTGTGGTCATGTCCATTATGAAACTTCACCACATTATAACAGTAAACTATTATTATTTATAGAAAGCAATTCTCTTTGTTTTCCCCAGAAGCATCAATCTCTTGCTTCTAAGTATTTATTATCCCTGTTCCTGACTGCAAATATGTATCCACTTCAGTGGTTATTCAAGAAGTACATGATTAAAAAGTCTAAATGAGAATCTTATAATTGGTGCCTGTGTGACTTTTCCCAAAGAATCCGCAGGAATTACCAGCACTAATCCTACTGATAACTTATGGCAGTCAGAATTCTAATTCACTTGCATCCTCTAGAAAATCCCGAGTAGTATATTTGATCACAACACAGTGGAATAGTTTACATACTAAAATAAAATATTTACAAGGTACTATAATTTCAGCACTATATATTCCTGATGACTTCTATGTGGATAACGTGTCAACTTTGTCCTTGACTTCAAACACCTTCTGAGGCATCAAAAACTGCCCTCATCTGGAGGCAAGACACTGGCCAGGACTGAATACATGGGGTCAGTGCTCACACATAAATAGAGCTAATTCTTTATTTTATTTGCAGACTCAGGATTAGACTGTCCATGAATTAGGTTTGTTGTCAGGAGGGATTCTCCTATTTGTATTGACAGGGAGTGGCTAGTTCCATCTTTCCCTGCAGTAAATATGGATCAGTCACTAGAGCAGGTTATACCAACTCAACAGTTTGTTATTTCTGAAGCTTAGGTTTTGCCTCTCTGCAAGACAAAACAGCCTCAAATTACCTAGAAGTCTAGAAGGATTTTGATAAATAAAGTCTCTGGCACATAATACAATTTAAGAACCTCTGATACCTAAAAGGTAAAATAATTCAAATTTTGCACCCCCTTCTTTTACAATTAATTTAAATGTTACATAGAATTTCTCAAGACTTATTACAAATTTATTGTAGGAACTACCAAGTAACATAAATTTTGCTGAACACACAAAAATTGTGTAGAGTCTTTCTGAATATAGAGGACTGGCACAAAACTCAAATCTTGTTCAATGGTTTTATCACTGCCTAAAATAACTCCTAGATGCAATTTTTTCCTAATTCGTATATGCTTTTGTTACATTGATACTTATGTTCACATGATATCAACCAGTTTGTTCTCAAAATAGGAATTTATCCCACAATCAGATTCTCTTTTCAAGCTTCTGCTGAGTTTCTACTCCAACTTGATGATAAAATTGCCTTCCTGCATAATTCCTTGTCACACCAGCTCTTGCATATAGGCCATATCTTTCAAGCTCTGAATGCCTGAATATGATCATTCCAGGTGACTCTCAAACCCAAAGCAAACACAGAACAAAAGCTAGGTCTTGGCATATAACTGTGTAAGTGATCCAACCAACTGGCCAGATCATCACTTGACACCAAGACTAATGCTTTAACTTAAACCAACAAGCCACCATTATTACACTGCAAATCTGCATATGAATTCTCACTGAAATGCTTACTGTTAGTTTGGATTACTTTTTTCAAGATGGCCTTAGGGTACCTTTACATCCAAACCTTCTAGTACCTAACATCAAATCCCCAGCAAAGGCAGACTTTCTACATAGTCCCGCCATAAGGCAAATGAGGAACATTAACAGCTTGCCTTTCCAAGAACTGCCCTTAGGATCTTAGGAAATAATTTTTTACAGTATAGGCTGAAGAGTCTAAATCCCCCTTCACAAAAAAATATTTGCATTCCAACATAGGACAGTGACTTAGCACTTAGGTTCTTCTTCCATCCAGAAAAACATTTACAATAACTTGAAGGGATATTTCAAGACAACAGTTGTAAAATGAAATTTTATACCCACAACAGTATTATTTTGATCCATAAAAATGCAAAGCATATGCTCACATCTGGGATTTTAATAGCTTATTCAACAAACTTGTCTCAGCTATTATTCTGCTGCATTCCTACAGAAGCAACATGATGAAGTCACGGTAGAAAACTCCAGCACCAGACATGTTCCAGATGTTCCCCTGTGTTTGCTTGAATCATTGCTTCACTGAGAATACTATGATATACAGAGCTTTCATAAACTTAAATATAATTGCTTCCAATTTTTTCCTACATTTTTTATGATAAATATAGTGTATGCATCATGAAAGTGGGTATCACACATAACTCCAAACACAGATTGCAGCAAGTGGCAAGGCTGCTCTAGTCAAGATCAACAGTTAGTTTTTCTGTCAAAAAACCTAGAAATTCTGACCCAAGTCCACATCAAATTATTATATCTTCAGAGATGAGAGGGTGGGTTAATAGTTCAAATTTGGAATCAATAAACTTATGAGTACCCAAATTTGTTTTTATTAATAATCTCCTTATAATAAGCACTTTGAGTACTACCTATGGATTAAGCTATGACTTGATAAATTGATTTTGAGTGCTTCCAATTTATCTCTTACTGAACTTGCTAAATTTGGAGGAAAGCAACCTTGAAAGAAATTATTAAAACATTACTTGCCAGGCTATGCTCGATTTTGACTGAATCAAGGAGAGTGGTAGATGCATGCAGAACAGGACTAGAGCTCCTCTGAAATCAAGCACTTCCCACACAGCCTGGGAAAGGACTCCAAATTCACTCTTATTGCCTATATGATCCAGAGATACACATGGTTTTTGAAGATCTTGAGTCAAAGACTGACAGACTGATGCTCAGTGTCTGAGAACATAATTTCATGCATTGGAGCCCCACGTAGCCCTGCAGAAAAAGAGATGAACAGCTTTTCCTGAGCCTGTTTCCAGACACCAATATATTTCCACGGATGTTACTGGTAGCTGCTGGTGCTTCTAAAAGGAAACAAGATGACTGAACACTTCAGTATGAGGAGAAAATGAGAAGGACAAAGTGTCGCAAAAGTGGACACGATGGTCTGTATTTTGCCTGTCAAATATCAACTTTATTGTTCTGAATTTTTTTTGCATTTTAAAATACAACAGAGCCCAGAGAATGACTGAATAGCACAGGAAGATAAATTTCTAGGGGATTGATTGCAGAAAAGGAAACTAGGCATAGCTGGAACCATGAAACAGAAAAACACTGGAAAGTGCTGCAGCAGAAGATTTGCTGTAACACATCTGGCCTGTATCTTAAGGATGAGCATGAACTGTCTCAAAGCAGATTCCAATCACGGAGAACTTGGAAAGGAATATGAATCTTAGGAGTTACACAGATTCAGCACATGACCCCAGTGAGCAGGGAGCGAAGGTAAGAACACCCACTCAGATGAATGTCACACCCTGTCCTTGCTGGCTGTAGCTGTGTCTATGGAGCCCCCATTCACTCCCCTGAATGAACGTACTGCCGCAGGGCTCTGTCCTGTCTGCTGCAAAGGGAGGCAAGGAAACCTTCTGCTGTACATCAAACCTATACCTGCTCCCTGCCTTCCTCCCAGAAAACTCATAGTCCAGAAAGCACATTGCTTGAAGAACCAAGATGACAAGTGGGACCCTAAGGCACACAAAAGGAGCAAAACCAGAGCAGTCAATAAAGCAAACATACAAGGCAGAAGAAATGGAGCTTGGAAAGATGTCTAACTGAAGGTGTTACCGTAGCATCTCAGGTCTTTATCTCTGTAGCATGGATTCTCAGATTCTACATTTATTACTCAAATGACAGTATCTACAAAACCCACACTACTTGAATTTTTTTCAATGCTTTCAGCTTTTTCTTGCAAAAAATCTGCATACTTTATTTCTCCCTTGAAACTTCTAATTTTTCTGAAATTATAGATCATAGAAAAATATTTCACAGAAATCCCAGTTTACAGAAAAAAATTATGGCTTGAGCCCATACCTTACTCTTTTCTTACAGTTCAAAAGATATGCTGCTGCTTTCCAGATGGTGAACGTATTCCCCTATCACCCAACTCTGATAAAATCATCTGATTTTTTATACTTACTTTAAATATATACACATAAAATGATTTATTCTTTCAGATTCAGTATCTTCATGTATTAGACTCATGAGGTAGTCAAGCTATGCAAAAATTTTATATAGTAATCAATGGGTAGTTACCCACAACTGAAGAGCAGCAAACATACTTCAGAATTAGATGGGTACTTCTTTTACTGTTCAAAGCAATTCTTTGTTGCTCTGCATCTCCATACTCAGTTGTCCCCATATCCCTGTCTTTTATGCCAAAAGGACTAATTTACTCGATAGCTATTCCAGGTATTTTTAGATGCTAGCTCAATATACTTGACATATCTACAGTGAATAGAATTGATTAACTTGAATCTAAAACACAAAAGACTAAAACACACAAGCTTTCCAATCCAACTGTTACTTGTGAATTCCTTCTTGCTGTTAGAGAGATTTTTCCAAACTACTGTGACATTTGGGTTTTTTCAATGTTTAAGTAGCAAAGTGCCATTCTGTAGAACCCTGGGATATCCTCAGGAAATGGAAAAGTTTGGGTCAGAATCATATAGCTACCTCCTACCTCTCCATTCCAATGCTCAAGCAATCAATAGAATACAGGCATAGTTCTATATCCCTCAGGAATCCAGGAAGGATCAGACTGCAACCCTTTGAAGTGCCTCAAAAAATAATTATAAACCATGCACACTTTATGGGGTATGTTTGCTGTTATTTTCATAGCAATAAAGACTTGTTCTGGGAATGCCACTCCTAGCAGATAGGTGGTTTCAAAAACTTTTCTTCTTTGGAGGTCGGGTTTTTCTATCTCAGATGTGCTTCACTAACTCCAACTGTCAGAGCAGTCCATAGAGCAAGATCCACTAATCTGATACATGACATTTGAAATCTGAGCTTAAAAAGTTGATAGTAAAATAACAAATGCCTTAAATGGATCTTTTCTGTATCCATGACAGCAATAATGTCGCAAATGCCAAACATAAATCGATTTAGCTTGCTGGCAAATATTAATTACTAGTAATAGCCACCATGTCTTATGCCCATTAACATCAGCAGCAACTTGCAGTCTGATCTTGAGAAGAGCTGTCCCTTAGTCAGGAACAGATGACAATTTGTCAGATTAATTAATTGCTGTTCTTTCTTACATCTTTCAGAGGTAATGACTGTAATTAGCTCTTTACTTCCTAGAGAAAAATGGTTCCACTGCACTAATTACATAAAATAGGTTTTTTGTATTCTAATATAAAAGAAATCCTCCGATGTTGGCAAATTAGAGTCAATTTAACTGAAGATTACACATGAAGTTTACATAAAAGATGAACTTCCTTTCTGATGAGTGACTGACTGAAAAATGGGTTAAACATTGTAACACCAACGGCATGCATAGGCTATAATCAAGCAGAGCTTCCACTGCAGCCTTCAAGTAACTTCTTCTAATCTTGCAAGACAGAAAGAAGCCATTTGAGACAGATTGCCAGCTACATTTGTTATCCATTAAGACACTATATTCAAATTCCTCACTAATATTGTCTTACCAAACACAGAATCTGTTAAGATTAAAAGTTATTGGGGGAAATTTAGCAATAAGTGAGTGAAATGTAGCAGCCTATTATACAAAGAAATTAATCTAGAGTTTTTAATCATCTTTGAACATATAAAATTATTTTTAAAAAATTAACATTTCTCCCACAGCCCCTGAAGCTGCCAAAACACACTACTATATAAAAGCAGCTCAACATAATAAACCACCTATACTTAAGATAATCACTGTCATACCTGAGCATGTAAGAAATCTCAAGAATATTTATTCTCACAGTACCCTGGCAAGAAGAAAACACTTCTGTTTGCTAGTGGTGAAGTGAGACATGAAGAAGCCAAATTCTAGACCAGTAAAGAACTTATGCACCTAATTTCTGTTCACTGCCCAAACTACATACAAATCCAAAATTAAAAGCCTCAAATCTTCATTGGAAACTGGATACAACTAGCCTGCACCACTACTTCTGTTTCTATCAAGGTTCTGTAAGTGCCTTGACTATATCTACTAATTAGATATTCATGACCCTTATGGACAAGAAAGGTTATAATGCCCAAGTTTACAGATCAGGATCTGCATTCAAAGACTTGCAAATGAGGAAGCAGTGAGTGGCACCCTCATCACCCAAACACTCTTTACCAAATAAACCAATGAGCAGAATAAAGGAAATGCAGCTTCCACTTGATCTGTCAAAGCATTCAATCCACACCTCAAGCAGCCAGGCAGTCTTACACATTACGGTATAAATGAGAAGAGAGGTCCTGTTTCTGGCACTGAACAGATCCAAGTATCCTGAATTATGTTACAATAGGCAAGACAGAAAATGAACACAAGTTCTTTGTGGTTAAGGCACTTCCTGGAGTGGGTGAAGAGGTATTGACACACGCTTTATGTTTTCTCTGAAACAGATACAATGCAGATACAAACAACTACTGAGACCAGATGCTAATCCAAAGACTCCCTCCTTCCAAAAAAGCATACACCTGTACCTAAGTGAGTCATACTTAGTTTGTTCTGGTTCAATAAACAGCCTCAATAAGACAAACTGGGGGAAACACACTTTAGGGATGTCATATTTAGATAATTTAACTTTGGGCACAACTGATCAGGAAAAACACTCAACTTATTATGCATGATCTGAACGTTTCATACAGAAGGAAAGATGTCAACTTTCCCCTGACTTCTTTCACCAGTTTTTAACCAGTGTGGTATCAGTAAACTTTAATAATTACTCTGAAGAGAGAAACTGTGGGTTTTTATGTCATGAGATTACAGAACTAAGAGAAACTGCAGATAAAGTCAGGTAGACACTCTTCACACAATCAGTATTCTACAGGTGCAGTATTGCCACACAGAAAACACTGATCTTTCTTACCTACATCCAAAACTGCAAGTACTGAGAAACAAAACAAGGCTTACCATTCCTAAACAAGGCTTACCATTCCTACACCACAAACTGTTCCATCAGCCAAAGGCATGTGCTGAGTACGACAACCCTTGTGAACACCTTCTGTGCTTGTGCACCATAAGCGTTTGCATTGTTTCTAAAAAAAAAAACCAACAGAATACTTTTGCTGCACCTGCAATACCATTTTAGACATTAGTTGTGATATTTGTATTTTCTCACACTGTGTGGGATTAGTGTTTGCTAGTGTACTACTATTTTTCACAGATAAAACCCACAAAACCAAAATAGATTTTGCTTAAGGCCAAGCAGGAATGTGGAATATCTGAAACTGATCCCATCAGATTAATAGATAACTTCATTTTCTATTTCAGTAGAAAATTTAATTTAAAAATTTGTAAGAGGTTACAGTTAATACTATGCAGCATAGCCTCCATATAATCAATCCCTCAGAAAAAAAAAATCTAAATGAATTTAACAAGAATTAAATGCACTGACTAGAAAATTAAACAGAAAGTCTCATTTTCAAATTGCTAAAACACTCTTAACAGACAAGTAACCCTTATGGATTATAAAATTTACAAAGCAGTCTTCAGTAACACCTTCTTCAGGTCTTTGAAGCCTCCTTTTCCTTTCCTTTAATATTCTCATAAAGCCTGACTCCTCCAAAACAATATCTTATCTCACCAAAAAGCTCCACTTAATTCAGTCTGAATCTGAGCTTAAATGCTCTTCTTTAAACAGCTCCAACACAACATACAATACCAGTGGAGGAATTTTACAAATTGGTCCAAAATCTAACTCTACATGACATCCTGACAGCAACAAATAAAGTCATAATGTTCTATTTGTGTTTATATTGCAATGGCCACATTAAGTTTTCAAAATACAACTTAAGTTTCATTATTAATCTGGTCAAGTTTTCTTTTCATATCTCAGTTTTGTATAAAAAATATACACTCTGTCAGGCATGAAAATATTTTTTGACTCTGACAAAGTAGAGGGAATCGACATATTGGAACAAACATTTAGAGAAAAAGTTTGAGATAGTTTATTTATTTTTAAGCTGTAAGTTTCTAAAAATATTAAAAGAAGCAGAGAAGCAAGACCTGCTAATATAAGATATGACCTATAATATGAAAACTTTGCAGGAAGTGTTGAACTAAATCCCTTTTAGTTGTTGCAGGAAACCTTAGTTTATGCAATTTTAGGTATTTTAAAGGAATTATCAAATTCACAGCTATGGAAATCAAATTGAATGCATCCTACTTTCTATTGCTATACACTTCTCACATGGGAAATCTAAATGCTGTCTACTGAACTCTTCTCCTTCAAAAGAATATAACCTGAAATTTTAATTATTTCAGGATAAAATTATTCCCAAACCAGTAATGTTCAGTAATTTTTTAGTACAGATGAAGCACGACTTTGTCTGTTTGGTTTTCACTCACCAGGTAAGGGCACACTTGCGACCCAACACCAAACGTAAGCTCGCACTGCTTGTTGACATCATACACGGACCCGGGCAGCTGAGAGGAAAGATCGTATGTTCCTCCACTAGGTTTGTCTAGGAGGCATTCACCATAACCAGTGCTGTTGTAAAACAGGAACACAAGGTGAATACATCACTCTTAATTCATTGGGATCCTTCTCACTACTCACGCAACACTTACGCGTGCATATCTCAGTGGAGTTATGGGTTTGCATGCCCACTGGCCTATAAAATGACTTTAATTGAAGTTATGGAATAATGAAATAAACCAGGTCACTCAATTTTCCTTTTTTGTATTTTGCATTTAGATCCACAAAACAAAGTTATGTGGGGTTTTCAGCCGTTGTTTAAAAAAAGGAAGAAAAAAAAAAATGGTACTGCCTAAATCATACCCATCACTTATTTTTTACATAAAAACTTTAGAAAATAAAGGGTGCATATTCTAACCTACTAAAATAATACTAAAGGTATTTTCAAAAAACAATACTACTACATTAAAAAAAAATTCTGAAGCTTTGCATGTTCAGTGCAACTTTAATGAAGTCATCAATCACCGAAAAAGTTAAATACATGTATTTTTGGGGATGTCTGAGGCCCTGCATGTCAGTGGTTAAACCAAAGAACAACGCAAAAACTGTATTTAAGCAATACCTTTAAAATACTTCTCAGAAATAAATGAAATTGGGAAGGAAAAAAAAAACCAAACCAAAAAAACCCCACTCCAAACCATAGCATTATATTGACACTCACTCAAGAAATTCAGTGATATATTTTTGACTACATTTTGACCAGGTCCATGGACTTGTATGGTAATTTAAAGTTGGAGCCATCACATGATATTGGTGTTTAATTCCAGCTTCTTTACACTTAAAACTATCATCATGAGGCACATTAAACCTAAAAAGCAAAACAGATAAACTCCAAAACAAATTCAGCAATAGTTAACTGAAACTCTCTTTGCTGTAGCAGCAAATGCTTGAGTTTTGAGTTTGAAAATGCCTTAAAATTTAATGGGACTCACTTAATACATCTATCTGACATTATGGCAATAGGTATCTGTAAAATGCCTTACATAATTATCTCCCTATCCAAATGCTCCTAGTTATATGGTGGTGGGTACAGGGAGAATTTTACAATTAACATAATTCTTTAGCTTACCAGAAAAATTCCAGTGTTTTAAGAGTATGCCACTTTAAAGGAGCAACCCATCTCCTCAACTGAATATACAGGCCATGGCTGGTCAGTCCACAACATGCAACCCCAATAATCACATCGTAACTCTTACTACTCAGTAACAAACACTACAGAGCACATCAATATCATACTTAATGCAACTAACACATCACCTTATTTTTATTATCTCATTTCAAGTACCAAGACAATTAGCTTGTGTCTAAGTGAACTTGCAGGCACATGAAAATGAACAAGCTAGCTACTGAGCTCTGTAACGTCGTCGTTACCTACACTGTGGCATGCTCATGGAGCTAGAGTATAGCACCTTTCTGCCATCACTGATGAGGTATGCTTCATAAAATAAAATGCTGTCATCTCCTCTTATTTTTCAGTGTAAAGTATTTCTCTTTGTGTTACTCTACTGTATTCTGAAAGGATCAAACACAAGGAAGAATATTTCTGTGTTACATTAACAATTGTCTTTTCTTAAAGGTAAATTCCTAACAGGGCTAGAATACAGTTGGAGTTAGCAGGAACATGTTGCACTATCTAGGGTATGTCCCAGTGTCCCAACCAGTTCACATGACAAAAGCACAGAATTAATCTCTTTGGATATTTTTTCCTAAAATTCAGGATACCAACCAAGTTATAAAATTCACAATTTCTTTACCTGGCTCACTGCAAGGGGCAAAAATGATGGTTCTTCTAAAAGGACATATCAGACTGCACCCTCTTACAAATGCAAAGCCCACTGCTGAAAATTGGTCATATTTAAAAGGAAATTAAAAAAAAAAATTACCTGCCAGGAAATAGGTACTTACACATGTCCAAGCTCATGTGCTATAGTAAAAGCAGCACTCAATCCATTTTCTTCACTTACTGAACAGCTGCGTAGTGGGTCACACATTGTACCTAGCTCTGCTAAACCTGCAAAATTGAATCCTTATATAAAAGCTTAAGAGAATGAATTTTCATGTATTGCCATGTATTACAGTGAATACTGTGGCACTCAAGTCGAAAGTTGTGCCTCAAGTATGCAGCAAATTTACACAAAACGAACAACCACCTGGCACCAAAGTACATGCCAGGAGGGAACAGCAATAAGAAATGAGAAACCATTGTTTCTGTCTGTGGGGCTTGAATTTTGTATCTATTTTCTGACTTGTTGCTAACAGATTTTTCTCCCTACACTGATAGTCTCATATTTTGTTATAAAATCATACTGATGGAAAAAGAATAACTCACCAAGAGTATCACACTTCTCTCTAGCTCTGCAGATATCTTCCCTTGAAAGAAAAGATTTATTTCGAATCATTACAGCATATAAAAGAATATTTTAGAATATTTCACTGTTGCTATACTAATTACAGAATTTGCAAATCTGATTGTCAATTTTAAGTGTTAAAGGCCATTCAAACAATTTGTATTCTAGCGAAAGAAGTAATTTAAATTCACCTGACTAAGCCCCAAGCACTGCTTTTTATCTAGCATGCAAAGAATAAAAATTTATTATTGCTTTCTCTACAATGCAGAAGGTTGATCAAGTATGAAATACTGCTGAAAAACATGCAGATTGCAGTATACTTGAAACTTGAACACTGGGTGGGAAATTTAGTGAAAAAGAACAGTGAAAAAGAACAGTGAAAAAGAGACTATTCCAATGAATGAACACCAGAATACTCACTGAGGTAATTTGTGTACAGGAAGAAAACATACTAATATTTATATGCTTTCCATTCTAAGCTTTTGATAGTTCTAATTATATCAGGGCTATCAGGAGCTGTCTGTCACTGCATCCTTCAGCTGACTCCATTACGTACAACATTCCTCCCCTATCACATACAAGTACTAATAGCTAAAGATTTAATTTCCTTGCAACAATTTAAGGTCTAATTAATTTCTATCATCTTAATTGAAAGGATCAACAGATGCTTATCTATCAACATAGTAATGTCGGAGTAGTTGCTCACATATTGATAATCAGGGGTTTGGGAAGGGCAAGATAGTATTATTCACGTACCTACGAACAATGTCAGTGGAATGGTTAAAAGATGATATTGCAAAAACAAAACTGAAGCATTTGCCTCACCTAGGTGAGTAATTGTGGCTATATTAGATACTGTACCTAGTGATGAGGACAGCAGTATCATGATGAGAAGGGTGAGTATCATCCAAAGTGTTTTGTGCTTGCTGCCATAAGCAAAAATTACGAAGAGTGGTAGCTGCATTAAAAGTGATAGCTGGTCCTTCCTAAGAAAGAATGGCCAAAAAAAATCAAATAAGGGCTTTAATACTCATGCACTTGCACTGACTGCATTGTCATTTGTGCTGCTAATCTGCAAATTAATGACTTGTGCACGGAAAGAAAGTCAGCAGGACTCCACATTAAGAATTCCCTCAGCAGACTTGTTTGAAGAGTCAGATCTGAATTTAGCTACAAGTCATCAGTCATAAGAACCCATTATTCTAAACCATGTATATGAGCATTTACCATGTCTTAAATATTAGAAAAATATAGTGACAAGAAGTTTATGATAAATAACTATAAAATCCATGTATTTGAAAAGCATGTACTTCTTACAACCTTAAAATATTACAGCTGTTAGGGCTGAAAGACTTCAATTGAAACCCTCTATAAAAACTGTCATTTTCCTGCCATGTTTCCATGAACATAACCACGCTGCAGGTACTTCTTCCACAAGCTTTCATATACTGCCTGATTTATGTCAATATAGGTCAACTAACTGGATGTGCAAATAGAGAGACAGGAAAATAGAGGCATTAAATACAGGCTCTGAAGTCAACCTTGCATTTGATATTTTGTTTCCCATTTTAAAACAAAATTACATAGTTAAAGAAAATATTTTATATTTAAACTAAGAATAATTAAACTTTGTAATTACAATGCAAATTAATGCATTTTGTTTCTTATGTAAGAATGAAATCTTTTAAATGTTTCTTTTTCTTACCTGTTCATTGTGAATTACAATTAATTTGACAATAACTATATTTATAAGATTTCCAATAGTTGAATCTTTATAGATTGCTGCAACCTAAAGAGAAAAAAAGAAGATTAGAGTATTAAACTCCCCTGGTAAACCATATCTCCTGTAATGAAACAAACAAATTCCCAAAGAAAACCAAGCCGCTACACAGCAGGTATCTCATGCATCCAATTGTACCTTCTACCCAAGGACATGGTGACAAAAAAATGTTTCTCAGTTTTTAATACCCAAATAGCTTCAATTTTATATTCATTTCCAAACAGACAGACACTATGTTGAAATGCTAATGTAAAAAGTACACTTATTATACAGTTTACTGATAAAATAAATAAAAAAAGAAAAGTAATGTTACTGTGACTTGAGGTATAAGCTGGTTTAGGTGAATGATTTGTAGAATCAATACCTGAAATATTGGCAAGTTTTAAAAAGCAACTTTGAACAAGTAAGTTTTTACCTTGCTTTTAATGGAAGCTGGACTGAGTTGTAAAACTGTATTGAAAATACACAAGACACATACAAAGGTATCTTTCCTCACTCATAAAATTTGTATTTATATACCCAACAGACATTTTTATACATAGTCTTGCAGACAGAGTAAAAATCATGAGTCAATTCTATACACCAAAATGAACTACTTTGAAAGTTATTCTTCACAAAAGCAGTAAAAAAGTTTATACATTCTCAGTAACAGCTTCATTTATTTCATCCATACGAATTCTGGCTTAAAGCAGTAGTCGAATGACAGCCTTATATAAACAAGAGTTGCCACCAAACACAGAAGTACTGGCTTTCCTTCCTTCAAGCTTGTGCTAAGGCTGCAAGGCTACAAAAGTGATCAAGGAACTGACCCAGCTGCAAAATTATTATTTTTTTAATCAAGTTATACTGGTCAATATGATCTCACTTCTGGTACAGTCTCCAACATAAGTGCTGACAGGGGGAAAGGGGAAGAAGAACAGACTTCTTTTAAAAGTCTTTTGAGCCACTTGAACTGGCTCAAATTGCTTGTGAAACCACAGCCTTGCAGTATATAAATTCTGTTCACCGGAGATCAAGTAATCCTGCTAAAACTTGGAACTGACAGAGCACTGGCTCCCAACTCATGCCCTACCTTTCTCTAAACTGGAGAGAACACAATGTGCAGCACTGTCCTTCATTCTTTTGTTGACAAACAAGCTGGAAGTAGAGGATTCAATAAGGGTAGGGAAGCAGCCAGGGTTTCAAAACCCATGTGGAGAACACATTTCAGAGCAGTAGAGCTATTGTTTGCTTCTTTCCATATGGACTCCTTTCTTGGTTACTAACCAGCAAGCATCCAATTATTCTTAGGTGGGAATAAGAACATACCTCAAATACTCACTAGAGCTGAATCTACTGGGCATGGACAAACCCAGAATCCTTTATAAAACAAAAGGTATCTGAAATGCTCAAGCATGATTTAGGCAGAACTTGAGTGGAATAAACTGCCATTTTTCTAATATTAAAATTACTTTGCCCCAATCAAGCTCATAATGTGTTCTTATACTTTGAGATTCACTTTGATAAACTTCAAAAGGATATTTTTAGATATTTATCCTCCCCACAGTCAAAGTATGTTCCTATAGGAACCACTGTCTTACAATAATGCAACACAATTATCACATCCATCTCAGCTCATGTAACTAATAAGGAGCAAATTCCTTCAATGGTCAAGACTCTATGCTGATAACAAGATGCCCTTACCTGCAAAGTTCAGTATATATTCTCAGCCTGGTTGTACACACGTGAAGAGAAAAACCCTGAAAACTGATAACCACAAACCAAACTTGAAGATTTACCTAAGGAACTGGGCAGACTAAAATAATCCACTGAGACTTGAAATGACAGAATGATGCAGGGAACTATCAAAGATCTGAAATATAAAATTCTTATTTTTCATGAAAAAAAATTAAGGGGTAAGTACTCCCTGCTCTGGTATGCTAAGGATACGTCTCTCAATCACCTCTTATTGGAAGCATTCATGAAAAAGAATGATGAAATGGCATAGGAATTTAATAGAATACACCATTTCTTTACAATTTCCAGATCTACTTGCTTTACAGTGATCTAAATACAGGCTTGAGAGAAGTAGGAGGTAATAGCCAAGACAAAGTAAAATTAGTTTCAAGAGATTTTTCAAACTCCTAAAACCAGCCTCTGCACCAGAGGACAGCAACAAAGAATGGAAAAAAATATATAAATGAAACTAGTTACAATTCAGTGGAAAGATCACAGCTTTTATTTTCATGGAATTCTGAAAGATTAAGTCAGACCTTGTTATCAACACAGCTGTGGCTACCGGCTGACTGGAAGCACTTTGATCACAAAGTTTAGTTTCTCTTGATATGCCTGCTGCAACTGTCCATTAAAGTGTGACTGTGAATAGTGGCAAAATGCCCTGTTTAGAAAAGGTGCTAATAAACAAGCAAGCACACCTACAGGCTGGAAGATAAGTAAATGATATATCCAAATCCAATTGGATATATCTTGTTCAGCTCTTTTTTTCCCCTAAACATGGTATCACAAGACCTCTTTTTCTTTCCTCTTGTCTGTTACACACAACCATGGTACCAAGAAAAAACAAACTTTCATATCCCCTGAAAGAAACATGGTATCGCTTCATAGCTTGCATGTCTTTTGCAGGCTCCAAAATCTCTTATGCATCACTGTAGTGCTGAAAGCATGTAAGATATCCAGGCATCTGGGAGCTTTCTCCTTCACCTTTTCCAGTGTCATACCAATTCTATCATATGTTTCATAAGACCCAAAAATTGTCTGAAGTCATGAGATATATGAGCAGTTACTTCTTCAGTGTAAGAGCCATGTTATTCCTGTTGGGGCTACTCCTATTCTGCTGCACGCATATGTCTGTACAAAACTGGCTTCCATGAGTAGATCCTAATGGCAGCAGTGAGTTCTCATGCAAACTTGCACCAGCACATCTATGCCTCAGACTTACCATTTTTTTCCTCTGTAAGTTTTACATCATCTGCTGTCCCCTCACCCAAGTCCTGTTCAATCTACTATCCCCTGAGTCAACCAAATAGAGGTTCCACACAACACCTAGAGGAGTGCTTTAGTGGAGGCAAAAGGAAAGAATACATCCCTTTCAAAGGCTGTGTTGTCTTTTGTGTTGGTTTTGGCTGGGGTAGAACTAATCGTCTTCACAGTGGCTGGTATGGGGCTATACTTTAGATTTGTGCTGAACACAGTGTTGATAATATAGAGATGTTTTTGTTATTGCTGAGCAGGGCTTACACAGAGCCAAGGCCTTTTCTGCTTCTCATATTAGGATGCTGGTGAGGAGACTGGGGGTGCCTGGGAGGAGCCACAGCCTGGACAGGTGACACAAACTGACTAAAGGGAGATTCCAGACCATGGGACATCATGCTCAGTACATACAGTAGGGGAAGGAGGAGAAAGAGGGATACATTTGGAGTGATGGTGTTTGTCTTCCCCAGTAGCCATTACATGTGATGGGCCTCTGCTCTCCTGGAGATGGTTGAACACCTGCCTGCCCATAGGAAGCAGTGAATTAATTCTTTGCTTTTTCTATTAAACTGTCTCCATCTCAACCCATGAGTTTCTAGGTCTTACCCCTCCAATTCTCTCCCTGATCCTGGTAGTGGGGGAATGAGTGAGTGGTTGTGTGGGGTTTAGTTGCCAGCTGGGGTGAAATCATGACACCCTATCAGGAATGCTGGTGTTCTGTCTTATCTCTAGCTTGAGACTGAGATGGGTGTAAAGATATCCCTTTAATATTGTGATAACTCAGAGTATGGTAACAGTCATGATCGTCACCATCTACAACTGTTCAAAGAAAATACATTCCACAGTTACAATCAGACCGTATCAAATGCCATTATGTACAGCATAACGTCAATGCATCCTTCCTTTCAGAATCTAAAAGGAACTACCTTAAAAGATCATTTCACAAGACACAGCCATAGACAGCCTTCTCTAGCTGTTAGAAGCTACTCAAAGACATGAGTGTTGCTTGGCAGTGGGTCTCCTTATTCCTGTACTCCTTGTTCCTATTCTTATTATATGAGATGGGTACAAGGCAGCTTAAAGCAAGGCCTTTGTCATAATTAAACAGTACCAAGACTTCACCTTAAGAACAGCCCTTGAACCATGTACTACTGAAGAGAAAGTCATAGAGACAACCACTTATCTAATCATCAAACATCTAATCAACAACAACCACCACCTAGACAAAAACAGTAGTAAATAGTACTAACAGCAGTGACAGGCAATTATGTGCCTGCCTACATACTGCAAAACAGAATCACTTAGGTATGAAAAGACCTTTTAAAATCATTGAGTTCAACCAAACACTGCCAAGTCCATGACCAAACCCTATCCCTAAGCACCACATCTGCACATCCTTTACTTACCTCCAGGGATGGTGACTTCTTTGCTTCCCAGGGCAGCCTGTTACAATGCTTCACAACCCTCCTCATGATGAATTTTTTCTAAACCTTCCTGGTGCAGCTTGAGACCATTTTCTCTGGTCCTTCACTTGTTACTTGGGAGACCAAACTGACCCCCAACTCACTACAATCTCCTCACAGGCAGTTGTACACAGCAATAAGGTTCCCCCGAGCCTCCTTTTTTCCAGGCTAAACACCCCCGGCTCCCTCAGCCACTCCTTTTATGACTTGTGCTGCAGACCCTTCATCAGCCTTGTTGCCCTTCTCTGGACCTGCTCCAGTACCTCAATGCCTTGTAGTGAGGGGCCAGAACTGAACACAGCACTCGAGGTGTGGCCTCACCAGTGCCGAGTACAAGGGAAAAATTACTGCCCTGGTTCTGCTGGCCACCCTACTTCTAATACAAGACAGGACGCCATTGGCATTCTTGGCTACCTGGGCACACTAATACCTCTGTGTAAGTTGGTGAACCTCAAGATGCAGTGAGGTATCATTATGACATTTAATATACAGGCACCCTGGAGTTGCAATACAAGAACAATCACAATTAAAAGAATAGTAGGCTTTTATACCCCTCCAGGTACCCATACGCCAAGATAAGTAAGAAGGCTAGCTCAGAGAATTTATATGAATGATACTTTGAAAATAATTGTTTCCAGCTATGTATATTCATTGGTGCATAAACTAATACCTACTTTCATTTTAACTACATCAGATGCACAAGATCATGGGGTTTCATATACACAGAAGAAACATAAGGAGATATATTCTTGCCTTATGCCAAGAAAAAATATGCCTTGTGCTGGCCTTCTAGATTTTACTGGATGAGAGATAAAAAGCACTGAACATTCCTGTACCATTAGCACTAATACACTGATCTGAATAAAAAAGGGGCAAAATAGACTACTGAGGTTCAAAGGAACAGATACAAGGAACCATATATTCATCTCCAAATTTGGAATGTAACTATATTCATTGCCTTTCAGATGGTAGTCATACAAATTACGTTATTAACCTACAAACCATTTAGGTCTACTGCCTGTTTATAAATCATGACTATAGCATAATCAGTAAAATATTCTTAAAGTCCAGGATGCGTCTATGTTTTAGCAGTGTGTTCTGGAAAGATGAACTGTTAACTATTGTATAGTATGAACTGCAAAGAAAGCATAAAAACATTCTTTAAATTCACCCCACCCATATTAGGATAAAATAATTTGTCTGGTTTTAATGATGGGGCCCATTGGTGCACACAATCTTTCCATATGGAATATACTTCATGATCAATGCTAATGATGACCCATCACAATGGACAAAAAAAAAGCCTAAGCAAGACTGTACCTACAAAAATTTTTTGCTGTTAAGACCTACAACTCATTACCTTCCATTTCATATATCAGTAAAAGATGGTAGCCACAAAATTTACTAAAGTGACAGTAACTGTTTCAAGGTACTTGGATGCCAGCTTGATTTGCACAGATCTGAAAGACTACAGAATGAACAAAACAGCAGAGTCAAAGCCATTTATGAGCAGTCCAAGCCAGGAACCTCTCTTGATGAAAATCAAAAGCACCAGCTTTTAACACCATATTATAATAGGACTGTTTTACCATGATACAACAGCACTTTATGGTTTCACAGTCTCACTGCAAGTTAAATGGTCTAAATTGATGTTGTCTCAACCCTCTCCTTGAATGCATGGCTGCCCTCCTCCCATGCTCCAACTTTAGCACTCACATGACTAGGCAGGCAGCCAAGTTCACAATCTGAGCTGGCCATCATAGCCCTACCACAGGTGGTTTTACATGTCATGATTTCTTTTTACAAAGGCAAGATTACAAATTTTTTGCTGCAAGCAGAGTAAGAACAGACCAAGAGGCTTTTTTAGTACCAAACTAAGTACTACAGTACTTAAAAGGATGTCAATAATCCGGTTCTTTTTTCAGAAAATGAGGATAATACCTCAAAATGTTTCATGTAACCAAATTTCAGGTGGATTTGAATTTTATAGTAAACTCCAGTGTCTTAATGAATTATTTCAGTTGTTAAGATCAAGCCTTCATATTTGGGGCTTTAAACTTTCAGAACATAGGCTAAGATGAAGTCCTCCAGTTACTATTAAAGCAGTGCCTACTGCCTGCTCTGCTGATACAATGCTTGGAGGAACAAGAAGGAATAGTGCAAGTTAAGCAATTACAGTATTCTTTATTGTTTTATTTATTGTTTCACATTAAATAATGTCACTCTTTTTGTTGGAATACAATGAAGTTTTTCATAAAATCCTATGGCAAAGGTATTCCTTCTATCTTGAAGTACATATTTCAATCAGAATGAGTACGTATTTCCAAGACATAATGTAAATAATGTGAATACTCTTATTGCCAACTTTTATGCAGTTTTAAAGAAATGAGAAAATGCATTCCAGTTCCAGTTCAATGGGATTACTTGCATGCTGAGAGCTAAGCCTTTTCAGGTTGAATTGGATGAGTGACAAGACACTTAAAACCCTAAAAATATTTAGCAGTATATTTCAGTTCTTATTTTCCACTCATAAAACAGCAGCAAGTTTACTTTGGTGGCTTTGTTGATGTTAAAAAAAGCCCCAAAGAAAATAAAAGAAAAATGGGCCAGGATTTCAAAGGTTCTTCTAGGAGCTAGATGTCTAAGTTTCATTAAAATTTAATGTGATTTATATGCTTGAAGTTTTTCGGTTTCTTTAAAATCCAAGCCAGAACTGAATAACCTTAAAAGTTTCAGAATTATTACAAGAGTAAAGTATAATGCTTGATTCACTTAAAATGCCAGCAACATGACAATTTCCCATAGCAGAAGTTGCTTGACCAGACACAAGTACCAGTTGAATTTAATAATCAAAGCTAACTGTATAACGGCAGAAAGGATACAATTTTAAAGTGTCATTTATTTCCTTTATGGGTGATCAAATAAGACTAATGATGGTTCTATTCCAAACACTAAAAGGCTATGGGTCAAGAAATGACCTACCAGCATATTGATAAATTCTAATGCAGATTACACAGGAAAGAATGGTAGTCATTTGTTTTCCTATCCTTCACTCTTTTTTTACTAGTTTACTGAAAAATAACTGTTATGGAGAAGAAGAGACTGAAGGCTGTATATTCATATGCATTATTTGTTTGACAAATCATATATATGTCAGGAGAGGGTTGGATCAGACGACTTCCAATTGTTCTGTGATTCCAAGGCATTGCTGAAATGCTTGAAAAAGGGATACAAGCTGGGATATGTATTCTTTGGGGGAAATGGAGGTGGGGGAGGGAGAGTGCATGGAACTAACTGAATTGTAAAGAAAATAATTTAAAATTAAGATCTGAATTTATATTTTTTACATCTGCATTTATAAAAGCCCCACATCGCTAGAAATAGAGTCCTAAGAAACTTTTTTTTCAAGATTACCTTCTGTATACATATATGTGGAGGAAGAGCTGCCAAAAGATGCAAGCAGTACATCTTACCACCTACAGTGGTATTCAGAGATATTAAACTCACCTTAAAGATGTAGTGGCTTATGGGATGCTATTACCTCAAAGCCAGCAGTAAGCATAAAACCCTAGTTTTACAGCACAGATAGGAAAGCACAAGAAAGAAATGACAAGTTTTTTAGAAAAGGACTGCTCTTCTTTCACTCATACATTATATGTTAAATACTAGATTTTAAAAACAGTTCATATATAGGTTCTCTTTATTAGCAATTATACAATGCTTATCTTATTTACCCAGAAGTCCAATTGTGTAAGTAAAAAGACAAACATTGCACTGTAAGGAATAGTAGTTGAATGTATAATATCTACAGCTGCTGGAATAATGTTTTCTTCTTAAAAAAAAATCAGGAATTACATTACCTATAATCACAACAATGCCTCATGAAAATTATATAATAAATGTTCTATTTCATCTTATTGTAAAGTCCTGTAAAAAAACAGTTTCTATTTTAAAGTAATGTTTTTACCACTTCACTTTGTTTCTTAGTACAGCTCTTTAATAAAGAAGCAACTTTAATAAAATGGCATCTTTGGGATCAATTGTTTCTAAAGGAATTCCAAACTGAGTCTGTACTATAAGAAAAAAAACAACTTTTGGTACTGATTTTTTTTTCTTTTTTGTAATACATGAACTTTCAGACCTTCGCACCCCTAAAAGTAGAAAAATCCGGAAGACTTACATTAATATTTGCTAACTTCCCTGAAAACATTATTTTTCTTATAAACTAATTAAAGGAAACTCCATGTTCTAACTTTAGGTGCCTACGTCATCTGTGTAAGAGATGGCAGCACCTCTGCTGTCATCAGCTGGAGATGTGGATATTAGAGTGAGCAGAATTCAGTTCAGTTGTCTAGCTGTGTATTATCCAGCGTCCCTTCACACACTACAGGTTATCAGAAACCCATGCTCAACTGGCAGATACAACACATGATCTACAGGAGACTTGCACAGCTTTGTGAAGCAGCAGCTGAGGCCAAGTCAGATGTCCTACAGCATCTTAAGTGGCATGGGGCACTTCTATGAAGCAAATTAATTGATCCCAGTGAAAACTAGAGAGCTATTCTGTCCATCCAGAAGTAGATGTCTGTAACTGGTCCAGTTAATAGCCGTCTAAAAAGCAGATGTCTCTATAGATACCTATATGGTAGCTGCTTTAATTTGCTAGCTAGATGCAGTTTCATATAAATTAAGCTTCTTGAATAGATGTAAGTACAGAAATCTAGAAATAATTACAATGCAGAATATGTTAGTGTGCCTTTTCCTAACAGACAGTTCAACAGATGTCATGGTAAAACTTTTATTTTAGAGCTTACTGTACTATATTCTGAATTAATACAGCTAGTGACCTTTAGTTCAAGAAAGAATTTATCACATAAAGATTGCAAATAAATGATGACAGCTCAACGTCTGACCCATATTAATCTGAAATTTCTAAAAAATTGAAAAACTAGGATTACTATAACCAAGCATTTCTTTTTTCCACAATGCCATTTAACATCTGTCTGCTGTAATTAATCTGTATGTTTCAGTCACTGAAGCTTAAGAATTCTTCTAAAGCAACAGAATGTCAGGAAATGGGTCCCATCATTTCATCTACGCACCTTACACTGCATTAAACTGAAAAGATCCATAATCTGAAATTTGGACCCAACCTTTTTATTTATGTTTATGTAATCTTTTTTTAATACAGAAATTTTTTATACAGTTTATCAAACCAGAAGACAGGAAAGTTGCAGAAAAGAAAACAACAGAACAGAAAAAACTAAAATTCCTAATACTTAAGAACTTACTTACTATTGACATCAATGTTAGTACATAGTGCTGTAAATTCTGCCCATGGTGACGAACCATTTTGGTGTCAGCTGTGACCATCACTTCTACGTATCTTGGATAGGAAAGAAAACGTTTTTTCCTGGAATGTGGATTGCCACCATCCTCCATAGAGAGGTTATTTAAAGCATACTCTAAACTGAGAGACTTCTGTAAAACACTGCTCTCTTCATTTAAACTGCTGAAGGTTGGATGTAATAAAGTGCTCTTCTTCAACTCTTTCTCTGTAAAGTAAAAAAAGGATTTACTGTTGAATGCAGTTGTTAAATGGAAAAAGACAAAAGGCTGCCCAAAATAGATAAACTTATATTTATGATCTTATTTCCAAGAGAAACGGTGCAAGAACTAAAAAAAACCCCAAAATATGAAACACAGAAGACTGTAATAGGAACATCAAATGAGATATCTTGTATATTGTTATATAGTTCTATCATAAATGTGTTCTCTGTTACAAATTAGTTAAGAGACAGCAATATTTCATAGTTCCTAGAATGAAATATAACCCAAACAGGAAGACTAGAAGGAGATAAGCACTACAGCTTGATCAGTACAACAAAGAAAGCAAGTTAGTTAAACAAAACACATTTTTACACGCAAACTTTTGGCACCAGCAGAACAAATAAAAACAAACTAGGTCCAGCTCCTGAATTCAAGTCCCTACTGACTTTCAAATTTACACAACACTATATTTAAATAAATATGGAGTTTAACTTCATAAACAAGTACATATCAAAAACTTAAACGGACTTCCTTGACAGTTTTGTTAATATTCATTATGTAGGATCAGACTCTAAAGGAAATACACAATCTGCTCAGATATCTCCAAACTAAGTACTGCAGTACCTCCAATTATGCTGGATAGTCCAGCCCCCGAAGGCTTCTGATGCCTGATACATAAAAACCAATGCCCTCATCAGAGTTACCTTAGCAACAGCTCACATAAAAAATACTTAATGGAGCAGCATATATGAATTCTCACTACTCTCTAAAATAAAGCAGCTAACTGGACACTCCAGCCCCTTCAGAAGAAACCCCCACTGTCTTTCTGGAAACTTGATTTCCCTCTTAAAAAGTTGTGACCAAAGGATACGTCTCCTAATCATTTTATTCTAATGACTTAGTGACTACAGCACTGACCCAAGAATTCAGAGATCACAATTCTGTCACCTTCACCTTGAGAGGATTTAAATCCATGCCTTCCATTATTCAAGGGAAGAGCCCTAATATGTAAACTTTGGGCTGCTTTTCAGAGATCCATAGCCTTTCTTCCTTAAAGTTAGGGCACAATACAGCCAGAAAGAAAAACAGTAGAGACAACAGCAAGCACTTTACTGAGTAATTGTTTAAAAGCCAATCACAAAATAAAGCTATACTAATTGCAAAACCATTAGCACTAACAGTAACAAGGGAAGAAAGCAGGGACAGCTTTGAAAAGGAACTTGTCTAAGAGTATCCACATATACTCTATGTGTTCAGATTGACTGAGTTGGACGCACTGAAGAGAATTGGCTGATGAAATTTCATATACACAATCTTTACTCACAGAAGGTGTCTGAGATTCCAGAGTACTAGCAAAATGGGAAATAGCATATACATTTAAAGGGAGAGTTTAAAGATTATCTAAATTTATAGGCCAGTCAAGAACAAATCAAATTAATTTTGTTTACAAACACCCCAGAAATCAACAAGCAGATAAGTAACAGCTATCAGATTTATCCAAAACATATTCTGGCAAACTCTGATGAGCTTCCATATATTAAGGAAACAGAATTTAGGGACTGAGGAAATGCAATAAATATTTTACCCTGACTTGATTATGGCATGTATCAGGGTTTCAACACTATTTTTCATCGGCAAGTTAATTTTAGAAGAAAACAGTACAAAGTGAAAAAAATATTGGGTAGACAATTTCAGAATTACCACGGTCCAATTTCAAACTAAAAATATGTATTGAATGCTATGTTCCTCCAATTCCTCTGTCAAGGTTCCCTTACTAGAGAAACTCTCAAGATTCCAGGTACTGATATAATTTGTTCCTCTGTGAAGAAGGAATATGAATAACCAAGGAAGACTAGCACGAAAGGAGACACATCTCTTCTTTAGGACAGAAACACAAAAACACAGTTTTTCTTCATGAACATTTCTGCAACTTCACTGCCCTACAAAATGACAGTAAGCCCTAGCTCACCATCTTTTGTAATTGTTCCAAAAAATGAAAAGGGAGAAAATTACTATGTTCTTAGTGCTTGGAGCCTTTTTCTCACACTAACTCGTTTAGATTAAAGAAAAAAAGACACAAAACAAACTGAAAGACCTCTAATTTGGTTCAGTAAATATTATTTATCATTGAAAAAAGAAAGGGACAGGAATAAGAATATTTGCTTGAGGTAATGGTTAATTTCTGGCCTTTGTATGTATGGAAAAGCATAATTCACAAAATAATTTTTCCAAGTATAAAATAGGTTTTACTAATTTTCAAAAATTAATAACACTAAGTCACCCAAGCTACACCTTTTTTTTTTTATCTTTATATTTTTAACCAGCTGGATAGATATTCCTCAAGGAGACTTCCAGCGAAAAGTTCCCTGTTCAGCCCAGGAACTGATCAGAGAGCTGGTGTTCCCTCCTAGCTCATCTTTCAGCACATAGTGATGGCCTTCTCCTGCACCTTCCAAACTTCTTTCTTAAATTATGTCCAGCCTTCCTGGATCCCTTTGTTATTTAGGACTGTTTCCCAACGGACACTTTGAACCAGAGCCCTGAACAGGCCAAAGCCCTCCCTCTGAAAGTCCAAGGCAGAGGTTTTGTTAACCCCCTTCCTTTAACCTTAAATAAAATGAAATATTATGAATATGTAGTGTGAATAAATTATTGAAATACTCATAAGGAAAAAACATCTACATTAATGGGGAAGATTAGATTATAATAAATCAATGGTAGTATTAGATACTTCCATTATTAAGGAGGACAGATGTCATGTATTATCTGTTAGACTTGCAGTAAGTTCATTATCTTTTGTGAATATAAGCTACAACTTCTGTGGATCTACTCTTTCAGAGTTTACATATGGGACAAAGAAGGTGTAAAAGCAAACCCACAATAAAGGTCTTGCAATATCATGGATTTTTTTTTTATGTGCACAATTTGCCCTATTTTTGAATTTGCCACTGTCACAAAACAAAAGGAACAGCTGAAAAGCCTATGTGAAATAAAAGTGTAGGTTTTAATGGCACACTGTGGAGAAAAATTATTTATGAAATTAAATCTTGCTTTTTTTCCTTTAGAACATCGGACATTTGAAAAAGTCACAATGAAATTTAAAGTATGACTGTACCTGAAACTTCACAATGTTTATGGGATTTCTGATACTTTTTTTTAAGTTCATCATGCCTGTATATAAGATGTGGTTTGTTATGTTCATCTTCATGTTCACCTCCATCCGCTTTCATCAGAGGTTCTAAAATGTATTCACCATCATGTGCCCTGAAGGTGCCCATCTGAAAGTAAGAGAAGTAATTGAATTATTTTCCACTGAAAGTACTGATACAAAATTAATTTTCATTTAAATAAAAGGTATTTATGATAATATTTTGAAGTTAATGATCATACATATGCATGGGAGGTGGGGGAAATTTCAGTGAAACCTAGAAGGTAAGGCAAGAGAACTTTGCTTTCAGAGACTTGCCCCACCAGAGTAACTCAGATTACCTTGCATATTAACAATGTATCAAAGGTAATTACTGTAAGAGTTATGAAACAAATGAGATCACCACAAAAATAAAGAGAAACTAGGTATAACCAAGCAGGACCAGAATTCATCAAGAACTTCAGAATTTGAGTGCTGTCCAAATTCTGGACTGATTTGTGGCCTTCTGTCCTTAACATAATCTATATAATATTCTTCTTCTAAAATTACATTTTTCCCACAGATCAGAAACAATGTTAACACGATACTCTTCTTAAAGGTTTTTGAATGGAGTAACAGAACTTCCAAGTTGACACCAATAAAGTGTTTTTCTCCTTGATATCCCCAACACACCCCCCATCCCCAGCCATCACAGACACAAACATGGGTAACTACGTAATGGGAACCACAGTAACTTGATTACTAACAAAAGCACTGGCACATACACAAAGAACAAAAATTAAGCTCCTTTCCCCCAGCCCCCTGCCCCATAATCCTTTCAATTATGAAATCCTAAAGGACTCTCTTCTTTCTCACTACACTTCTAACCAAATTCATAATTTACCATGGCTTAAGTACTTCACCTCAGGAAACTATGAAGAGGAAAAAACATGTAACAATTTCATCAAATTATTTTCAAACTTTTTAGCAACTTCCTCACTTCAGCCAGTTAAACACATCAAGTGAGTAGGTTCCCTGCACCCTGATGGGTGTTTTGCCCGGAAGGCATAAGACTGACCAATAAGATAATAGAGATAACCTACATAATATGGTTTAAGAGATTAACTGTACATGGCAACCTTGAAACTCAGGGTTATAGAGAGAAAGGCATAGCAGGATAATGAGAACAGAAGCAAGAAGAGAGCTTTTTCAAACAACTAAATAAAAAATCTGCAGCAGACTACCTTAGTGTCCAGGGTATTGTACTGGAATTATAAATATCCCCTTGAATATGGGATCCTTTTAAGCAGTTTTAAGTTGTTGATGTTTAAGAGTCTGTTAGTCCGACACATGCCTGAAGCCCATCTGCAATCTTGCCTGATACGTAACATTTTAAGAGCTATTGTCAACACATTTTGGATGAATCCTCTGCACCAACTTCATTGCAGAATGAAAAAAGACACAGCTGAATGGTATTTTCATTTCAAGACTGTTTAAATCTAACTCACAGAAGCCTCTTCCCCCTCAGTCTAAATTCTTTGCAAGTAGTCTTCATGCTGGATCCTTTATACATTCAGTTTAGCCTTCTCACATCCAGTGTTTCCAGGGTATGTAATTTGTAGAGGACAGCAGATCAAGTGTACCAAGAACAGCCTGGAAAAGGCTTCAGGAAAACAGCTTGCCAGTCTTAAGGTACAGCCTTTTGGGTAAATGACAGGGACAGACAAGAGCCTGTCACTCAGGAACAAAGCATCAGTTCTTCTTGTAAAGATTCATGTTTTATTACATGTATTATTAAAGTCCCAGTTAACAAAACATCATAAATCAGACCCATTACTATTTGTCAACACTAACATACTAATTAATTATTTTCTCCTGATATACCAAAAACCATATTTCTAAATAATAGATATTTAAAGTATGTTCTTCTAGATTTAAGCAAGGACTTTATTGCTCCTGCTTTATTTCACATATACATTTTACTTCCCTCCTATTCTTTCAAACAGGTGGAGCAGATAATCTGAGTTTGTTTCTTCAAGGGCATTTCCAACAAACAGACTTTCAGATTTCACAAAGGAAAGGTTTCAGTTACAACACACAGATTATGAGAACAATACCCCAGAACTAATAAGGAAAGAATTCGTACTACATTTTAAACTAAACTCAATTTCCAGAATATCAAACTTCCACTGGAAAAAACTAACTGCAAAAACAAGGCTATATTATTTTTCTATGATTTCATTCTTAAAAATAAAACAAACAAACAAAAAAGTTAAACCCCCCAAACACTAAGACATATGTTTTTGACTGAGTCTCCTCACTTCAAAAATGCACAGTAACAGACCACAAATTTACAGGCCAAAAAGTTAGGACAGACAGCTGGAAGGACAGAATCCTCTGTTACGATTCATGGCCTCAGAATTACTCTTAGGTTGTTTTTTTTTTTAATCAGAAGATGAACACAAGATGGTACAATCATGTCCTTAAGACTGGAGAGTCCACTCTTATAGATACTTGGGACAACCATTTTAGAAAAATAGAGTCAAACTTCCTCTTGCTCACTCTTTGGCCCACTGATTCTCACACAGTATTCCAGGATCAATGGGCTGCTTAGATATGGAAGAAATAGCTGAGCAAAAATCTATAATGCAACAAGCTTTCATTCTTTCTCCAATGAATTCTCTCCTCTTCATCAATGTATGGGTAAAGATGCAATTACTACCACTGAGTAGTTATGAAGGCCTCCTACCAGTAGTCTATGACAAATTTTTGCACATCTATCTCAAATGAAAAGAACTCACTGTGTTGTATGCGAGAAAGAGCAAAATTTAAGACATGCAAGCAGTGCTCTGTCTTAAATAAGGTATTTGATATTTGTCATTCAAAGCCCAGGAAGATATTGAACTAATAGCCACCCATTCCAATCCTTAAAATGCACTATGAAAACACATAGTTAGCTCCTCATTTCCCTAATGCATGACAAAAATTCAGTCACCAGTTACACTGTCTGTTAACAGTCCTCCAGCCAAGAAAATGATACTTCACGTGGTGACAGATTCTGCTGATACAAATGGAGCTATTGCTGCATCTTGGACACACAAGGGAAAGAGCTGTGAGATTCAAATGAAAAATACTTTTGGTAAAATGAAATACAGAAAAGTCACTTAGATGTACAGAGGCAGGTTGCTAAAACAGGAGCCCAAGCATTTGCAGGAAATTAAATCAGAAATGCACTGGATTTACTTATCATCTACAGATGCCTCTCAAATCATCTAACAAGAAATCTGCCTGAAACATTCTACTTCTGTTCTTTAGATAGAGAGATAAAAGTACATTTAGAAGATCTCTTTAGTAGGAGTGGAGAACAAAATTGAAAACAGTCTCTTACACATCATAAATAAGTGGTCCAAAGAAGGAGTGCTACCCAGAAATATGCATCTGCATAGATTTGACAAAATTTATGAGAAAACCCACATGAGAATGATACATTATTTTTTGGATTTAAAATATTATGGATGATCTAGACACTTTATATTAAATCAAGGTTCAGGGGATCAACACAGCTACTCATTATATGGTATGACTTAGTGCTTTAAAGTGGCTTAGAACTGTATAGTCTTAACCGATATTAACTCTATTGCAAGAGTTATAGAAATAAATAGTTCAAAATCATGGTTAAAAAATGCACCATGCCCATATACAAATTACATCTTTGTCTATAAAGTTTGCAGAACACATGGAAAACATAAGGGATATACAGCAGATTTCAGAAATGAGGAATTAATCTTAGTATGTCCAACCATTCCAATAAGCACAATTGGAACGGTTTCATAAAAACTCTAAAAAAACCACTGAAGCTCTGGAAAACTTGACTCTAAGCTGGCAGACTCCCTCCCAGGTAAGCTCCACTCCTGTGCTCAAGTATTCCTCATGCCCTTAAGGCATGGCTTCTTAACTCCCTTAAAAACCTGCAAGTAGTTTACAACAAGAGCACTTTAACAGTCAAAGTAAATTACAAAATCCCTTCCTTTAATATTATTCTCTTCCCCTCTCCTATCCCTCCCCTTTTGTTTATTCAAAGCTCTTGAATCGTGTAAGAAGCCCTCCACCTTTTTCTTCCTGCTTCACTGTTACAGTATTTTTAAATGAAAGACTTAAGAAGCATTGCTTAATTAAAGAAAAAAGTATTAGAGTGATCATAGTACACTGCTAACATCTGGAAAAAGTATTTCTAGCAGAAGATAATTCAGCTAGAAACACAGTAAGAGATAGTGGTCCAAGCTAATGTATTAAAATCAGAGCTAATACAAAAGAAATAAGAAAATAGTAATAAAATCATAAATAATAACACCAGCTAAGAAGCAGGGAAGAAATACCTAGCAATTAATGTTTTCTGGTATAATACATTTTTAGAAGTGAAAGCAACATTACTTTTGAAGTTCTTAGAGAATAAAATGTTAAAAGTTTGTTATAGGCATCTAACTACATCTTACAGATTCTGTGATGTTAAGACTGCATGAGCTGACAGCAATTACACAATTAAAGAAATTGATGGGGCATTCACCTATGCTTGGAAGTGTCCTGGTCTGACCTAAGCATTGATTAGATAAGATTGGGATTTTACCTATTTGTATGTTTAGATCACACTTCACCAATAACAATATGATAACTATAGCACTGGATCCAGTGTCCTTACTGCCAAGCTACTTTCACTTAGGAACAAGGAACATATAGGGGAAAGATTATTCTTGCAGGAAGTATAAAACCCGGCACAAGGTACCCTGAGGATTCCTTTGTGAAGCTATTCTAGGCAAGAAAGTCCGGCTGAAGCCTGGTGAAAGCTGTATTCCAGGAGTTTCTAAATAAAATTTGTAGCAAAAACAGAGGGGCTAAATAGCAAACAACTTGTGAGAATGTTAAAAAAAACTATCTCAAAGCCACCTGGAAAGAGTACAGGTTCATGGAAACTAACAAGATTCATTGGAGTGGAAGGAAGACAGAGGGGTCATTTATTTATTTTTACCTTTACATACAATTCACTGTGAACAAGCTAGACAAATCAACTAAAAATATGCATAACTTTTTTTTTTTTAATAGATATATATGTGGAGATTCCATTACAGAAAAGCAGATACCTTGCAATACCTGTTGAAATTGGCAAAACAAAATGTATATATGGATAAACGGATTTTCTTGTTTGGGGGTTACTTTGGGAAGGAGTAGATTTTTGGCTTTTGAGTTTCAGGGGATTTGGTCTTAACACCTAAACTATCATCAAGCTAAGTATTCTGACAGAAGGCAGACCTAGGGAATCTGTACACTTTATCTTGGAGGAAACTCAATCATATCATCTTACCTGTCTCAGAAAATGTCAAGCAAATTTACATTTGCAACTTATCTCTGTTTAAAGAAAACTTCTTAGTTTTGATGTTTTTAAGTAGATGCAGAACTACCTCCTTATCTCACCGGGAGATGAATAGCTCCGTACAGTCCTTTTGACCTCATAAGCACCATCACAGGCAGCTATCACTCAAGAGCACACAACCTTGACTACTTCAGTCAATATGTGCATTCCCAGAAGGTATTAACTGTTCTCAGTGTTTGGCTTTGCCACCCTAATATTGCCATTTTCTACATGAGGGTACGTCTGTAACAGAATGAGAATTGAGACTATTGTGGATACACTACCTCACGTGGGAAGCCTACCTATTCCCCAGAAGTACAAAGTTTCCTGAGATCCATGACAGCTAACTGTTGACTGCCACCTGGGACTGGAAGCATTAAGTTCAGACAAAAAAAACCCCCAAAAAACAGACAGGCACAAAAAAAACCCAAACACCTTTTTACACACCAGTAATTTAGCCTACCTAGTGACAGCAAAGGGCCATATGTTGTGTACTCTGCCCCCTGACACTCCTATCACTCACACTCATGCAGAGAAACTTCTGTTACTTCCTCAAAGTTTAATGAACATGTGTGTGTGTGTGCATATATAGACAAATAAAAGTAAATCAAAATTCCTTTGGCTGCCCAGAGCATTCCAGCAAATTCGCCTGTGTCACATAGATCCAAACAATAAAGGCAGCAGTTAAGAACAAGCTTCAGCCATCAAAACAACTTATTTGGCAAACAGAATGTGCCCAAGCAGCCACCAAGGAGGAAGGCCACTAGACACAGGACATGGGCAGAAGGCAGGCCAGCGAAGGCTGAGCACCCTTGACATAAAACATTACATAGGCATGTCCCAGTCTGTCAAAAGAAAATTCCTGCAGAATTTTGCTGGTGATCAGGTAGACACCTACTCAAGGTCCTACCGCTTTTGATAAAACATCTTCAGTGACAGATCTTCAGCTGCACAATCTGCAACTCCATGTATCTTCTCAGTTTAAAACTGCAATTACCACCTGTATTTGCTGACCTGTGCTGGCCCATGTGTGAAGGTATAGCATTTGTGGAAATGTTTCTGGGAAAAGTAGATATGTAAAGAGCCTGAGGAAAACATATAGAGAAGTTTCAGGGTTTTTAGAACAGCTGTAGGGGGGACCTAAATTGTCTAACTATTTTACAACAAGCCAAAATGAATGAACATTTTACCTTGAATTTGTAAAGTGAAACCTTTTGAAAAGTGGAAACTTAAAACCACTGTGCTGATCAGAGACAGAGCAAATGCACAGGGTTATAATGGGAGCACTGAAGTGCTGCTTCCTGTTTTGCAGATCCAGGGCTGGAGTCTCACCTTATATACGTGTATGACACAAGAAAGCAGAACTACTAAGTGGAATTCTTCACATCGCCCATCCAGTAGCAAAAAGACTTTGTTTGCTCAAGCAAGAATCTATTGCCTTGAGTTGAAATTTTAATAGGATTTTTTTCCCAGCTTATGATGGAATCAGTACACAAAGGTAAAAAACCATGAAACCCAGTATGTGCCTTATGGATGCTCATAGCATTATAAATGTAACCTGAATGCTGAAACTATTCTGCCTTCCAGATTTAGAAAGTAACTTTTTTGAAGTGACAGCTTAGGAGTTAAAGCACTAAATTACATCAAGGTAAGCATATTTTCCAGTTACAAGTGTTAAAGTTTCTTGGAAAAAACAATGTAGTTTCACTCACTGAAGTTGTTAGTACTAAGAAGCAAAAAACCAGGGACCAAAATTTGGAGTCTGTTACCTGCACTACATCTCCACAAGAAACTAGATGCTGGCTATGTTAGCAGTAGCTTATAGCAAGTTTTTGGGCTTTGGATTCTTGGGGGTTGTTAATCAAACAATTAAAAATCACATTTTTTCAAGATGAATTTCAGGATTGCCTACTTTTTCTTAAAAGGAGCCACTCTACCCATCCACAGCAGCAGACAGAGCTGTTTTCAAAACCTCTCAGAAAGGTGATTCACTGACCCGTATTAATAAAAAATAAACACAGCCTCCTGTACTGAGGATTGTGAAGATCCACACTTAAGTTCATACTCTTCCCATTCTCCAGACAAAAGTAAGTCTGATGTGCAGTAAGGGACTGTTACCCAAGGGCTTCCCTGAGCTGCCAAAGAAGGAACTTGTCACACTCCAAAGCTACATTAGAACAAAGTGGTCCTGCCGTCCTGGACTGCAGGAAGCTGACAGCTGGCAAATCCATGCAAGAAGAGATTCGTGTGTACTTTTCTACTCCTAACTTCTGCCAGTCATTGAGCATGTAAAATTGTAACTGATTTTAACTACCCTCAGCATCATGCAACATCCTCCTAACCCCTGAGAAAAAATGCCAGGCTTTTCAAAGGACTAAACAAACTGTTTCCGAAGCATTCATTCAGGATGATTAAACAAACCAAACCAAAAAAACAAACAAAAAAAAAGCTCCTTTCTTTAGATGGGGTCCTGCTAGGAACTGAAGGTGCATTCTAGTTCAAATAAGGGAGCTATCATCATTTATACGACACTTCATTCACTGGTATATGCTTGTGTTTGTCATTAAACTCATATGTTCTCAAAAATTAAATTATTTTTAACTATTTGGGGTTTTATCTCTTTGTTTTTGTTGTCTGGATAACGTATGAAAGGTCTCTTTAGGCTACATGCATCCAGGGACATCCTCAGCAGATCTCCTTTCCCATGTTTGTAGGAAGCTGTAACTGACTAATGCAGTACAAGTAAAAAGGGTAGAACTTAAGAAAATTACGTGAAATAAAGCATGAAATCTCAAAAATTACTCTAAAGATGCAAGAAATATGCCTGTATGAGATCAGATGTTCAAACAGGGCATCACTCCAAATGACCTTGAGCCTTTGTTAGATCCCAAAGTTCCCTAATTATACACTCTCTCCTTGCAATTACTACAGACTCCCTGCTGACCTTCTAACCTCCCTGTGCCATTTGCACCCCTGAACCCAGGGCATGCTCCGAAATGTAACACAACAAAACTGCATACACGGTGTCAGGAGCCATTAAGCAATGCTCCATGGGTAGTCTGGGTTGTACATGCTCTTAGCACATGTAGAAAAAGGCTTAACTGAGGGTGAAATGGCAAAGCAGAGTGGAGAGGGAGAACACACTCAACTTGAGACTGCAATAAAAAGAAAAGAAGGAACCTGAGAAGGAGGAATGAAGCTGCAAATGAATGGAGTCAGACCTTGGGGATAGATGCTTACAGGATAAAGTAAACACAAGTACCTGGTTTCACTTCACATGACTCAGGCACATATCCAGAGCAATTTTTTAAATTCCACTGTTACACTTCCTGTACCTTTATAACTAAATACAAGTCATTTTTTTCCTTCTTAGCTTTTACAGCATTGGTCAAACATAAGCAATTGCCTTATATATGCAAAGCTGGAAGACAAAATTATACCTAAGAGTTCAAAGCAGTATCTTAACTTCCATACACCAAACTCAAAATTCAGTGATCCTACAAAGAAAAAGGATTTTACTTAAAATAAATAAATTAACACAAGGCTACCGAGTGACTAGTCTGGTTTCTACTGCCTTGCTCACAATAAATAGTATCTTACCTCAGCAGCAGTCAGACTTTAAACGGCTGGATGAACTCATGAAGCATAGCACTGTTCATTAAAAGAGCAATAATTGACTAATGTATTTTTGCAGATACATTTGTTGAACGCACAAACCCATGAAATTCTAAAAACTTTGAGAATAAAAACATCTTTTTACCCATTTTTGAGGGTAGTCCCATCTAGGAATGGGGAATGCATTCAGGAAGGTAAAGATCTCACAGGACAATTCCATGTCTGTAGTTTCCTCTTTTCACATCCATTCTTCTCTAAATGCCGAAAAAGTTTTCTCCTTTGGCTGTCACACAAGGCAGAATCCATGAGGATGAGGAAGAACATTAGCTTGAAGGTTCTGAGTCAGGCTGGAGGACACTGTACAGTTACAGGCAACCAGCTGGCCATGACCACCACACAATCCCTCCCAGGCAAACTATAGCCATATCCCACAGAAGTGCAACAGCATCCATGGAGGCTCTGCTTCCTCTTCTGAAAACTTCCACCACTGAGGGGACAGCAGAGGAAACACTGGCTATGCTACATACCTTCCAAGGCTGTGTCTGCCTGGGCAGAAGGTGAAATGAGAGGTGAGAGAGCACAGAGCCAGAAAGATCTTTGCTGGTGGCTCAGACTGGGCACTCTGTCAGCCAGGCAATGGCTGAGGACATGAAGTACAGCTGGAAGCTGCAGTCAAAGTTCACAAGGCTCATCTAGAGGAGACAAAGGCCTAATTTAAAGGCACTCGGGGATCTCTGACCATACACATACATGATGACACTGTAATGTATCAGTAAAGAGGAGGCGGAGAGAAACAAGAAGTGAGACATTCATCTTGGTGCAGGGAAGAAGACGGTCTTGTGATGAAGAATTTGAGAACTGATAAATAAGGTAGTTGAGACAACTTCTAACAGCAGTAAGTTCACATTTTACAGAAATGTTATTTTTCAATGCACATGGTCCCTTCAAGTAATGCAAAGCAACAGTTTACAGGAATAGAATTCAAACAGGCAGCAAAGGTTATGAAAAGTAGAAATTTTTAAAATTTCTTGTATTAATTCCATATAAAGGATGCCACTATTCTCAATGACATGGTATTTGAGCATCTATTAAAACATGAAACATGGAAGAAATAAAACAAAACCAACCACATTTGTGATCCCTCATCTTTCATACTCCCTCTCTGAGTTAGTAAACATATTAAGGTATTTGGTACAGTTTTGAATTGGGTTTTGGATAATGTAGTCAAGACCCAATGACAGTTGTTTGTAAAGCAAGATATATACACAAAACTTAGGATGAATACAGAATTACAGTTTCCAAATGCTTGCTTCTCCAGTAATTTCCAAGGACTATCCAAAGTCTATACACCTCAACCCAAAAACAAGATGGTACATATCCAAATATCCAAGAAGCACAAGAAAGAGATGTCTCTCTCAAATACCAGTTATTTCTGATTCTCTCTTCTGTCCTGTGTATCACCTTCTTTTAATACACTTTAAACAGTCCTAAATGCATCCTACCAATTGCATTCTATTTTCTGTAGGCTACTAGAAAGAGCCCAGTATATGAAGTTGGATTTTCTTGAGGTCCCAAAAATGAGTCTTAGACCTTTACTTTCTTGAGTGACTGCAAAAAAAAAAATGGAACAACCCCATCTTAAATTCACAGTAATATTTACAATACTGTATTTCTACAGTGGGCATGTCACACAACTTGTCCTTGGCATTTCAGTAAGTAGTGATGTGGTAAAGCACAAGGTATCAGTCTTCATGTTTCTCGGCACAAAACGATAAAATTTAGCAACACAGTACAACTGTTTTCATAGACATTTGTGTGATACTATTTCTCCATTATAACTTTGGAAGACATAATACATGCTATCAAGGGATAAGTACAGAATGTATATCGTTGGAGGTTTGATTTGTTTACTCAATTCAGTTCTTAAGAAGTGTTTCAAAGACCCACTTCCACTGAAGTTAGGGAATTTCCTATTTCCTTTCAGCAGGAATGTGTTTAGAGAGCACTGGTGCACACTTCCTAGGATATAACATACCTCTCCAGTACTGCTGAAAGCTGAGGAAGAAACTGATCAACACCAGCTCCTCTGATCGTCTCAACTACCATTACTCCTCACTCACAACCACAATATCTGTTAAGCTACAAACACATAACTGATAGCAACTGACAGCATCATTTTATCAAATCAATAGCTTACTGTGTTTCTAAGCCATGCTTTTTCGTCCATTATAATGCTCTTGGTGTCAGGAGTTACATCAACCAGCTATATTACTGGCCAGCAACAGATCCTTTGAAAGCGGCATTTGTATATCCCACCAGAAAAGTATCATCATGACTGCACAAGGCTGATGCCAAGACATTTCATGACCAACTACTTGGAATGACGCCCAAGAATTTCCAGCTTAGCTCTCCAGCAAAAGCATCCCACTACATTTCTTTCAGGGAGGAGAATATGAATGGAGACAGGAAGCAGTGACCAACATGCTTACCAAACCACCACAGATGCTGAAGACAGCCACGTGCGTCTCCTGGGCATTGACATGCCCGCGGTAGAAACAGTGGCGCAAGTCAGGGGAGGGCTGCTTCTGCGGGGCCCCGACGTGCACCACCGTGTACTGAGCGGCAACGAAGCCCGCATCAGCACTCAGGTTGAGCTGGAAGACCTGCCCGTATGCACTGAGCTGGTAATGTGTTCGGAAAGCAGCGGGCTCCAGCGGTGCCTCCAAGCTCCTTTTCCTCCTTCTGAAGTGATGCGTGTGCGGGAAAACTTCTCCAAACTCATTCACTCGGACAGGTGTGACGATTTCGTAAGAGGAGAGCTGCTTCACCAAGGTCTCTGCAAGAGCAGGCAGGAGGAGGCTCAGGCTAACACAGCAGCAACCCCTCGCTGGCACCCGCACGGCTGCTGGCACGGCGCTCGTGGCGCCAGCCCGGGGTCCGGTGACAGGCGGGGGGCGGGGGGCTGCCGCCAGCACGCCCGGCGAGACCCCGCGGCGGCCGCCCGGCCCCGCCACC